>NW_019091480.1:1122373-1205802 GCF_001949145.1 Acanthaster planci | reverse complement strand
TATTATGCCCGCTACACATTGAATGACGATGTTGCCAAACTGCCGAATGGAACGGCGTGGCGGTGGAATAAAACAGTAAAACTAATGACGCCCATGTGGTAGGCCTTCCGAACATAGCAACTGCGCGCCATACATTAAAAATGAATGAGAGTTTGTTATGCCCTATAGTCGCGCTTCGTTTTGCCACAGAGAGGCAGTGTCTTAAATTGACTTTCTGTGGGGATTTGTGCCCCTAATTCTCAAATGGAACCACAAATTTGTAACAACTGAGTCAGACCACAAAAAATCGATTTAACCCTCAAAGAGCCGGGTTATTTATCTCACTGCACCCCTAAGAACTCGCTGTGCCACACCCAAATTCTTTAAAACTTGGTATGAATATGTATTTTGTATGGTTTTCTGTATCTGTTGTTGAAGGCCAAATAAATAATGATAATAATAATTCCACTCTGCGCTTGCACTTTACCAATTGTCTTTTAGATACAAGCAGTAACCAAGCAGAAACATATTTGTTCATATAGTTATGCTGTTCAATGGCATTAATGTGAATGAAGCCAAAACCAAGAAAAAAAATTCCACAAATCTAAACTCATTACAAACATTCAAGTAAAAAAGAAAAATACCCAAGGCAGTTTTGTCTATACGTCCAACGGCTTGGCGTTTTCTGCCAAGTTGGACTGCAGCAAAAGAATTGATCTCTTTGTATAAATGCCGTAATGAAAATGATTCAAATAAAACACAATATCTTACAAACAATTTGGCTATTTATTCCAAAAATAACTCTAGAAGAAAGCGTTTGATAAGGGCAACAACTGAACACGAACACTTAGGGCACACAGCCTAATCAAAGCCTGTGCAAGCATTAAACTTGAAGTTGTTGTCAGATCATACCAAGCACCAACGATAGCATGAACGTTCAACTTCCTGTGCTGCAGTACACAACGTTTTAACGATGCAGATTACCAGCGAAAAGTTGCCACGATGAGCATGGGGTACAAAGAGGGCTTATGTTTGTGATATAGGTGGTGCATCAAGCATTTGCTATGGCTATGGAAATACCGGACATGCCAGAAAGCGGTAATTGCTATAGCCCGGGCAGTTCAAACTCCTTCTGTATTCATCCTCCATGATTTGAACAACCAAAGAGCACTGACCTACTGGACACGACATGAGTGAACCCACTGCCTTGTTAAATTACGTGGAAACCTGGAAATTCGAACTAAGCGTCTTCGATCTACATGTATACTATCTGTGTAAACAGATCTATGTGTCGATATTGTTCATTGATTTGTTGTCCATACAGTAGCCAACACGAGAGTCTATAAGGCTGATCTATCGAAGGCCCTTATGCCAAAGTAAAGGGGCGCTTGTTGAGTACCCTATGCATTTATGGATGTCATACAGCGAAAGGACAACTTCAGGGAGGAATCGTTGCTCACAAAGGAGAGAAATGAGTATTCGTGCATGAAGAGATAAATGCAAGGTTTCGCCCAACAACCCCCATGCGCCATAGGGGGTGTGTGTGGGCGTTCAAGACCAACATTAACACTTAACAGTGCCTGCAGAATATTCTGAAATGCGAGGGCCGGGCTTGGGGTCGTCTTTGGCTTTCATTCAAGGATACATGCGATGAATTTCATCTGAGACTCATCTCTAAAGCATCTTGACACTCTTCTTCAATGCAAGAAAACTTTTTAGAAATCTTCTGGAAGGGGCACTTTTTGAATATTAAAAATTGTTCAAGCCAAAAATCTTCAGTTGTTCAGTGATATAGTACTAACGCTGTGATGCAAACAATGTCAGACACTGTTCGGCTTACACTTTTTCATTAATTAAATTTGCTGGATTTGTTTCCCAACACACTGCTCTGAGAAAAGAACACTCGCTGGCTGATCATCATATACTGACCTAGTTTACTACAAAAGAAACGGAAATGTACGACAGCAAAACATTTAAATAAACCCTGTTCATTAATTAATTCAACACACAGCGTGTGCAAAAAATCATACTGAAACGGGAGGATTGAGGACAGACTGTCACAGAGTTAACAAATTAATGCGACACTGATGAGGTTCAGTGCATTATGGAGTGACGTCAGAGTTTTCCTCGCAAAACTTTGTCTTCAGCATAAAACCAAAAAGAATCCAAAGTGCGATTTAAAATAGAGAAACAAACGATGAAAATAGAGTTATTGAAACACAAAGTTAAGAATTCAAGGGCTGTAGTAGTACAGTTGCGGCTTTTCATATTTGAGCATAGAACAAAGAACAGTTTGGCAAACTTACCGAAAACACTAGTCTCTCAGTGGTCTTCAGCTTACTATGAGCGGTGCATTGAGTTTAAGGGATGCAATGTTGCACCACGTATTTCTTTTTATTCTCCAGTGAATACACATCATCGGATTAGGCCTATGCGTTGACGTCATCGCGCACTTGTCAACCAGTAAGCCACGCCACCTTTATGGGTGCATGCCGATAAATAGATTCACAAACACCAGCGACAAATCCCTATACTTCAGAATTCTTTTAAAGTACTCACTGTTTAGGCTGCAAAGAAAACGTGATGCTAAACGTGTTGCTTTTCATTTTCCTTTCAATTTTGATCGGTTGACCGGTGACTTTTTGCGAAATTCTCACCCAAAGCAAGCTACCCCTAACACGAGGGTTATTTCCCTAACTGGGAAAACTAGCCGTTTTGAAAAGGCATCCCTCTGCAAAGCAGTGCGGCTACGTAGTGCCAATGTCGGACCTGATCGCATCCAAATTGCTCAAAACTATTAAATTTGCGTCTTGCGATTGGTCTGGTGCACGCATATCTAATCCATCGTTCTTGATTGGCACAAAACCAAATTTAGGCTTCACATCTATCTCACTGAGACACGATCTTACCACGTCCTGAAAATACCAGAAGGGCGTGGCTAATCGTGGTGAGATCTTCTATGTTTTTAGAACTGACAGGAACGGTGTAATGTCTTCATAGACGGGGAGGCCGTGCCAACATTTTGAACATACATAGCAGGGTCGAATGGCCTGTGGTCCCAGCGCAACAACTTAATATACAGACGGCATACACATTGACTTCGTCTTGGCCTAACAGCATCATAGTAGGATCTACAGACGAGGTATAATCGCAGCTCGATCGGGAAGAATTAGGCCATTCCCAGCAGCATCTCTGTCCACTAATCTTAGAGGCGCAGGCTGGGAGAGAACTTACGGGGTGCAGAGTTTTTGCTAATGTAGGATATGCTCGGCAACGTGACGGCAGCTTTCTACAAGCGTACCGCCCACGTCTTACACCCAACAACGTATCACCAGGTGATATCGTCAGGTTCTTCGCTCCCACTTGTTTCGAAAGAGTCGAGAGAACTCCAGTAGCCTGTATGATCACACACAAATAGATAATCTCCGCATCATCTGAACAAAAATTTCCAGAAAATTTCATCCATGCATTTGAAATTTTGTACCTTTAACGGCACACCTTAACTGGCTGATCAACAGGATGACGAACGTGGTATATCAAGAGTGAAAGTAGAGCAAGTCTAGAAGTTTTCTAGGGAGGGGTTTCAGGATGTTTCGACGGGGGTAAAACGATCCCAAGGGTTTAAATCTTTTTCATCGTCGCTACACCTGTGTGCTAAATGCTTGCTCTCAGTTGCCATACACACTGTGCACCCTGTAAGAACAATTCTTGAGGATGAGATGTTTGGAAGACAGTATTTGTCGCAAGACGAAACTGAATACCGTTTAAAAGGTTGTAATACCTATATTACACGATGACTTTTTAAGATTAGGGATACCAAATACGCATCGCTCCTAGTGTGGGCAGGAACTTTGAGGGGACGCCACTCGAGGGTGGAATTGCCATTCCTTCCTGAATGGTGGTTTTGTCGGTGTGCTCTTATAACCAGTCTGAGCAAGTGGTCAGCATATCGATAAGCTTCTTAGCCTGAGCCTTAGCCGCCGGATCCGAGGTGATTGCTTCCAAGATCGGCTCGATGACCACAATCTCAGCTATCATTTTGCAGCACCGATCCTTACCAAGACCCACAGAGACAACTCCTCGATGCCTGAGGCTAACGCTTCTTCCGCTTTAGCTACGGCTTTAGACGCGGTTCGGAACCAGACTCGAAGTCGGCACTGATGGCTTCAGCTGTCTCGGCGGCTCCAGCAATCCCTTCGCAGGCTTCTGCGGCCGCAGCCCCTGCCTCCGAGGCCGCTGCTCCAGCCTCTACGCCTAGAACGATACCCATTAGGCCTATTACTACAACAGTCAGATGCATCTTTCAACAACGTTCGGAAAGCTTCCAATCACTTTGATGGGGCAGCTTGGTTATGTTGCTAGCTTAATAATTAACTTCTGACGGGTCACGTCACATGAATTAACTCCCAAAGAATTTCTACGGTGGCCCTGGGAAAACGCTTTAAGGTAAGCCTTTTTAATATACAATGTTTTACCTTCAAAGAAAGAAAATAAAGAAAACACAGGCTCATTTTTTTCTGATATCACTTTATTTCTGCACAATCCTTTCGATATAGTTTTGTATAGGCAACCTGTATTAGAATGACCAGGGTACAAAATTACCCAGTTACAATATTTCAGTATAGATGTACATGAAATTATTTAATGTGATCCTTCCACCATCATATATCGTACAGTGTAGAGAGCGTATCAGACACATAATGATAAGCGCTTTTATCTTTAGTAAACAGATACATCAGGCGCGATTCTACGGGGGTGGGGGCTGGGGAACTTTATCCCCCCCACAAAAAACCCTTTGTCTGTCCTCCACCCCCCAAAAATCGTAAAATGTTGGTCCGGAAAATCTTGGACTCGCTATCTGCATTTAATTGAAATGAATAGTCCATGATTACTTAGAAACGCGCCAGGGATATGAGCATTATTTCCGTAGCCACATATATATCTGCTCGTCTGGTTTTGTAAGGAAACCAATTTTCCAAAACATCATCATGGCTGGCAACTTCGCCTGGTATTCTGCATTGGCAATGCTAGCTGTTTTCAATGGTAATCTGGTCTCGTTGCATGCACTTTACAAGTTACCACAATGTTATAATTTTCACAAATAATTTTCACAAATAAGATCATGCTCTAGTTAAGTCATATCAAATGCTATGATCGCATTGCCAAAAAAAGGCACATTTGAAAAAAAAAACTTTTTTCATTCATTCATTACATAAATTTCACTTAATTTTGAATTACTCATAGTTCTGAAATCAGAAGAAAATGAAATAAATTGTGCAATCAAGTGTCATTTCTAGTTCAAGATATCAGTCATTAAAACATCTGTGAAACAAAAATCTTGATACATGAATTTCTGTGTGATTTAACTTAATCTGATTAAACACCTTGAGTAAATGACATGAACAGTATATAATGAAATTCAGAGGTACACGTAAATTACTTTAAGCTGCGAGGTCACTGGTCCCAGCAAATATCAAGCGGTGATTCAACATTCAGTAAACTAGTCTTGATGTCTTAAAGTCAAATTTAGTTCAATACAAATCAGCTGTTTTAGTATCTTAAACTACTAATGAGTATAATTCGCTCGGTGAAGCAAGGAATATAGGTAAGAATCAATCACGGAGTCAGTGAGACAAACGGTATAGCATGATATGAAAGAATAATGCTTTGCTACTTGAACATTAATAACCTCCAATAGGTAACAGTTTGACAGGTACATGTAGTATTCAAACAGAACAGGATAGAAACATCTATTATATAACTTCCAAGCCTCTGCGTATTAGGGAGTAATACATGTACATTGTCTTTCTGAATATAGTCGGTAACAAGGATATAACTCCCACTGATTTGAGTTGAAGAAGTATAGATCATCATGACAAACATTCAAACCCATAATATTATTTCACATTCAGCAAAATTCCTCTTGTACCAAACATGGATATTTGATCGATCCGTCACGATCAGAGAGAAGGTGAGAGGGGGGCAGGGGGTAACTGGCCATGCATCCTCCCCAGGACAATTTTTGGTTCTTTGAAATAAGATGTGCAAAAGGCATTTTTGAGGACCGTTTTCTTTCCTCTTGGTAACTTCTTATGAAAAGTCCTCCTCACCCTCTAGTAAGGCCATAATAAAAAACTTTACATAGCGAAATCCCTCTTTTGTTTGCACCACCAAAAATTACTTCTGAAATCGCCCTTCTGATGATTAAGTTCTCAAAAAAGATCAGTTCTCACTATTGACCAGTCCAAAACTACTTAAACCGGCGAGTTCAAGTACAGACTCTGTAACGGTGGCCTCTATGAGCCATATGGCATGTTGCAATCTAATCTGCTGTTTCAGAAGAACATTTTTGCTTATTCCCTTAAAGCATATGACAAGGACCTTGGTTCTCACACAGCCACAGATTACTCACGTAATGAGCTGTAACAGAGAGTTTCCACTGTTCTTCAGTATTCCATCTGCTGTCAGCAATGAAGTGCTTGACAATATACACTTCAATGATTACACCAACTGGCAGACATACATGTTTGTCGATGGCTGACAAAAAGCAGGCACTTCGGTTTTTTTTTATAATGTGAGAAGACAAATTTGGCAAATTTCATTTCGCTCCCCGCAGGAAGTGCGTAAAAATATCTAGTCCCTTCCCTCATGGAGTTAATGTAAAGAATTCCCTCGTTTTGTGCCCCACCCTTTCAAAATAAAGATTACTTTGCCTAAGAGCAGCTCAATGGATTGAGTGCTTTATAAATGTTGATCATTATTATAATTAATTATATTAATTATATTAATTATTCTTAAAAATGGGTCATTAGGGAGACATTTCAATGTCACCCTTATGCCCCAGCTACCAGAACGAGGCCAAATTTTGTCCAAATTTTGAGAGATGATAGATTAGGGTCTAAATTGAAAACATACAAAGTTTGGTTCAGATCAGATTAGGGAATATTTAATTATGGGACAGTAAAGTTTGTGCACGTTCTTATGGGAATGTCTCCCAAGTGGCCCATTTTCGGTAAACAGTATTACTATTATTATTTATTACTTGTGGATTGGACCTTGATTACACCTACTTGAAGATATCCCGGCAGACCTCGTCCCAGCTGCTCCCCAACTCCAGGCGCCGAGCCAGGGACGGGTGTTC
Source organism: Acanthaster planci (assembly GCF_001949145.1). Next base: position 1,198,682 of record NW_019091480.1, on the reverse strand, counting down.
GCTCTCCACCTGGCTAACAAACCTCTCTGCCTTCAGGACAGACTGGGTAATCATCTCCCTCTCTTGGGGGCCGATGGTGGGAGTGCGCGGGCCCTCCAAGAAGCAATTCAGGTACAGGATGACCAGGTAGGTGGCCACTAGCCGCTCAATTTTTAAAGCGACCTCCTCCCCTATTTGCAAGCCATGGATGAAAGAGGAGAGATAATCATGTTGGTGCAGGTCAAAGCTTGTAGTCTGCTACTGTGGACATTTTATCCCTTTGATTTTAATTAAAGTGTTACTTCAAAATTAATCCCTGGAGGTTGTTTCAAAGTAAGTTGACCCATACTTGTATCGGTTGGGCAAATCTGAAGAGAGATTTTTTCTGGGAATCTGAAAGAAACCTGAGGTAACACACCTTCTCACTGCTTCCTCAGGAAATTAAAAAAAAAACAGTACCTGGCCTGGCAAACAGTTTGAGAAAAAAGTAACCAGATTGCCACAAAAGGCTAAACAAAAGGTGCTTCTTAGGGCCTTTCACAGACAACTACTTCTTCAGTATGATGCTCAGAGCATCAACAAGCCATGTTATCAACTATGACAAAGACGATCCTTTGTAACTTTACTAATGACCTGACTTGTGATTTGATTTGATGCTGACCTGCAATTTACAAGTGCCTAACCTGCTTGTTCAAGGACTTGCCTGACTTGTAATTGGCCTATAGGTGAAACAGACTTGTGAGTGACAGTGATAGACTTGTTGTCGACCAGATTGATAATGAATAACCATCTTAGAAAAGGTATGTGGAGAATTTCTTCAATAGCATTAATGTGCTGTAGAAATTGTCTCTATACTTTCCTATAGATTCCACAGATAGAAACTCTTCATTACCCAAGGGAATATTACTGTGAAAATTGGCATCACCACCGTTTGACTTCAGCAGGACAGTTTGCTTGTACAACAAAAGGTATCAGATGTTCCCAGCTAAGGACAAACAAGATGTCGAAATGCAGACAGTCTAAGAACTGAGGGAGGTATATCCACTTAAGAATGTTGCTGTCAAAGTTAACATTGGCGGAAATTGTCAGGAAAATCTTAAAATGCATTGAAGCATTTATACAAGCCAATCTATTTTCAGCTCAATCTTTCTGGAGACATAAGGAGTGCATTTTGAATCAGTGAGTTGTCCTTTCATGACCAGTCCCAAATCTTCATTGGTTCCATTTACCATCCCGATTTTGCCAGCTGTCCATACCTCTAACATCTGAAAGGAGGGGGCAGGGCTTGTCAATGTCAAAATATTCCTTGCCTAGCCAATGCATGAAAGCTGTTTCACAATACCGGAGCCTAACTGTGAAATTTGCCCCCCCACCCCCAATCGTGGGGTACTGTTGAACTGACTCCCAAATTAGACTAAAAGGAGCACACATATAGCAGGCTAAAATGATACCCATTATTTATTTGATGGTATGACTGTAGGTAGTTCTTGCTGCCTCTTCAGCATACTGAGCTGAATGACAGGAACTCTCGCCACAAATTATCCAGAACTATACAGACATGTCCCTGCATTAACCCTAAAAGAGCCGGGAGGAGGGGAATCCAACCCCCTTGACATTTTTCTTGATATCATGGCAGAGCATTTTTTAGGGTCTAGCCTGTAGACGTTTTTAGAGTACATGTAACTCTTTGCAATCATTTTGACACAAAATTTTTGACGTCAAATATACTGTTCTTTCGAGACAGGTCAGCCAAAAATGTACATTCCCCCCCCTGGATGAGATGGGCCAAAATAACCTGGCTCTTTTGGTGCTAAACTTCGGCCAAAGCAGGCTTATTTCTTACTTAACTTTTACCCCTGTGCAAAATGGCAGGGAAAAAACTTAAGCAGCACATGCAGCACGTCCGAAGGTTATTAATTTTTTTTTTGGCCTGTCACTTACCTAGCGAGTTCAATCCAGCTTCCTTCAGTAGGTTCCTGACTGGCTTCAGTCGGACCCCAACGAACACCTGAATGCCCGCAAACAGGTCCCAACACCCATCCTGCAAGTTACAAGACATAGGTTGACTGAGGCTCCAATTTCAGGGGAATCATCCCAGGATCCTCAACGCTTCAATGTTTATGTGGAGAATTATCTATCTGATTTGCCTGGAAGATAAGGTCTTGTCTTTCACCAGCTTAAAGATTTTCCTATGTAATTCGGGTCTGAAATCAAAGCAGTGAGATTTAAGCAAACAACTCACTCACCTCGTTCTGTGATTTCAAAAGTCTCATGATGGTTGCCAAACGATAAGTGCCAGGGTGCTTTCTGAATCCTGGGATGTAGAACAAGAACTTTTAAGGGTAGTCAACTTTGCAAAGTTCTTTATCATGATTCCAAATGTTGAAAACAGCAAGAGGAAATGTTTCCGTATTTAGTGTACTGAATAACAGGAAATTTGTACAGCGAAAAATATCACTGAAAGCAGTCTCTCGCCTCCACAACAGTGTGATACAAATGCTACAAAGTGTATCTTCATCAGTTCAGAACCTGCACGACTCATGCACCTTTTATAATCTTCATATTTCCCATCATTCAAATTAAGTCTCAAGAGCAACGCAGAACAAAATCAACTTTAGTTTTCTCGGATAAACCGTTTTCTTTTTTTTTTGTCGCTCAAATGGAAGTTATTTCCAAGGATGGATTTGCACCAGGGTGATGTCAATAAATTTTAGATTTTTTTTCTTGAAAATAGTTGTTTGTGGTACCCGCTGCTACATCTGACCAGCCAGCCGACACCGGCAAGCTCTGTAGTGGAGTGGTTAAGACACACTGGTAAGCAGGAGGTCGTAGGTTCGAGTCCCACCCAAGTACACTTGTGATTTTTCACAAGCGTTTGGGGGCAAACACTGAGTACACAGTGTGATAATACACGTCGGGCAGGGCAAAAAATATATAATTAATTGACAAATGGAAGTTGTTCTAAGAGTACATAATAAACGTGAAGTTGGCCATTCTTTCAAGAAGCAAGAGTGAACAAACTGGAGCCCATTATTCTCTTAAGTCAACTATTCAGACCATGACAAACATCAAAGTGGCTTCAGAAGTTGAGCAATATTGAACAAAACAAACTCCTTTATTTCTCTTTATGATAACTAATTGGCTTTATTTATTTTAGTCAATGAAAAATCTTCCTGGACAACCACTAAAATCCTGACAGATGTCAGGGTGGCTTCGGCAGAGGAGGTGAACTTACCTGATGACTCCCTTGCTTCAAAGCCCAGTGGCGCACTAATGGCTTCGCTTATCTGGTCATCCATTGCATCATGGTCCCTGGCCATCTGACTGGGAGGGACTGCTGGGGGCAGTTCATCATCACAGGGTCGGCCCTTGCCAACAGCAGCGCTGGCTTCCCGTCCTCTCTTTTTTTCAGTTCGACGTTGGACTATTTGCCAATCGAATGCAGCAGATGTTTCCATCTCATCTTGGCCATCTGCCATTTCTGTCAGGACTGAAGCATCCTCAAAAGAAAGACCAACCTCCTCAGAAATGTAATCTTCTGCTTTGCCTGACTCCAGAGATATACTGTAGGTCGGTAACATGTAACCTTTCTTCTTTTTCTTTGTTGCCCAGAGTTTTGCTGGGGCTTCTCTCTCACACGGCTCATCCATCTTGGCTCTGGCTGTATCTTTCTGTAGGCTTCTCCTCTGCTGAATGGGCCCCGGACGTTTTCCTAGAGCAACGCCCTCCTCACTAATCACTGCAGATTTCACTGTGCCCATTGTACTCCGGGCCACTTTTAAACCAGTAGCAGGTTCAGGTGATTCCTTGGAATCTTGTGCTCTACGTCCATGGAGTGGACTGACTTTTTTTGCCTCTGGTTTCTTACCAGCCCGTCGCTTTGACGCTCTCTTCATCTCACATGGTTGGGTTGACGTACATGTAAATGAAGCAACAAATTGTGCTTCAGGCTCTAGGACCGACACAGAAAGTGTGGGTAGAGGGAGTATTTTGGGGCACACCTTGTCACTTGCCAGCTGAAGCTCTGGGACAGCCCTTCTTAATGGGAGTGGGGGTGGAACAGCTTGCTGGGCATTAATTGGAAGGGGGGGAGTAATTCCTATCATGACGCCGGTATCTAATGGGAGCCTAGGAAGGCTAGCTGCCACCGGAGCTGCTTGTCCAAACATACCAGAGGCAGCAAAGCCAGGTCTTGCTGGGGCAGAGGTGGCTGTGGGTATGGCAGCCGTGGGTGGAGGCTGAAAACTTCCGAAAGTCATGGAAGGTGCAGCGGGGGCTGATGCTTCAAATGAGAATCCTGCCGCTGCTACTGCCCTTGGTGTGAAATCAGCAAATGAAGACTCATCAGCCAGTGACGGAGGCTGGGCACTTCCAAAACCACCAAATGAGGTAGTGGAGGTTGTTGCACCAAATGAGAACCCTGATGCGGCTTCTGCTCTTGGTGTAACATCTGAAGATGTGGCTTTATCACCCACTGCCTGGGGACCAGCACTTCCAAAACTTGGGGTTGCTGCAGCAGAGGCAGCTGCTCCAAATGAAAACCCTCCTGCCACTTGTGATCTTACCAGGTAATCAGCTGATTCAGTGTCTCCCAAGAACTCTCCCATCATTCCGGGAAGGCCTCGGGGCTGCCCGCCCCACGCTGAGTCTAGTGAGGAGTATCCAGCGGCTGGAGTAGAAGGCGTTATAGCCTGTTCTGATATTCCCTTTGCTCGTCGGCTTGAGGGTGGAGAGGACAACCTTCTATAGGTTGCAGGTTCCAGGGAATGCTCAACTGCTTTAAAGGACAGACCCGGAAGCAAATTTACCGTTGCATGCTCTTGTTGCTGTGTTTGTTGCTGTCCTGTGGAGGTGAAGAAACCGGTGTTTACCACATCTTCCACCAAGACCTTAGCATGTGCAGGGGGAGCTGCTTCTTTTGGTCGTATAGACACTGTAAGTTGTGTATGACAAGAATGAGAAGGTTTACACAAGTGATTCTGCCAGATTAAAGGAGCGTGCACAGGAATCCAGCCTTAGCAAATTCAGCTCTTGAGCTCTTTGCTTTTTTAAACAAGGCTACATACATGTAACTTTGATTAATCAGGCGCTTGGGATTATGGCCAACACTTTTCATCTGTCATTTGGAGGCAAACAAGCCTGCGACACTAGGCATTCCCAATCGAGCTACAAGTCTGATCTCAGGCACTGAATTCAAAGGAGTAGAGAAGTGAAACAGGAGTGCTTCCCCCCCCCCCCCCAAGTTTGATTGTGGGTGTGAGTTGGGACTTTGTGCTGGTCTCGGTTGGAGCTCTGCAGGGTATAACAGCAGAAGACCATCTTGTCTGTCACAAGACTTGCCCCAGCTTAACACTTGATACAAGACGAAGGCTTTTTCAGTACTGCTTGCTGGGTACCCCCTGCTTGGTTTGGGGATTTTAGTCAATGATAGCATTCATTTGTGGCTGATGTGTGATTCACTCACGAACAATTGTTCATGCATCCTTAAAAAGGTTATGCTCGAAAAAACCCTACTTGGTAATAAACTTTCCTGTATTAGATTTTACAGCTCAACAGCAAATATACAACAGGCATAAAGGATGGTTGGCATAAAGTGATTCTGATTTTTGCATTCTGGAAGCAGATTTAAAAAGAAACTTTTTACTTACTTCTGTCGCTTTCTAACTTTTGTTCTTCTTTGTCTGGTTTCTTTTTCAGCATCTACAGAAAAGAGAGATAAATGAAAGTTCAACTCCATTTCCTTACAATACCTTTTGAGAAAACAAGGTAGAAATTCAGACTGTCGCAGACATCCTTCCTGTGCTTTCAGAGGCCATGGTGTTCCAAATGAGGGAATACATGTATTCATGATGGTACACTAGCCAGTAACTGATGTGTCGTAAAATAATCCATGCACTCAATCTCAATAGCTCAAGGCTTGAAGAGTGGAGATTGATTCCAAGTGCTAAGGCTGAACGTTTATTGACTGACCATCGATGACCCATGTGTAGACTCGAAGTTTGACAGCAGTGTGCAAAACATGAATTAGTTTGGCTGGGGGAATCGTACAGCGGCTAGAGTTAACTCTTTTCCAAATCTGTTGACAATCTTGGTATCATTTGATCCAAACATTCCAGTCAGCAACATTTCCAGTAATACCCTCTTTAGGGTGTTTCTGCATAGTATACACAAGGGGGGGGGGTTTGAGAGAAATGATCGCTGTCGACAAGTGACCAACACAGTACACCACTACTACAACGGGATCCACATAAAATGTTCAGCATGCATGTAGCTGTCATCCTGTACAGCGATAATCAGTCACTAATGCACCCTCTCCTGAATCCTGCCCAGTCCAACGTGGGATGGTTTGCCTACCAAATGTATCTGCGTGAGAATTTTGAACCGACATTTCTGACTTACACATAAACATCAACACTGAAAATTGGGCCTTGACGCTCACTGTTTCACATTCAATTATAAATGTCTGATCCTAGCAACATAAGAAATGTTAGGCAAAAGCTGTTAAAACTAAAACAAAGCAGCAACTAGATGAAGATTTCTGTCACACAGCTAAATCAGTCTCTCTCCGTATTTTCTATTTTGATTTTTTAAGCAAGGCAAAATTCTTGCCTTCGGAGTAATAACACCAAAACGATTTTCTGCGTCAGAGCTGCTCATGTCACATGCATACTGTGCATTACTTGGAGGCTGATTAACACAGCCACCTGTGCACACTCAAAGATTCATTGTGTAGAGCATGGGCCACATGTGACACAGACTGCATGCAGTGTTGGCTGTTGCTCTTTGTATGATTTCTTGAGCTACGAGTTTCCTCACCTTTCTGGATATTATAATCGGTCCTAATTAAACTGCTTTTTAATTAATGTTCATGTAACTTTTCAATGTTCAGCAAAGGTACACTGACAATTTGGGAATCAAAAGGGATGTTTGGTGAACCCAGCTGTTCGGTACTGTGCTGGTCGGTGTAGTGGTGTTGTACTGGGTATATAAAGATTGAACATACTGCATGTGCCATGTGTACAAGGTACTAACATAACCAGCGAGTTGCCATTACTTTAAGGGCTTTGGAAACAACATGCCTAGCTCTTGGCCAAATTTGAAGCCAGTTCATGGTTATAATGACTGGCATTACGAAAATAGTAAAGTTATCTCCATGGCTGACTTACAGGTTTATCTTCTCCTGCGACACTTGCATGTTTGGACTCTTTTTTTCGAAACAGCTCCCCGCCCCCTCCAATATTTTTCCTGCAGCTCGAAGGAAAAGCTATTTTATGTGGAAAGGATCAGACAAATGAAAGGTTATGTAAGATTGAAGGTGCACAGGTTCTCACCCAGCTAATTCGAAAACATAATCAAAATTTTGGCTTAATTCACCCATTTGGAAATTCTTGCTGCTTACAGCACTAGATACAACTTCTATTTGCCCACTGCTCAGAAAATATAGCCAGTGTTAATTGAAAAATTTCATTACTCGGTAATAACCACTTGCTGCCGGGTGCTAATAAAAATGCAGCGCACACATACAGGGCAATTTTCAAGATTTTCAGTTTTCAAAATTTTTCAAAAATTCATCATTTTATTTAACGGACATTTAAACACACATGAAGGGCTCTTTGGGCTCTACTCTAAGGTGACAGGTAGCCTTCATTGATGCCTGAGTATTTCAGCCAGGCCTGCAGCCTTGTAAAAATAGCCCAGATTGTGCGGTGTTATGTAAGATTCTTTTGGCCCCGAACCTGGAACAGTGCGCTGCTGACCTCTTTTCAATAGGGGCCAGATTAGCATGCAGCGGTGCTGTGTGGCTCATCGCTGCGGTGGTGGAGCGCTTTAGTCCCCGGTGGTAATCCGCTCAATCTAAATGCCCCACACCGTGGTATACTGTTACAAAACAAGGCTGGATTATCTCCACTATTGAGAGTGAAAAAATGTCGGTAATGCCCAGCAGCTCAGTCTTTTGGGCTGAGCATGGTCTTTTGTTACAAGGTCCAACTCTTTGTACCGGTTTCGGGCTCCCCGGTTTCATGTATAAAGCCTAGGTACTCAAAAACAAACCCTTACGGAGTGCTTGTTTTTCCTCCTCCAAGAGGAAAAGATCCCGCTCCATTTCCTCTTCAGAGCTCTCTGATTCATCTTGAAAGAAAACACAAACAAATGATTAGATTCTTAACCCAACGGTGAACCAGTGCATTAAGGGTTTCTGAGAGACAGACTAGGGCAAGGCAGGCTGAACTCAGCGCCCTACATATCTTCTGCTCAATACTGGGAGAGGATGGGCCAACAGGTTGTTGTCTGGTGATGTCTCACAGCTATTCAACTCATTTCAGACACATCTACGAACATAGATTGACACAGCATTCCATGCAGAAGAGAAAACTTCGGGTCAAGTTGGGCACAGCAACCAATGCGAACTCCCAAACTTTGGAGACTGTGCTTTTCTCCATTATAGATGCGTGATTTGAAAGACAGCTGTCCAGTTCTGGTCAGCTACCAAGCTGATATCCTGGCTGAATACCACTGAGGATTTCTTATAATATGCTTGATTGGTAAATTAATAATGCTTGATTGGTAAGCTAGTGTTATTTTACCACATTGGTGATATCACTGGGGTTTAATCAACGACACGCTAAGCAGAAACCGGAACATAGCCATGCTTAGCATCAATATGCTTTCCATCATCTGCTCACCATTCTCATACTTATCCTCATCCAAATCGTAACTTTCCTCAGCGCTTGGCTCCAAATACTCCTCATCATCATCACTCATGTACCCAATTCGAGCAAAAGGATCTGACGCACCCATAAAAGACGGTGAAGTGGGTACATAGCTCGCTGTTGAGGCAAAAAAGAGATAGGGTGAATAATGAATGAATACACTCAAAGTTCAACACGCGCGACGGCAAATAGACCATGGGCGTTGCTAGGACATGTTCTAGGGGGCAGGACTTTTGTCCTAATGAGAGCAAACTGATGAACCATTAATGGTGGAAGGGGTTCATTCCCTGGTATTTAAAAAAAAAGTCCTCTTCCCCTCCCCCTACCCTGGTAACACACATGCAACAGAGTGTGTCCTGTGACTACCACCAACCCATGCAGACATGTTTCACACGCCCCCCCCCAAAAAAGAAGATGGTCAGTATAAAAATATTATTAATTATGAAAATTGCTTCACACTGACATGACAATTCTCAAAATCCTGCAGGAATGACCTGTTAAAAAAAGGCTTGCATTTGAAAATGAATGGAAAAATGATACATGTATTTATCACTTTAATGACTAGCAAAGGTAAAATTCTACATAAGCTTTCATAGCACAACTACTTCATCAGATGCAACGCAGTAAACATCATTAGGCAAGGTATAATACAGGCCCTGTATGATGGTCTAGACAACAGGTGATGATTATGTCATTGCATCTAATGAAGTATCTATTGCTATGAAAGCTCATGCAAAAATGGACCTTAGTTGGTCATCAAAGTGCTGCATATATTTTCATTGTTGATATCTGACTAATATGGCTACCCATCACTGTGTTCAATATGAAAGAAAAAGAAGAAAGCAACAAGATTTGTAATTTCAACTTGTCTTGGGGATGGATGGAGCACTACTGTGCGTTTAGTCCACAGGTCCATCACGTTTTGCCCGGGCTATCAGAAATTTAATGTGAAATAGGGGAGACACCCTTCACCAACTCAGAACTGACGGAGTTGATTAAAGATCAACTCTGTTCAGAAGCAACAGGGTGCAGTGCCCAGCCCAAAGCTGATCTCCCAATTTGAATTCAGCCCCAGCGCCCTAGTAACATTGCCCACAAAAAGCTGCACTGGCTTTACAAACTTAATGGGTGAGCACAGTTTACAATTAATAAATAAAGGGAAAACCATTTTGGAAACAAAATGGCATCACAACCCACGCCATGCATGAGCCACTGTCATCTTCATCAGTCCACGGAAAGGGCGCTGGCTGGGCCACTGTGTGAGAATCTAACCGGCATTCAAAATCAATGGTCTGGTTTGTCTTGCTGCAATCCTGATTGATGATTGCTGATCCGACGCAGCAATAGTTGCTGCGGATTACATTTTAAGGGGCCCAACTTGCAAGATGGGCTGGGAAAGATTAAAGCTGGCAGCGTGTGCCATGGACGGAGAGAAACAAGAAGTTTCTTTTGTAGATTTAAAGCATTCAATGAACTTCTCTTACCGCATGTCTTCAGAATTCTTTTAGAATGCACTTTGCAATTACGGAACATTACATCTGATCTGATGTTCCTGGAACATGTACACAGTACCACAGACATTCTGTCTCCAAAATGTGAAATAAATGCCGTACGATAATATATATTCAGTCATCAATGTCATCTGATGTGCTTGTGAACGGGTCTGCCTGTTTTTGCACAGATATAGATCCCATGATCCGGAGCAGGATCTGTGACGAAAAAACAATGGGCCATTGACTCACGGCTTTCAGGTATCTCTGGTGCAACACATTCCAATGTCATATTTATCCAGTCTGTAACAAAGAAGTAGATAGTTGTTATTAACATGCTGACTGCCGACTACAAGTATACTAGTGGTAACAGGTGTATGGATTTTGCCACTATGAGTATACTTAAGGAAAATAAAAGGTTATTGTAATGTAAATTAGTGAATTAAGTTTTATGTTGATTTTTAAATAATCATTGTTTTATTTAATTGATCCCTGTAGTTTGTAATATGTAATGATTTTTAATTAGGGCCTATCGGGTGTTATAGTTTGTAGTGTATATTGTATAGCGCTCTGAGATAATTTTTATGGAGCGCACTTTATAAAAAATTATTGTTATTATTAAATTGAATACACCGGCATCACCAAAAAACACAACAAATACGCTGCTGGCAGTGTGAAGGGTGTACATCTGTAAAACAATTGTGCTCCAATAGAAACCTGAAGAGTACCTGTATGCATACTATAGAAACACCCTACGAAATCAAGTGCAGTAGTCAACAAGTTCAACCTGCTTCATGTCAACAGGACACACAGAAAACGTGATGATTACAGTGACAGTTCAGTGGAATAAAGACATCTAAGAATGGATTTGCCACCACAAGTAATTTGACACCCCATTTCAAAATCTGAAACACTGAAACCGAAGTAAATGTAAAAGCATCAATGAATATACAAGTTGCATCTACTGCTCAGAAAACTGAAATCAATTAAGACTTACCTTCCTCTTCCGGGGAGCTATAAAATGCATCACCTGCAAGAGAAAATACAGATCATCTTGACTGAAAGGAGGCCAAAGCTATCAAAGAGTGCCATTGTAAAAATATGTACAGTTGAGAATTCTTAGTTCACACCACTATGCAGAGTGCTACAATGCTAAACATGTTGCTATGCAACAATGCCAACAAGTTTTCAATACCCGACTACTGCGATAGTGAAATGAGAAGGGAACTTGTGGTAATGATGGAAGGAAACTGCTGTAACCAATCGATGCATTCAAGCCAAAATAGAATTATTGCACTACACCGTACACACACACTGCTCTACAGCTGCACATGGAAAAACATTGATGTTAATGCCTTTCGCGAGTTAAATCTGAATAAAAACTGGTACTCTCGAGTCAATTCACGTGAACGCTTTTCCTTAGTAGTTACATAAGAGACGCATTGCACCAATACACTGTTTTCAATGGACAAGAAGGGCACAAGGGAACCAGTCCATTCCAGAGATGGCGGTCGCTATGCAAAAGCTTGCCCCAAATCACGATGTAAAGCAACAGTGTATTTAGTGTGGGGAATTCAAATTGTTATGTTTATGTGCAATGAGTTAACACAGTGTTTAGGTTTTATTCGAACTCAACTCGCAAAAGGCTTACATGTTTTTGAGACTATATTGCTCATAGTTGATGCAAGCTTGTCTAGACAAAATTTCCTGCCGCAGCACGAGGTTTATTGCCCACCCCTCTACATGCATCACACACACACTTACCACACGATATACGGACATTTGTTTGCCAGTTTCCTGTCGTGTGTACCTGACTAGTGTTGTGTACAGTGGTGTGATTCGTCCATAATTCGCCAGAATTGTCAATTGTGGAAATTTTTGCGCTGATTAAGACAAGTTTTTATCACTTTTTGTGGCAATTTTGATAGCTTCCATCCCCATTTAATCAGTACAAAAAAGACCCCCCTCACCAATTTTTTCCTTGACCCACTGACCCAATTTTTGAGAGGCACGTAATCGTAATCGGAAGCAGACCTTTTTGGCTTTGTCATCCATTTGATATTCACTTCACCTTCGCTTTATTTCCCATATGAACCGTTTCATAGCAGCAATACAGTGCTGCAGTGGATGGAAGCCTCTAAAAGGTATGGCTTGTCAAGTAGAGTCCCAAGACAAAAGTAACAAAACACAATTAATTAACCATGTAACGAGAAGTGATTAGGAAGTACCACACACACATGTACAATCATGGGCTCTCATCGACCACCAGAAATGGGTAAATTGTTCAAATAGTTTTTCAGCTCTTACTCCAATTCATGTTCTTTAGTTTAACCAACCTTCCATGTCAGCAATATAGGACTAAATGCAGGCATAACAGGAAATGGTCAAGTGTCCTACGCAGGACACAGTGAGGCTGCCCGCCATCCAGCCCCCATGGGTCCAACACAAAGGAACAAACTGATTACTGCTGGGGAGTCAAACTGACTGAAGTCCAAAATTAGTGACTCACCAACAAAAGCAAGCACGGGCGTATCTTCAAACAATTCAGACACATCAATATCATCTGTCATTGTGTCCATCCAGTCTGCACACCCCCAAGCCAAAACAAAGCAGAGAAGAAAAAAAGACAACTTAGTGTCCGCAACAAACATAAGGAGTGATAACTAAGGACAATTCTATGAAAGCACACATCATAAGCTGACCAACAGGAGTTACATTATATCACAAGCGCTAATTACAAAAACATTAAGTAAAAAAAAAAACCACTTCCAGTTCCACAAAGCACCAGCAATTAAATGAAATTTGAATATTAAATTCCAAACATGATATAGTTTGACAACGACAACATGGACTTTGGAATACGATTTCCTTTCCCTTGGAAGGACTCTCATTACTCCACATGTGGAAGATTGTGGTCAATGTCTTGTCATGAGCATCGCCGCCAGTGAGACCATTTTTTCTGGACTCCCAAATTTCACATGACACCAAAACAGACAGGACAGAATAGACCTCGTGGGGTGTATGGCTACATGAGGAATTTGTGCAGAGAGATGGGCAAAATACCGGAGAAGTCCTCGTGCTTCACGTTGACACAAAAATCCTGCATTTGCCGAACCACCTGTTGGAGAAAAACAGTCACCAAAAAAAGTCATATTAGCGACATTTTTAACTATGCGCCTGTACCAAAGTTGGTGCGACGATCTCATTCCAATTCCAGAAAAAAAAAAATTCTGAAGCAGCCAAGATATGTGCTGTACGACTATAATCATGTCTGTCATAAAGTAGGAGCAAAATACTTTAAAACAATACCATGATGGCATTCGTTTTGTCATACTTCAATGTGGACCACTGTTTGCAAAATGGTATACCAAAACCGACTTTTAGACTATGACACTACTGGTACGGTTGTATATCAAACATGGCCTGGTGGTAGTTTTGTTGTGAAAACTATATTCAACATTCCTTTGTTGGGCTTTGACACCGTTTTCCAATGATATGGTGCTCAGGGAAGCGTGGCTTGCAACAAATACAGGGTTATACAGCACACAACGTGGCAAATTAACCCTTTACTTCAGGTTTCTTGTTGAGGGGGGCCACCCAGAATAGGGCAGTAGTGTGTAATGTCTGCTTAATGCACAACACAAGAAAATTCAGAAAATACTCAAGGTTTAGAAAAAAGTTTTGGTGTCTGAAATGTCTCCAATAAAAACCACTGGAGATACAATTTTACCCAGAAAAATGTCCCACTCTCCATAGAAAATAAAATCAGGAAAGAAATGCCAAAACCCTTTCAAATCGGACCTCTTTTCATCGTAGTGGTACTGCCAGATTTTGTTTTCTTTTTGGGGGGGTGGGGAGACAAAGTCTTCATCACCAGCAAACTGACGAATCATGGAAGGGATCCATTCTGAGTTATTATCATGCATACCGGTGATTTTTATCCGTCTGTCCTCCCTTTTAACCCATTTCTTTCCCTTGTTTCCCCTTTCCTGGTTTTTGCATTTTTCCTGTAGGACAGGGGGAGAGAGAAGTCACCTTTACCCCACCCCCCCACACACCTGTATTTATCCTATCATATTCGCAGACCTCATCATCAGTTGTTGTTATAAAAATCTACATCAATGTAAAACAAAACTATATATACCCTCTGAAGCACGGGATCTTTTTTATATTTGTCACGGGAGTCATTCAGTTTCTTTAGGATTTGCTGGTATAATCTCTCAGTTCTCAGGACAGAAAAAGAAACTTCTCTTTCTGCTTGGTCCAGCAACTCAGCTATCCCTGCTTGCTCCTCCAAGGTCTAGACAAAAAGGGATGCCGATACTTTATTTTTGAAAAGGAGTACAAAGCAACAAGAGAGAACACAAACTAATCTGTTTCTTCTGTAACTGCTTGGAGGCTCGAACAAAGACTAACAATGTGAAAAGAAGCAAAAGACGAAAGAAACTTTCCTTTCAGAGAATCAAAAGAAATCAAGAAAATAAATGCGATCTTAACAATAATTACAATAAAAGTCCAAATCTAAAAAGAAAAAGAATTTCACTTCTGCAAATGTGCCCCAGGACAAAGGATAAGTATTCTGGCAATTTTGTTTTTACTGTATTCCGGGTATTCCGGGAATTACCAACTGACCGTTGGTACTGCTGCATCTTGGGCCTTGTCCTGCTGCCAGCCTAAGTAAGGCAACGAGTCCACCTCTTCTTTCTTCAACAGGTCATTCACGTCCACCCCGGTTTTGACCTTGCCTTCTTCTGACTACAAAAAAAAAATTTACAAGACTTTTTAACTCCAGCAGAAAGTTTTGGCTGATTTTGTAGGACTAAGAAAGAAACTCCAGTCATGATTAAAGGACCAATATAAAGGCACATTTAGAAGCGAGTGACGACAGAAAGTGTTGTCAGAGAACAAAATGCCACACAATGCTTGTATAGTTTAAGGTAGAAATCTCCTCAATGAGCAAATCCCTTTGCAGATGATTTTCGTCAGTAGTACTCTAGCCCAACGTGCACAGAAAGTATCCAAAGCATGACAAAGGTACACCTTTTTTCACTTTAATAAACCGTCTATATGTCAGTCTGTGACATCACACCAAACAAGACTCCTAATTTGCCAGAATGAAATGTCCCATTGAAGATTACAGAAAAGTCGCTCAGATATGTAAACGCTACGGTTTATTGCCCAGCTGCGAGATTCATTCGCCCTCAGTGTACTAACAGTCCCACAGGATTCCGCTGCATTTAATATTTTTTACCACTTTTCTATGTAGAATGGGCCCTCTAGGTCACTTTAATTTTACGGAAGCACAAAGAATATGCCCTAGGGTTCCAACAAGTGATGAATTGCCCGTAAAAAGTTTATTTTCAGGAGTACAAAACAAAGAGTTTGGATCTTTGGTTCACACAGATATGAGATATTTCTGTGCATCCTTAGTCACAAAAAGTCTACAAAATAACAAAGCCACGTCATCAAATACCAGCTTTGAGAAGCTGTGAAGGTTTCATATCAGTTTAACAAGAGCTTAGAGATTATCCCTCTGCCCGACCTTGTCTCGGACTTCCACGGCGACGAAGCTGGTGAACTGGGTGACGATGGAGTACTTCTTGCTCAGCTCGATGATGTAGCTTTTTTGCTCGGCCTTACGAGCTTCGTGCCGGGTGCGGTCAGCTGCGAGGGCGCCCTCCTCCCAGTCACGGATGATGTTCCGGGCCGTCAGCTGATGCAATATCTTGAATGGGGAACAACAGAGAGGCCGGCTTTCAGAAACTTTCTACACAGTAGACTCTAAACATCTTCAAACCACCTGCAGAGGATGTGTAAAACCTGCACCGAGTTTCTGTGACCTAGCAGGAAGGACTCGCAAGCATGCCAAGGTAGTTTCTGTATTCAGCACTGGGTCATTCCTGCACTTCTGTGATCCCCAATGCTTTTGCCAATGGAATCTACCTAAAACACAAACGCACTGTGGCAAAGCATTGTCATAAATTGCTCCACAACATTGCCTCAGTATGTGTAAAAGGCCATAATGCGGTAAAAGGTGCCAAATAAATCTTGAGTCAATGACTCGAAGAAGTCATATCAGTAGGAATCTTTGTTTTCAAAATATAGAGTTTTCAGCCAAAAGTTACACCTCGTTTGCAGTGATTAAAACTGCTTTGAACTAATTAGATATCGTGTTGGAGATGGTGTTGGCAATATTACTGCTTTCTGTCAAGTTGTGCGCAGTGCTCCCTCAAACCACAACTTTGGATAAGTGTGCGTGTTACTCCTATCTGCCTCGAGCAAAAGCACACCCTCATCAGTTGACAAGAGCCACGTTCGTCAGGAATATTCATTTTGCTGGTAGTAATGCGACTGCAACGCTTGCATTTCCCAGTTGATCGTGAGCTCGCGACGCATAATTAGAACCAAAGGAGCCTCCATTGTGAAGGAAATAGTGCCCTCTCTTGCTCCGACTCGAGGTCCATTCACTGGCTAAGTCTGTTTCCATTACCTTTCCCTGTGTAATGCTGAGTTCATGGGTTGACACCATGGTAGACACCTCTCTACCCTCATTATTGGCTCGCAGAGTGGCCTGAGAAATGAATGCAGAGAGGAAACGTGTCGATAAACAGAACTACACTTCTACCTGACACTAAGCACACACCCAAGTGTGTATTTGCCTGCAACTGAGGACCCTATCGTTCCTCTTTTGTTTGTACTTTAACCGTTTTTTAGAAGACCACCCATATATTTTGTACACAGTTGTCAATCGGGGACCTTCTGTCAGTCGGGGACCTTATTGTCCGCTATTGTTCAGGGTCCCCAATCGAATGCAGAAACAAACTCACACACACCCACACCATGTTCATAAATAAATTAAAGACATAAATTAAAGCGAAATGTTCCAAGCCACCTTTAGAAAACGATTTCTCCAAAAAGGCACTTAATTCATTGAATACCTGGGTGCAGTGTGGGACAAAGCCATACACCACCTGCCGGGAACCGCTGAAGAGGGAGGTGATGTTATTGGGTGCCTGGATAGGAGCCGGGGCGTCATCGTCAAACTGGCACCAGTCCACGCTGACAGAAGACAAGACAGGCTGGGCTGCCTTGCTCAGCTGGGATTTGATCTGCCAGTGTTGGAGGAAAAAAAAGGAAAGACTTGCAAATCGGAAGTACGTTGTGTTTACATAAAAAACAAATGCGAACAATCGCAGGCATTTACACAAATGTGACCCACCACCCAGAACCCAGGTTGAAGACTTGAAGACCTAAGCTATTAGCTGGAAATTTCTCCACTGCAAATTCCACATCAGTCATTGTCAGTATACCGGCATACAGACGCTTCTTATGGAAAATGTGTTTATGAACTGATCAAACCGGTTCTTGGCTGGATAACAAACAAGTCCTTGGCTGTGAAAATTAGTTTACCAGCTTCTGATACTGAATTCAACCTTCCATGTGGATCAAATATTCAAACAGCCTATTACGACACCTCACAACATGCTTTTAGCATGCATTTTCTTACCAGAATAATTAAAATTTCCCTTTTATATTACATTGATTATCGTATCCAAATATTCAATTTTGAAAATAAACCCACAGAATATCTGAATATGCAAGTAATAGACACATCCCTAGCCATCCCTAAAACCGTGAATAAAATAGTGTAGTCACTGACCTTGCCTTCCCACTTGGACTTTGTCTTGCTGTCAAAGAACTCAAAGGCTCCGGCCCCAGCAGTGGCCACAGCACGAAGGAGATACTTGTTGGCTGTGGCGCTGTGAAAAAAAGATGGACGACATAGAGTTCTGATAAATCCACAGACGGGGGAAACCCTATTTCACTGGCTCCTACTCTCACTAAACAGGCGATTCACAACATGAATGATGCTCAGTGTTTGTTTTTCTTGGTACAAACATGAAACTGTTTGTCAACTGCACTATGTGTGCAAACTCAGTTTAGCACTTTGACAAAGTGACATATCCAACAGATGTCGGTGGCGTTTCAAATAGGCAATGTATAGTCTCCAAGGCTCTGTGTTCTGTAACATATTACACGTTGTGAACATGGGCGCACTGTGTACAAATATATGCCAAACGCTCTAGAATTTCTGTTTGACAAAGTGACTTTCATATTTACGAACTAATGTCTCCTTATCAATAACAAAATTGTAAAAACAAGAAAAAATAAAGTTGACCTATCAACTTAATAATATGGGCTATCATATCAGTTAAAACGTTGTCTGTGTTTTCATGAGAAAAGTATGCAAAAATGAAATTTGCCAAAAAATCAATCAGCCATGTGAGCAGATATGTATTAAACTTTGTCACAACGGGGATTCCGAACAAACCTAACACCGAGGGTGAACACCCTGGTATGGCGGCAATTCCGGCGGACAGCCTCCAAGGTTGCGTCCTCGTTACTGACGTGGCCGTCCGAGATGATAAAGATGTTGCACAGCTGGCCTGACTTCAGCATGAAGTAGGTCCGCAGGGGGTGCCAGACGTCGGTGTTGCCCATGGCAGCAGATAAGCCCTGCAGAAAGTTGGTAGCCGACTTCACAGTGTCTGGTGTCTTGGCTTGGCTCTGTGGGAACAGCTCCTCAAAATCTGGAAAACGGCCAATGTCACCTTCTTTCAGAAGCATGAATGGTGCTTTTTGGTCAGTCGCGGGACCCAATGTCTTAATCTAAGGCAAGATATGGTGGTCATCTTTATCTTTATCTAACATTACAGAGAACATAATTTTACTGAGTTTAGTCAATATTTTGGATACATACTTATTGAGAATTACTAGCAGCAGAAACCAATAAAAGTCGTCTTATTATTAGTCGTCGGTCACATTCAGATTTCAAGCACATTTTTTGTTTTCCCATTGAAAGTAAAACAAAAAATGTGCTTTGCCGAAAGAGTGAAATTTGTATACCTGTTCCAAAAACAACGACATTGAACCGCCAGTCCTTGGGCAGATGATGCAGGGCGAGGAGGGCAACCTTCTTGGCTTCTTGCAGGCTGCTCCCTCCCCGCATTGAGTTGGATAAGTCCAGCAGGAGCACCACCTCCGACTGGTCGGTCTGCTCGGCCTCAAACTCCGGGTAGAAGGTCAGCATGCAGGCCTGGCTGTCACTGTCCTCGGGGTGTCTCTCCACCCACATGCGGGGCACGTGGATCTCTGCCAGGCCAATCAGGAGCTGGAAGCCGTCGTCCAGTCCCAGGCAGTCATCTGCAAGGCAGACAGTTGCTTTGCTGGCAGTTTGCTGTAAGAAATAAAACTTAATTTTTACAGCATGTGCAGAAAAACAAACACTTTGACCAAAAATTTTTATGATCAACCGGTAGACAATCAGGAGTAGAAAGAAAAACATTAACCCTAAAACCCTAGGCTCCTGCAGTAGAAAGCATACTGAACCTCACAAAATCCAACAGGTTCATGTACTTGTCTATGTACTTGTACATGCAGGTTACTGTACCAAACCTGATAAACTCCAACAGAATGATCCCGTTGGAGTTTGAGTGATACGGTATGGATGGGTCTATGCAGTATAGGATGACTTGCACTGAACAGTACCAAACCTGACAAAATCAAGCATAGTCCAACACTTGGTACAGCAAGCCAGACACTGCACACAGTGACCTGTGCGTGTCCCCACTCACACAGAAACCAACACCATCTCCCTGGGCCTTTCATCCCAAGTCTCACAAAATTCAACAAAAAGTTCCTCAGGTACGGTACCAAACCTGCCAAAACCTCACAAAACCTGCTGTTGGAGTATGGCAGGTTTTGGGCAGTTAGGGTTAATTAAACTCCTTTGTACCATGACACCGTGAACCATGACAACGGTATTCTTTCACATATGAACAGCCCCTCTCAATACTTACAAGGCCTGTGGACTGACTTTCACATTGACTAGGAGCAGACTTGACGACAACCGGTAATGGTTTTTTTCCCCGCAAGCATAAAATAAATGAACACACTGCTTCTTGGAAATGTTGATTACCTTGCGTTTGATTGGGTGTGTAGGAGATTCCAGACTTCGGATTTCATAAGGCATCTCTATGGCAACATGCACAGATAAGGACCTAGATTGGAAAGCACACACAATGTCCAGCCAAGCTGTCACAGCTAAATGTACTTTGAGAAGATCCTTTGATACAATTATAAATTTAAACATGCTGAATTTCAAAAGGACACGTAGGCCAAAATCTATTAGATGGCAGATGCAGAACAAAAATGGTGAAAATGTTTATCAACCAATACACAAGAATTCATTATCGATGTACTGAGAATAACACAAATGGCTTGGAACCATTTTCGGTTAAGATGATGAAAAACATCAGGCAAAAATCATTAAAGCACTTTTTCCCTTTTTGATATATGGTATATTTATGTTTTTAATTAGGGTTAGGTGGCTAATATGGGCAATTCACAAAACAGTACACTCCCAAGAAACTGGCATGGAGATGCCATAATCCAAGTTTGCAGTCAACAAAAAACAAAGGCATTTATCCATGGAAATTTGTCACATTTTTAGAGTTTTCTGTTGTATGACAAAAACATTTAAAGTAATACTCAAATTACACTTTAAATCTTCCATCCAAACCCCCCAAAAATCGAGAAAAGTTCTCTGTTCACAGCTGGCAAGTAAAATGTGCAGACTGTTTCCGAAGGTGGTCTTTGAGAAAGGCTTCTCTGTGACCTCTTGGTGGCAAACTGTATTGTGACTCACCCATATCATGCTTCTAGCACTCCATCAAGGAAAGCATCATCTTTATATCAAGTACATACAAGTCACACTGGGGCTAGACTCTTTAATATTGTCTGCATCAAAGAGTACTGCCTGACCTGTCGGTGTCTTTGACTTTGACCGTGGTGACGTCGGCCTGCGTCTCCTGGGCCAGGGCCTCGTCCTTCCTCCACGGCGCCACGCTCCCCGGCAGGCCAAAGAGGATCTTGTCCCCATCCACGGCCAGCTCAGCTACGTAGGTGATCTTGATCACTACGGTGGTCTTGGGAGGGAGGTTGCCCACACTCACAGTGAACACATCCTGAGGGAGGGTCAAATAATCAAAATTTTAAAATAACAGCGGAGACGCTTTAACATTTGAAATTTCCCAAGCCGGCTTGATAAAAACTCAGACTTACCCTAAAAGAGAGCTGGGTTTTTTTTGGGGGGGGGAACACTTCATAGTTGGGGTCAGCAACGAGAATTAAGCTGTCTCATGCCTTATCTTTGTGAAACTTGGCATATGAAACATTTACTGTGGTTATTAAAATCCGTAAAAAATTCAATTCAATCCAACATAGGGTTTTGTTAGTATGTTCATTTCGAGTTCATGGTCTCCGGCATGTTGACCTGCATGTGCATTGAGCATGTCAATGAAAAAAAAATTGCATTTTTATGTCCAGTTTTCATAAACTTGGTTCACAATAATTGCAAGGAAATATTGAAAAAAGTCCTGATGGCTGTCCACAAAATAACCTGTGCTGTGACGATACCGGAGGAACTGCTGATAGGGGGTAGATCCCCCCCTTGCGTTTTGAGGGTTGTCTATCCTGAGGGAAGTCTTTCTGTTTTTCAGACTTGGTTACACGTGAGCATTTATACAAATTTAGGAGCCTGGCATCCTCTGACGTGTATATATTTGCTTACTGGCTTTTCTTCATCCATGAGGTAGGCGCCATGCCCCTTGCTGATGGCTTCCTTGTACTCCTTGTGGGCAGTCTCCTTCTCCTTCACTTCACCCACAATGTGCTTGTCATTGATGAAGGCCTCAAAGCCGCAAACTGCCGCCTGCTCATCCAGCGGGAAGACGTACTTGGCTTCTATGGGAAAATCGCTGTCATTTGCGTACACTTGAAGTACGACAACCTGGGGGTTTGGGAAGAAATGAGAGATGTAGCTTTCCAGGGGAAATGTGTGACAGTGCTCAATAACTCCACTTGTATGTGCTCTAACGTGTCTAAAGGCTCTGAAGCCTGGTTTCCGAATTGGCATAAAGCGACACAGAGAGCATCACTGATCAGTCTGAGATGACAGACAGCCATCTGGTAACATTCTGCGACTAACACAAACATGGACACAGTCGGCAAAGTTGGATCGTGTTTGCTAATCAACGGTCTGCGTTGAATCATTAAAGCACAGACACACCTGTACGCCCACCCAACCACACACACATACAGTACTTGTGGGGTATTTCCTTTGTTCTCGTGTACAAAACTCCCACACAACATATAACAATCTTAAAATCACTCCCATTTTGAACCAGATTGACTTTCCTACTTAAGAAATTTGACTGAACGTCCCTTATTTGAAATTCTCCATTTTGTGACAGATGAATGGCACTTGAAAATTCCTTCTTTTTGAGTACGTTTGAAATATCTATTTCATGAAATCCTTGGGGTACCATCTCAGTACCCCACAAGTACCCTATGGGGTACTTCCCATTGTTCCGGTACCCCACAAGCCCCCTATACACACCCATGCAACCAAACACACTGGCATGAGACAAACTCTCTCCTGTACAATGACGTCCCTCCCAATAAATTGCCACATACATATATTTAGCTCACTCTTTCAAGAATGAAACTAAATTGTCAACATTTTTCCACCAAGCGTGGCTAAATTTGTGTGCCTGTTTCCTGAAGTGTTCATTTATGCTCACCTGAGCTGCCAAGTCCAGTAGCTTGGCTCTCGCATGCACAGCCTTGAGCGGAATGGGCTGGTCACTGCTGGAGAGGAGTCCAGGCTGGACTTTATTGAGAGGATCCTCGATGCTCTGTACGTCACTCAGGTCTGAATTGAGAACAAACGGAAGTCAGTGTAGGATGTATGGGGTTGGACAGAAGAGATACAAGAAAATAAAGCACATGCAACCTTGCATCGCTACAGTCCAAATACTACACACCAAGCTGAGCACATGTGGAGTGCAGAGTGGCCCAAAATAACTACTGGGTAATTCCAGAAATTAGGGGTCCACAAGTGTGACATTTTTGTGTCCCAGTCACATTGACCTCTATTATTTGACATGGAAATATCACTGGAATTGATTTCAAAATATTACTATTTGTTTGGCAGGTAATTCGCATTTAACTTGGAAATTAGAAAATGTGTTCTGAACTTACAAAATTATATGTCAGATGTCACAGGGACACGAAAAAAAATGGACCCCTGTCAGGAATTATCCCCAATATGCCCTGAGCTGGACTAATTTTCCTAGCAATGAAGCCTCCTTTTCTGGGAACTGCATTTTTTTTGGTTAACAAATGACTACGAAATCCACGTGTATGTACATTCCCCATAAACATGGCTTTTTTCAAGCGATAAGGGGGTGCTTCTGCTGAAGGCAAATGAGCCTTTTGTGCGTTAAAATTTGAATCTGGTACACTGCGTTATCTGATTACACACAAACATAACACTTCGAAATCCTCAGACTAAAGATACTGTTGCTATACCTCGTGATTCGAGGCAAGCTTTTGCATAGCAACCACAATCTATGGAATGGATTGGTTCCTTTGAGCCCTCCTTATCCATGGCAAACAATGCACTGGTGCAAGGTGTTTCATATGTAATTAAGCAAAAGTTAGCCCTGAATCACAAGGTATAGCAACAGGGTCTTTAGCATGAAGAATGCAAATCGTGTTATGTTCATGTGACTTTGAAGAACTCAGTGTACCAGATATTATTCAAATTTAACTCGCAAAAGGCTTACTGGCCGTGGATCAATTAACTGGAAATTTTGCCACTACTCCTGAACTGCTACAAATATCAAAGTTGTTTAGTTGTGACTTTTTCCATTAAGGTCTTGTACAAGTTTTGATACCAAACTACAAAAATCCAACAAAGCGTATTCATATAAATGGCAATTAAGGGTTAAAGGTCATCTGAAATCTAAAATTGAAAAAGGACTTTGTATACGGCTTACCGATGGCGCTCGACTTGTCCCCCTCCGTATCGCTGGCTTGACCATCGCTGTCTTCTTCGCTGCAAACATTAGCCTCGCCAGCGAGAGCTTGACCAGTGGTCAGCTTGGGTTTGTCACCGGGCAGAGTAAACTCAACCACATAGCGCAGACGCTGCTGCTCAGTGCTGTAAACTGCATATTCGTCATCCTGCAGGATTAAAGTCCTCTGAACGATGAGATTTTGGAACGGGACAGATCTGACTGGTAAAGGTTTGTTTGCACTCTGACTGGACAAAGCAAACGGCTTGAAGTCATCGGATGCATAACGAACTAACGAACTATGGATAGTTCCAGCACCACAACCTGTCGTACCGTGTGTATAAAGTCTATGGATGGTCCGTCACTTTGTGGTGCAGCTGACAAATCACGGTTCTCCATTTTGGTCTATTTCAGTGCTTCAAGAAACACAGCACAAAAGTCACTTGCCCGAGGTCACGACGTTGGTTCAGTAAATAAAAGGTCCTTAGGACAGTCAAATGATTTTGGGCAACACACTAAGGCCCTGATTCTGAGCTGGAAAATAATATTTATCTGGAACAAAACATGTCCGAGGCTGTTGTATTTGTACAACTAGTTCTTGGAGCCAATATACTTCAAATTTAACCAAATCTATTTTTTTTTAATAATGACCTTTTATTGCAATTTTTCAATAAGGACCATAGACCTGAGAGGACAAAATGTAACCAGCTGTTGGATTCGAACCCCTGACTCTATGATCCTTATCACAAACCTGAACCACTAGGCTGCACAGCACCCAAAATTTCAAACTAAAGAAAACAAATGAGCTCTGAAAAGATCGCCAGTTACATGTAAGTTCTTCACTGACAGAAAACAGTGTGCATACGCAGTCACCTTGAAATCGGAACGATTGGAGCCATCATTCCTGACCCCGTGGACGCTATGGAAGCCATCCGGGGGTTCGGTGAAGTCCTTATGGTAGCTGGTTGTCTCATAACATATCCCGAGGGCCACCTGGTTGATTGTCATCAGGCGGGTGCCTCGAGTGTGGCTGATGTGGGAGTACTTGGCGCTGGTGCTGTGGTTGAAAAGAAAAAGGGAAATCATCTCATGTAAGGATATCGAAGGCCCAATTACGTGGCTTTGTCACACTACTGAAAGACAATACATGTACGCTTGGTACGTTGTTGCTCTTTGCTGACGCGAGTCCTGTTTTATGGTGAAGAAGGAATCACAGATTATGCGCATGCATATTTTTTGCAAGGATTCCAGGGAGTGTACAGAGTTTCTTGGCAAGTCCTGCATTAAAGCACGAAAAGCGATCATGAGTGCATAACACAATATTATTCTGTGGCTAGCAGAGAAGTCAAACTGGCAGCTAATTTCAAGTACAGTTCCAGAGACACAAGAAATTATCAAATTCAAATGAAATATGACAAAAGCATTCCTGTGTTATTGTTCACCCTGTTACTTCAAGTCCTAAGTTACTTAAGACTTCAAGTAACAGGGTCTACAATAACACAGGAATGCTTTTGTCATAGTTCATTTGAATAGTACTTGAATCTGCCACCAACTGATTGCCTTGTGATGGACTTGTAAGGACTTCTGACAGAATCGATTATGAC
The DNA here is from genome assembly GCF_001949145.1 of Acanthaster planci. The sequence goes on along the minus strand of NW_019091480.1, from coordinate 1,172,976 downwards.
ACTGCTCTCGGTCTCTTCCATCTCAAATTTAGTTCTCTCGGTGCTCAATCTTCACTTCCTAAACTTCATGCAGGGCTCAAAGAGCAGGTTTTGTAGTGCCTTCTTAGAGGCTGCCACGGTTACCATATCTTTGCTCAAACTTGTATCAAATTAAAAAAAAAATCATGCTTCAGGAGGAAATACCTGAAGTTGTCAGCGAAGTAGATTCCACTGCCCAGCATGCCAGCATCCGTCCTCTCCCCGCCAAAGTCATCCACCACCACCTTGGGCAGGATAAGGCCTCTGTTGGCATTGACACAACCAGCAGCACCATTATACAACGCATCATAATGAGCTCCTTGAAATAGTTACTGATTTACAACTCATTTCCACAATACATATTCCCTCCCTCTACCACATCACAAACTTGGATGTGGTCCCTGACTGCATAGAAACCAGGGGTAGTAACGCTTGCAAACTGAAGAGGCCTTTCCATATGCACATTTTCAGTGCACATCTGGCCCATAAGCAAGGTGCGGAAAGTACTGACTCTCCAGCAAAAAGGCACTGACAAACTGGGCAATGCTTTATTGGTTCAATCGGTGAGTTTCCTCAAGTTTTCTTTGAGGGTTCCTATTTTGCAAATCAGTGGCGGAAATTCACTTACAAATTTATACCATGCCTATGAGGACACAAGACTGACAATCCCTCGACAACAGTACAGAAACTGTTAACAGCTAAAAAAATAACTTGCAAAGAACGTGTGTGCTGTGTATCCGTATAACCAAGCAAAGTTTTACACAAGTGGCATATTCTATCCTCCATTGAAATTTGGACAAGCTCATTCCCAAGATTTGAATAGAATTCCACTCTCTTGAATCTGGTGCACAGTGTTGCTTTGGGACTTGTACCGACCTTGAAAGGATGCCCACAAAGTTAGCTGGCCGGGATGCATGGAACAGCAGACGACTGTTGTGCAGCTTGGCATCAAAGCTAGTTAACTCTAAAGGGCGCGTCACAGCAAAGACGCGCAGGATTTCAGCTAGCTTCTTCCTTCAAAGTACATAAAAATCGTCAGGTTAAAAATGGTTTGGGCATGTCAAAGTACTTTGTGCTCGTTATCCCCAGTGTTCCAGTAAGCAAACTAGGGGTCACTTATTTCAGTACAACCAAGCAAGCACACTTTTGACAGCAACAAAACAAGGTACGACAAGATTTGACGGTACATGTACGTTGAATTGGAAACATTTGTACAACAGCTAGCAAGCAAAAGTTAAGAATTCATCACCGCTCATGGTAACCCATACACCATCACATCCCTAGGTCTACCTCGAATGATGTGCGACAACACAAATACTGTCAGGGACAGTTTTATCCTCTCTCCTCAAATCCAAGCCCTTATTCAGACCTCAATGCGGTCTCAGATTCAGTGTCAGTTTTGCTTCAGAGTTCATCTCAGCACGTGAACAGACAGCACATTCTCAAAACACTAAGTCAGATAAGTGCACATGTAGCTTGAAAAGCCATTTTACTCAAAGCTATTCTTTACTATAATCAAGAGACTGAGATATGCCCACAGTGGTGCCTCATGAGTTCAACTCTTGAGTTTTTAAGCCACTGCCGGAACTGTCAAGAACAAGTGTAAACTGATTTTTATCCATTTCTGAGATCCAAAAGCCGAGGGCTTGTAATTTATTGTAAAAGTGGGAAAAAAATTGGGGACCCCTTTTTCAAAACAGCTTTTTGACGAACTTTAACTAGAGCATTTTCGGAAAGGCTTTGGGCTCATACCCTTGTGTAGAGATAATGAAGTTCTTGACATCGTAGTAGTGGGGATGGTTGTCGGGTAAGCAGCTGATGTGACAGCGTAGGGCTCTGTACTTGGACTCTACACTGCTCCGCTGCGACCAGTTAGTTGTCTCGCTCACGCTGACTACGTCTTTGATAAGCTGACCAATGAACAGGTGAAGATATGTTGTGAGTTTCAAAACTTCTTGCCTTATACCTTTTTTTGAGCTGTTCGAAGGGTTGCGACAGAAAAACAAGGCAAATTTGGGATAGTCATGACAAATAGTCATCTAGATGTGACAGATATTAAGAGTGATTGCAATCACAAAATCACCAAGAGACTCTGAAAGGGAAATATGCAGCTAGAAATGATTTCCCTCTACTTTGCTAAAGCCAACTGCTAGAGATTCAAAACAGGAGAATGAGGTTGACAATAATGGAATATGAACAAAGTCAAAATCATAAGATTTTAGTACTAGATTCTGCCAGCAAGTACAAGTTAAACAATGGGTCTTTCAAAATGTTTTCATATATCTTGGGAAACTTTTGATAATCCATCTCCCAAACTGGATTACATTTGAATATTCCATAACCTCACTTCGAATGAGTAAAAGTTTTATTTAACACACCGAGAGACCAGTACCTGGCACAAATCCTGCTTCTTGGCGATCACACTCTTTGTCTTGATGTCTTTCTTGTGCTCGCTCTTGTGGGGTATTTGGCTGTAGAACTCCTGGCTCAGGGTCTCAATGCTCGCCTCAAACTTATCAGTATCGTCACCTCCCCCATCCAGAGCTTTCCTGATTTGGAGGAGGATGCTCTCTGCCTTGGACACCTGTTGATGAGATGTCAAAATATGAAAACAAAATGGACAAGAAGGTTTATTTGCCGAATGCGAGTTGGCCTTGCGAAGTCAACTGCAGAGAGCCAGAAGAAATCATCTAGAGCGTGTACCTTCTCGGAGGTGAGGGTCTTGATGTCCACAGCCAGGATGTCTTCCAGTTCTCCCAGCGTCTCCTTCCACAGACTGGCCACCAGGGAGGCCACCTCTAGACTCATCTCATCCTCTTCCTCCCCGATGCTCAGCTGAGTCTGGAAGAAAGCAATTCAAGTATTGTGGTTTAATGCTATCCCTGACCGTCAAGCCATGAAATTGGCAGAGGTATACGAGTGTGACTGGGGAAATAAATCAAAATGAAATAAAACGGAACAGAAAACAGAGTGAAAAGGGAACCAGGAACCGCAGAGAACAGAGAACAGAACAAAGGCTAGGATATTTAAAAATTCACATCCTGGGAGGACATACATACAGCATTGCGATAAACAGGCTTGCTCAGGAACATCATCAGATTTTCCCCTTAACGTCCTCTCTGGAATTTATTAGACCTAACCCTACAGTTAATAGTGTAAATCACATAGATATGCATGCAGAATTTTGTTGGATTGGTATGATTCGGGAACAAAAATCAAAAACTTTAGGCTTTTTGGCAACCTTCATTTTAAGACACTGAAAGTGGATGGAGGGAAGGCAGACTGGTCTGTGATCATGTGCATGTACGTGCATAGCGAAAGAGTTCTGAACTATCGCCTCTCCATCATGTCAGGGATATTGCTCAAAGAGGGAGAAATTTTTATCACAATATGAAAAGACTCAATGCATTTTTTGTCAAAATAAGCCATCTGGTTAGAAGCATTTTAATGCTTCTGGAACCTTTGGATAGGAAAAATAATGTGCAACAATTTTAGAATACGTAATAATTTCTGTTCGTTTACTTCTTAAAAAATCTTCTCGGAAAAAGACCTTTGCATAATGTTTGCTAGCATATTAATTTATAGAAACTTAAAAATTACCCGACCTGCAAGAGAAATGTCCTGCTAAAATTTGACCTCTCGCTTCTAAACATCTAAAATATATGAAGACCAGTGCAACTGGGTGGCCTCGTACGCTGCTTGTAACGTTGCTGACAAGAACGGCACCAAGTCAACTCAACTTAATCTAGAACCCATCAAGTGCAGGTAGGTAAATATCTGCAAAGTTGTACGATCTCGTTTTCACGTAAGCACAGGGAGTGAAAACAAACGTGCATGGAGTCCATGTCCTTTGCTGACGTGACTCAAGGCAAGTCTGTCACCAAATTGCAACTCGAGAGAAACCCGAGTCTGAGTCCTGGACTCTACACTAGGTAAGCAACTGTTCCCCTCACTCCTAGGCACATCGTCTTGCAGCCTCTTACCAACGATCCCACTTCCTATAACCCAGAATTCCGTCCCCCTCTGAGCCGTCAGCTCCATTGTACCTGTCTATATTTAGGGGAGCCGATCCAGCGCGAGGCTGCCTTCTTGCCTCTGCTCATGCCATGCTGCTGTTGCTGGTGATACAGGAAGCTGTACGTCTCTAGAGCTTCCTCACTGGAGTTGCAGTAGCGGACCTCTCTGGCGCCAGAGTCTTCGTCCTGTGGAATAAAAATGGAATTATGCATTCCTCAAAAGATATTAACACATCGGCAAAGCTGTTGTTGAGCACAGTAACATGCATATGCCCTGAAGAGACTTTTTCAAAACAAAAGCATTTGGGAGCTACATTAGTAACCAAATTATTCACACATTAACCTTAACAGTCCTCAATCCTTCACCTGTTGGAGGACTGAGGACTGTTAGGGTTAACAATCCACTTTTAACCCAAAGCATTATAACATTTAAAACTGCTTGAGAAAACAATGACTGAAATTCACACAGTGGCTGCATCCGAATCTCTTGTCTAGAGCTAGGTCTAGGTCTTCGCACCATTGGAAATGCGTGGAGACGCGTAGACAATAGACCTAGCCGTAGCTCTGGAAACCTGTTTCGGACACGGCCTACGTTGCTTCTCATGTTCTTCAGCACCCAAGTAGCACATGCAACGTGTGCACCAATGTCCATATAAGGGTAGTGAATACCTTTGGCCCCTACCATAACATGGCTGGAAGGGCGTTTATGAAAACATGAAGCAAAAGTGTTGAATAAAACGGTTGGAAATAAATTGATAATTTTTCAACTTGTTCTGTCTTTCGGACTCAAAAGGTTTTATGAATGTGAATAAATACCGTGCACGCCTGGCCAGTCTTAAACATTCATTTATGCTCAAAAGAATAGATGCGGCTAAGGTCCCTCAACTTTAGCTTGGGTTATTACAGGCATCCCTTTTCCTAATCTTTTCTTTTGAGACTGACCACGGGCTCTTTTCATGTACTCTGCAAATAATGTACCCATAATGTACCCACTTTTCCATGGATTTACATGTACCACGAGTCAATATTTTCCAGGCTCTTTAAACACACTCAATAGGATCAGCTGTGCACGAAATGTCTTTTGTTTTGCCCTCTGTGAAACTGGAGTTATTTCGCCGATGGTTACCAGTGTCGATGCTGTTATATGTAGGTGTTGCAAAATCTGCAAAGGTGCCTGTAACCTAATCCTCATGCCACTGATGAAAAGTTAGGGGTCATTAAAAATCTCCTTGCCGGATCAGTCCAATTAGCAATGGGTAAGCATCCTTGAAATCACACTTACGGATTAGTATCAAAAGTGCTTGAACGACATTATAAGGGCTAAGAACTTATCATTTACTCCTAGTCCTCGTACCATCAAGTGATCGAGTACACCGCGATGAGTGAAAACCCTGAACGGGTGATCACACGCTGGCCCACTGTCCTTGGTGTTCCTAGACAAGTTGAAGACATCATCAGGAACCACGTGTAACTCCAGGTGATAGAAGAGTCTATCTTTACTCCTGGTGTCTCTCTTCTGCAAAGCCAAAAAGAAAATTGGTTTGGTGCTGAACAAGGGATAAACGTTCAAATCTTACTGACATCACCCAAATCATCTCTTACAATCTGGGGCCAATTTCATAGAGCTGCTTAAGCACAAAATTTGCTTAAGCACAAAAAACCTTGCTTAAAAACAAAGGTTATCAGCTCAAAATCTATGTGACTGTCATGCTAACCAAAAGACAGGTGAATACCAAGCCAAAACACTATACATCACATGGAGTTTTAGCTGGTAACCTTATTTATCAAGTAAGGTTTTTCACGCTTAAGCAAATTTTGTGCTTTAGCAGCTCTATGAAATTGGCTCCTGGTGTCAGGATCTGAGTGTCTGAGATGGAAGTTCCTCTAAAGACTGATGCTGCTCTAGCCTACTGTCTAAACAAAATCAACAAGATCTATTCCCTGCTGACTGGCATAACTGGTAAATTAAAGCACATGAAAAGATACAAAATTATCTGTATATAGAGACAGCATGCACAACCAGCAAAGTCACAACATGTGCCTACCACCCAGGTGTGAACAGAATGGGCCTGCAGTCAAGGTTTCTAATTCCGGTCACCAGAGTAGGCTATAGGCACCTTTCCATATGTACACTTTTTGGGTGCATTGCGTTACGATACCTTCATGCGTTTCACTTTCACGGACACAAAATCAGCTCCATTACCATAACACATGTGTGCGTTGGGTTTGGTGCCATCGAAATCGTCCTGGGAGCAATTTGACGCACATATGGAAAGGTGCCTTACACCAGCCACTGACTGGTGTGTTAATGAACAGGATGATTATTGGAAAGCACTTTGAGATTGTACACGGACATGTAGATGGAAAGCACTGTAAAGTATGAGCAATACAATTATAATCATCAAAAGAAGTTCCATAGATCTCTTTTCAGACAGAACCCATAGACTAGCAGCAAAAAATAGCATAATCAAGCGCTTCATAAGAGTACAGGTACCTGCAGAAGAACACTCTTCGCAATCTCATACTTGTCCTCAGGATAAGCAGGTGTGTCAACACTTCCCCACGGCCAGACCCTGAGTACATGTAGAAAAGAAATTTATGCTGACCACAAAAAAACAATTGTGAAATATTATTCGGACTTTTCAGGAATGCAAAATTATACTTGAGCAAACTGTAATTTTTTATCTTTTCCTCCACAAAATAAAGAGGCATAGTTCAATAACTCTCTTGAAGCATTTACCCTATGATTGCAATTCATAAAAAAAAAGAGAAAAAAAGGGAACACCATGAAATGAAATCAAACAATAAGCCAGTGGTTTCTAAATCAGCCGCCTTTGGCTCAACCGCAAGTTGAACATTTCTGCAGAAACTAAAGATTTGAAATCAGACTTTAATCTTGCTGATTGACTTGACATTTGATTGGAAGGACGGGGAAAAAGCACCAGTAGCAGAAACGAAGAAAAGATGAAAGAAGAAAATACACTCACTTGATTTTATTAATGTTGAAAGACAACACCTTGGCCTTCTTCTTGGGCTCCTGTTGGGTTTTTGCAGCTGTTGACAATCAAGAAAACAAACCTGACTCTCACAGATACCAAGGGGAGCTAAAATTGACCACCCCCCTTCAAGATAAAAGTCAAATTCGTTATACCATACCTCAGAGTCAGAAATGTTCAATTGCCATTCAGATTTGAGGACCAAGGAAAAGGTTTGCGTACTGCTGTTTGATCATGTGTAGTTTGCATGTAGTGTGCGTAACAACAAGTAGGATGGATGCTCACGCATGCCTTATGTCAACCATGTCAACTATGCAAACTATGCAACAGTTTTATCTCAGAACTACCGCATGTATGGACTTGCGCATGGATCCTCACATGCATACTCGTTAAGGGCAAAACGAGAAACTGGTATGTGATGATTAAAGTTCAGCTCTCCATTCTGAATAAGTCTGAGGTACGGTCATTTGTAATATCAGTGATGACATGTTGAAAAATCCTGCGCCCGCAGCCTTCAAACACAACTTTCATGTACCTATGATTTTGCCGGAGCTGAACTGCATGCTGCTGGTCTTGCCCACCAGCAAGAAGTCCTCGTGGTCTACCAGCCTTCCTTCCTCTAGGCACCTTTCAATGAAGCCCATGCTGATGATTGGCACCCCTTGCTTCTTGGCCGTGCGTCCCTTGTAGGAGTCAGCCGTCTTTGGCCCATTGCTGGCGACAAGGTAGGAGGTCTGAGAAGAAATCACCAGCAAATTATTTTTTTCCAAAAATGAGCTTGATTTAAACATTCACAAAAGTTGTGACAGCAGCCAGAAATGTGTTTTCGCTTTGGTCATTTAATTTGTTGGGTGTTTTTGCAAATTTGGTTATGCCTGTCTGACGTCATTGTTCAACCCAAATGGGAACTCAGGTGGGCGGGGAGTCAGGTTAGTGAAGTGGTTCTTTCCTCGCCTTCCGCCTCTGTGGTCCGGGTTTGAATCTTGGCCTGGTCCACATGTGAATTGGGGTTCTCAGTCCCTACCTGATTCCGTTGGTTTTACCCAGAATATTCCTCTGGGGTTTTCCTCCCAGTATATGTACATTGTATCTCTAGGATGACATGACTGCGTCTGGCAAGTACTGCCTTTCTTGTGGACCTCTTTCAACCTGTTCTAGGTTATTTTTGGTAGTCAAAAATGACTTTCTGGTTACTAATCATGAAAACATGCCCCTGCCGCGTTGTAAACAGAAGTTGAAATCCGTTTGCTGTTGCTGGTAGTATACAGAACTGAAATGTGATGACCCCATTTGAACTAGGACATGAAGAGCAAACAAATTGAGTACATGATGTGTTGGTCCAGCACTGGTTCTCACACTAATGCCTTTTGCAAACAATTGTGTACTTTGAGATAAATGACTTCAGCATTCAATAGCATGCACATCTATTGTCCTACAGTGGTTGCAGTTACAACCTGCAGCTTGGAAGTGGTTACCATTTTTTTTCAAGTTGCAACCAGAACTACCGAACAAGGCTTCAATAATACAATGTAGATGCACTTGTAGTTTTGGGGGAAGAAAATTTGTGCATTCAGCATCCTGGCATCCTGACTTACCTTCTTGGTGAGTATATAGGAGATGACTCCTCCATTGCTGGTCACCTGTTGCCTGAGCAGTTGTTTCTTTTTGAAGGGGACTTGGGTTGCATCAAGGTCCAAGGCTATCTGACAGTCGCTAAAAATGCCCATCCCCTGCAAATATCACCAAGCACCAGCACGCAGGATGAAAATGTGATCAAACTGGGACATACCGTAGTCCAATCACTTTCCTTTAGTTCTGGATTTTTCTGAATTCTGACAAAGCTTTGGAATTTTCCAGCCCAATCCTGCTTACCAACATCCTTTTAAGGAGCAGGGGTCTTGTAAAAAAAAAGGTTGTCGAGTATGAGACCCGTGTGTGCTACGTTAAGTTTGCAAACTGTAATACCCCAAGTGCACACGTACATGTAGGACAAACACAGAATAATGAAGAATGAAAAAAAATTAAAAGGTACATGTAAATATAAATAAGTTGCAAAGGAAGATAAATAATAATAAAGTGATAAGTGAAAAAATGGGATCAAAGTACATGTACATGTAAGGACATGACACGAAACCTTCATACTCACTGGCCACTTTTGTTTTACATCTTTGGAGCCCCAAGGAATTTAGGGAACTCAGGGGGCAGGTTTAAAAGAAGCGGCTCTTTGTGATTTCACACAAACCTAAAGCAAAATGTTTCCCAAGTATCTCTCACCATGGCACCCTCTAACCGATTATTTATAGTGCTCCAAATCACCCAAAATTTTTCTCCAAAGACAGCAAGTTCAACTCCTTTTATCTGCAGATAACACACCAGTCCATGTCAACCAAAACAATATGCTCTGTGAAAGTGGCTAATGATTTTTTTTTCTGACATGACACGTACACGTGGTTGAAAAGTTGTTCATTTAAATTTGAAAAAATTTGATTTAAAAAATGGGCTTGGTTCAAGTTGGCCCTTGCCTGGGCCTGCTTGGGGGTACCTGCAGGCCGAAACTTTTCAACGTCCATGGACATGACTGAATCATGGAGAAAAGTAACAGGCGAAGTCACTGTCACTGTGGGGTCCGACGTCCGCCCCGCTTGTGGGGGTCCGACGTCCGCCCTGTTTGTGGGAGCGGGGCGGATATTGGACCTCACAGTTCTGGCGGTACATGTACATATAGCAAAGTCACCACCGATCGACCACAAGACATCAGACTTGTCACAGACCATGTAGTTCCTCGTTCCTTGTTTGACATTTGACATTCAATGTTGAACAAGTAACCGTTTGATATTTGAACGTTGAACAGGTAACTATTTGAGGATGGATGCTTATCTCTAAGAGACTAGAGTGCAAAAAGCACAAAAAAAAACCCAAACTCTGCCATGCACCCATATATCTATCCTATTTATACATTATGTATTGTACGTGCCATTCACAGTGATGTGTGTACACAAACAACTCAAGTCTCCCAGAGGGAACCTTGGGCATGGGGCTTTTCAGGGTCAAACAAACCCTGAAAATGTAGGCGATGTTTTTACAATCAGTATAATTATTAGAGGGAAAAAACGGTTAGTGTTACATGTATATGCATGTGTACTTGCCGTTTCATAAAAACTATTTCAGTCAATCAAATGATATACATCAATCCCACGCCCCGCCTCTTAACCTCCATTTCAACCAGGGCAAAGGCAGATTACCAAGGTCAAAATGGCTTTGACAAAAAGGACTTGTCTTGTCGGTTGAATTCTTGGCTTGCAAACCAGAGTGGGAAAGTTAATGCATCACACTTCTTATTTCAAAGCGAAATTAAATACCCAAACCCCATGCCCCACCTGGGATTACATTTAATCTGATGTCATGTTCTCCTCAATCATCGTCGACTCCTTGCAACCCGCGGGGCATGGGGTTTTTCGGGGTCCAACAAGCCGTGAAATGTATAGTTGGCACAGTTTGTTTTTTGTCCCTTTTACACTCCCTCGCTCTTTGGGATGTGCATCTTGAATGTCAAACGGCTTGGCCATGGGCCTACTTACTTGTTGAACATCATCGAACAGTTGGCCTACCATCAGTGCTTGTTTAAAATCGAACATGTCGAACGCCGAAGGTCAAACAAGCAAATAAGGCCTAACTTCAGCCTCACAGACCACCCATTCAGAACATGTCAATTGTCAGACCACAAGAGTGATTTTGCACAATAGTATAAAGGCATCGTTTGGGCAGGGAAAAGGGGCAAACATTGTCCTTTTCCCTTCCCACAATGCCTTTCCACAGTTGTGCAAAATCAGTCCTACGGAAGGCCTCGGGATCGGGCCAGCTGGTGATAAGGCTAGGCCTACATCTAACACTACAGTAACATGTCTAATTCTGTTCGCTCTGGAGGAAGGAGATTATCCCACGGAGCTCGAGAAAAGCACACTTACGTCTCCTTTCTACACGATGCAATGAAGGAATTCGATCGTCAGTGATCGTTCCATAAAAACCTTCAAGTTGATCGTGAAAAACTTGAGCAACCGTACAGCCTACACCCTCACCGAATCATCTTCTTTCACTTCATACTGCTATTTTTAGACTGTTTCTATTCATAGAAATTACGCGCTTTAAACCATAGAGAATTTCCAGTCCTATGTTTTCGTTTCTCGATACTTTAGAACTTCAGAAATTATTGTCAAAAATGAACGGCATTTTCAGTATTACAGCTTAAGAATAATGGATGCGGGTATATGTGACTGCAAAGTCTGGAACAAGTTTAAAGCGCATCTATGAAAAGTTGATGAAGATACAGGATTTGGTGGGTCCTTGCTCTTTGGTTGTACAAGTTTATTTTATGTCGTGCGGGCCAAGCGTGAAGGTCGTTGTTGATAAATCTGGTACCTGTAGTCTCTACAGCAGTCGTTGTGCTTTCTTTGGAAATGCGAGCCTTGCTTTTGACCTTGTGCATTAAATGGTTGATTAGGACAGTTGATCCGGGATCAGGTCAACTCGGACCCAAACCAACTCGGACCCATTCCAACTCGGACCCATGCCAACTTGGACCCAGGACCAACTCGGACCCACGCCAACTCGGACCCAATACTAACTCGGACCCACCACCATCTATGACCCACAACCAACTCGGACCCACGTCAATTCGGACCCACGCCATTTCGGACCCACCTCGAGTCAACTCGGACCCACTCAGCCTCAAGGTTGCATTACACCAAATACGCGCCCGTAGACCAAAATAGTGCCAACTCTTGAACCTCGCGAAGAGGTTGGTCTTCATTTTTTTGGCTGGAATTTCAAGATTATGGCCAGATTGATCACTTTTCGTTTCAATTTTATGAACTTTTTTATTCGCCTTTTCCCGAAGATACCCCCCTAATAGTAGTAAAACTATGCGCTCATATGAATGTACCCGCCTGCCTCTATCCAAAATAGGCCCGCATTGTAGGGATTTTTGTGAAAGAAATACTCTGAACCGGAAACTATCAATCCCAAATTCGAGATTTATATAAATAATTCTATGATCCCTCGTGATTATGGCACGTCTTATTGCAGAAAATAAGAAACCGTGGGATCACAAAATGTTAATAACGAGCTCGCAAGCAGACATACGACGCTTCAAAACCGTCTCCAAGTTTAAGCCAATAGGAAATATTCCACATTTTTATTTTAAAATGATTTGATTTGTGTTGTTCAAGATTACCAACCTATTTGAGTTATTTGAAGAGTCAGCTTAGGCCTGAATGGATGAATTCCTCCATCTGCCTAAATTTTGCCGGTATTCGGGGGGATGGGGCAAGGTGAAGGTGTAAGACTTGTCAGGCCAAAAAAAAAATGAAAAGTGAGGTGGGGGATAACACCATTAGACACTGTAAAAGGTCAATGTTCGTGACATTGATGTATATCTGCAGTATCTGTTGTACGTATGCAGTATATCTTATGTACATCAGAAGGCCTATCTGTGGCTTTTTATTGCAACAAAAACTTTGGGGGCTGTTTGGTGAAAGTTCATTCGAATTCTGCTGGTGATCTGGAGTGCCTAAAAACTGCGGCGTCAATGACATGGTACTGTCAATCACACTGCAAAAGCTGCTCCCATTGGTTGTCCCAAGCTCCCACTCCCCGATCATAGGGTTTCAAGAATGGAAGATTACAAATTAAGATTCCAGATAACAAGCGGCAAATAAGACATAAAAGGAAATGTGCCTCCATAAAAATATGACGCTCGTCGGTTACTTATCACTTGTTCCAAGACATCACTGATATCAAATCTAGTCCTAGTGTACGGTTTTTAACCACCATGCCTGTTCAAACTCGAAAACGGAAAAATTCTGGGAAGCCTGTGCCACTGTTTCCATGCATAACGTGTAGAGAGGACGTTAAATCTAGGCAGCATGCAGTGCAAAAGTGTCATTTACCAAATGCTAAAATGTAAAAGTGGACAAAATAAACATTTTCAACAAGTTAATCACGCTCCTGGGGTTGGGTCCGAGTTGGTCTTGGGTCCGAGTTAGTATTGGATCCGAGTTGGTTGTGGGTCCGAGTTGGTTTGGGTCCGAGTTGACTCGAAACCGTTGATCCCCCCCATAGGCCCCACAGGGGTACAGACAAGAAAATTAGCTGCCATATACAACATTGATAATGTCCCTACTTGTCGATCCCCAATGTCCCCACCAAAAATCAGTAAATATACTCACATTTTAACAGGTGTTCAAAACACATCATCAAAATAGTTCACTGTCTCATCTTTCATTTTCCTTTCAATTTTCAGTGGCCATCACTCATGCATTGTTGTCCCGGGTTAATTGAGCGTGTCAAGTTGATGAGGATACCAATGCTTCACCCTGCATGTGCAGGGATGCCCATGATTGATCGGGTAGAGGACTGTGCATGGTTGACAAACTTCGTCCTACAGAAAGGGACATGGATTAATACCCTTTCTAATAGTAGGCCCATGTGCAAAAATTGCAAGTTGGTTTGAGCCCCATCCAGGTTAGCGCTGTTAGTAGGGGAACGGTGCCGCACGAAGCAAGACTACTAAAGAACTGGTTCCCATGCAATGTGTTATCACCATGCATAGCGTTTCTAGTACCAGTTTTTTGTCATGCCAAAGCGTATCGTTGATTTGCAGAATTGAGCTTCATATGCATATTTCACTATAAATTCTTCAATGCAGAAGTTATTGTTGTGACTCGAGCGCCCTCCGTTGAATTAATTTTCCAACAGCCAGTTACGTACAACTACAAGTTCTGACGTGTACATTGTACACAAAATTAATGTGCAAGCGGTATGGTCACTGTGTACTTGCACATGCATTGCGTACAATGTACAGAGCATAATGATCGGATACGCCATGTATGCGGAGGGCTGGAAGGTGTGTCGGTGTTTTGAAATTGCAGGTGAGAATTTCCCACTTATCTTGGAGTATACAGCACATATCTTCCTTAAGCTGTATCACTTAGATCTTGACTTAGTTCCGAAAAGAATGAAGACAAGGTATTCGGTATTTGACAGATGCTGTGGTGATCAAAATTGCACTCAAGTGCTCTTCGTTATGTTGGTGAGCGAGTTCGGGCTCACCGTCAGACCATCGTCAGATCGTATGTACATGTAGGCCTATCATACTAGCCCCAGTGTGGCACGGACTCTCGCTACCGCTCCATCCTTTAGGATGGATAGCGAGAGTCCGTGCCACACTAGTGCTGGGGCTAACATTCATACATGTACATGTATGTGTTACTGTTTAGTACCGTGGTAGGCCCCAACTAAAGCGTCTGTCCCAACTATATCTGGGAGTTCCAACTATAGTGCTGCAGTTTGGCATGTTGGGCTGGCCCAACTATTGTTGACCGATTTCTATGGAAAATTTCTCAACCTTATCCAAGTTTATAAATTTTACACTTGACCATGTTGACACAGTTTCATCTAAAATATGGCACTTCATTTATGACATGACATTGTAAACGATATGACTTTGGCACATGCAGAGTATGCTGGGCTCATGCACACCGGACCTCTGTGCTGTAGTTGGGCAGTAACATACATGTATGCACGATACTCCTGGCCACGAAGAACCCCACACAGTTCTGGGGTATGCGTACCATCAGGGTAGTTGCCTGGATCATGGGTACTTCCTGGACAGTAAGGTACTACTCAGTAGACCTTACTGCACGCCACGTTGTTGATGGTTCTGCACACTAGGGCATTTGAAAGCTGCCATTGTGCCAAGTTGGAGTACAAAATGAAACCTCCGTCTATGCTTTCTGAAGCAAATCTTCCCCTAAAGACCCTACAAATTAATACTAACCTACCGGTATATGGAACTACTGGCATGATTGTTCTTTGTTGCGTTTAACCTAGATGTATATTATTGGCACAAAATGAGGTTTTTTCTACCATCCTCAACCTCTCATCTCTTGACAATCCGCACGCATCTGAGATAATGTATAGAGACGTCTGGGAAATCTGTGGTCAAGCAACCACATTAATCACATACATGTATCACAATTTTGAAAAGCTGGCATTTCTGTCAGTAAAGGCCTCAAAAGTCTCTGCTAAATGTACACGTACATGTACATGTATGACTACAGGCTATAAGAATGAAAGTCATAGTGCTACTTAGATATATGCCCCGAAATTTTTGAAACAAAGTGGCTATTAGGCCTAGTCCATGTACATGTAACTGTAACGGTACTTCCAAATTCTAGAGTTACAGCATTGCACATTTGTCATTGCCAGTACAGTAAGGTTTCAATTTTTCAATCAACGTTGTAGCATGCTAGTACCAATAGCCCCATCAGTATGCACATGCACTGTTCTGTAATCCCAGCATGCAGGGATCGAGTCTGGTCCATGTTCGATTTTTCCTGTTTCTCGTTTTCCATTCAGTCAGATTGTGTGTTTACTTTCAATACACTTTTTCTTTTTTGGGGGCGGGGGAAGATTTGTATCTTCAAGGGACCCTTTTTAAAGGGAAATAAAGTCTGAGATCCATTTGTTGTAGATTGGTCTGCTTCCTGTTTCCAGTGCTCCAGACTACTGCAAAAAAAAGTGGACAGAAACCTGTCTAAACTCCTAAGACAAGAGCCACTGCATTTTTGAAAATACAAGGCTACTTTTCATTATTTTGTAATAACACTTTTTCCATTTAAAGATACATGTATCACTCAACTTCTAACTTCAAGCCATAAGTGCATGTTCCATCGGGTCAAAGAAATAAAAATGTGCCTGAGGAAAAGCCACTGTTCCCCATTGGTCGGGTCCCAGCCCATGCAAGTGAATGGACCAATCATGTCATTCAACACAACACAAAAGGTTTGCACCGTAGTACGCCATTGTTACGCTTTTTGAGTGGACTTGGCATTTGATCTGTGACTTGGCCAATGATTCTTAACTCGGGCTGAGTCACAAAGTGCCTTTTGCGTAGAAATAATGACAAAAATGTATAATAAAAGTTTTAGGCAGCAGCTTTCACGGCATGCATGTACAGGTAAGAAGTATATATGTACATGTACACACCCAGCATCTTTATTACTCCTTAAGCGAACCCTAGGATTTTATAATAGCTGGCGTTTTGCAACTTTGTCGTGGTCTTTTATTTGCGGGAATTGTTCACATTTAAAGTAACAGGAACACCAGGTTAAAATCAATGCACGTGTGCATGCACCTGTACAGTGACTGTAGGTGTAGCTGAGTCAAGGTTGCCATGGCACCATCAAAGTCTCTAAACCATCAAGAACATGTCCATGTATGCATGAAGCTGTATGCAGTGACCAGTAATAAGCATGGTATTAAGAGGCAAAACGTTGCCAAGGAAATGGCACATTTATAATGAACTTGCAGGCAGTGTTGTTTACCATGTTTACACCCCATGCTCATATAGCAATGTTCTGGTGGATGCTCCAGACCTTGGCCGTGATGTCAGCGCGTGGTTTCTATGACAACCGTTCAGTGTGTAGTATACATGTACATGTGCCTCAAGAAAGACTCGTTGGTACCAGTGTAAAGTCGGATGAACTGTAAATACATGTACATGTATATAATAATGAAATTTACTCTGTAAGCAACTGATTGGGGATGAAATAATAAATGAAGAACTGCAAAAATGACCAACATCAAAACAACATTCTTAAAACTGTTTTGGTACTTGGTACACTTTTATCATCCATTTCAATGAATGTCATGTTTTCTAATATACATGTACCTGTGCCAAGTACATGTACATACAGGTGCATGTACACAACATACCGTGTGCATTGTAGATATTGTACGTGTACATGCACATTCACGTCTCTTAAGATTACTTAAAGGTTTGGAACTCATTTGTCTACAAATGGCTGGTTGTCGTGGCGATAGCGAAAGAAGGGTTCGTGGCCAAATAGGATTTATTGTCATTACCATGGTGATAAATGACCGGTAGGTCCGTCTTGGTGTCTAGTCTGAAATAGGGGTGATTTACATGTGAATGGTTACAGTGTTGGCAATTACATGTCCATGCACTGGTATGGTACACATCTGCATGTACACGTACCTGATACCAGTATACATGAAGGTGCGTGTTACATGTATGTGTACCCGGTACATATACATTAAGTTGAGGGAACCTGAAAGTCATTGAAATGATTGATCTTTTATATTGAAGGATCCATGCAATGATTTTTTTCTGGGACTCACATTTTGTACATCTTGTGAAAATTGTATTGAAATCCTTTTGACATGTTTGAGGTTACATACTCTACATGAACATGTACATGTATACAGTACATGTAAGTGCACTGATAATCCCACTTTTTAAAACATTAATGCCTTGTAAATTATCAAAGGAACAGCAAAACATATAGTTTTATGTGTGTGCACAAATCAGTTCAAGTCTGAGGTTCAGTGCCTGGGATGATGTCACAGTTCTGCAAACTTTTCATTTGCATAACACCAAAATTCCTTCAAAATACAGATACATGTAATTTAATAAAATAACAATCCAAAAGGGTTACATTAAAACACAATGGTGCAATTTCAAGGAATGTGGTAAACTGATTAATTTACGTGATTCCTTTAAAGGGATATGAGATGGTTAAAAGCAAGTAGAAAATGGAGAAAACGTGCACAGATCCACATTTGTGGCATTTACATAAAAACTGGCTCCAGTTAAATGTCTGGAGACATTTCTGTTTTGGAATGAATATACTGTTGGCTTCATGATTCAGGCCAAATCCTTAATGTCAACCTTGAAATTTCCTTCTTGCAAGCTCTTAATGATCTTATGCTCTGACCCTAATGTTTAAATACATATAGCAGGTTCCTCAAAATATGGACTATTAGATAATGTTCAACTTTGGGGTTCATTTTTCCTGAAGTGAACAACAGTGAATTAATTTCCAATGTTTGATGTAATGAGGGAAGTCATGGCTGATATCTGGAACAATGATGACCGTGTCAACCTTTCAACTTAATTGGAGTTAATTTATTAAAGTCTCAAACATTAGCAATTTTGAGGGACATGAACTCCCTGTTAAAATCTGAGCCAATAGAATTTACTGAGGAGTGATAATCCCTGAGGTTATTTTACACAGATTTATATGTGGGGATAGGTGATAATATTTACACTTATTAAAACCATAATCACAAAATTAAAAAGTACCTCTCACAATTTATCGGGTTCGGAAGTCGGCAGTCGTGAATGTCATTTGATTCTGTCATTAGTATCAAAAAAATCGACTGCAAAAAGAGAGTAAAATCCATATACAACACAAGCTTTAAAAAAGGGTGCAAAAAAGCACCGCCAAAAGAAAATCCGTCATTCTGAATGATGTTCGCCAAAAAATAACGTTCGAGACATAAAACACGATTCGTGATGAAAATCTAATGCTCACAGTTGTTAATTTTAATTTTATTTCAGCATGGTTACATGTACATATCTCCAAGATAACCAGCAAAATGAAAATCGCGCATGGATTTTTCGAGCACTACATTGTACATGTGACAGCATTTTCGGCATTCTCGAACGTCATGCAGTTTCTGTCAAAATTATCGAAGGTGATCAAAATTCTGTCAAAAATAACGTTGGCAACAAACATATTGCACTCATGATAAATTTTTGATGCAGCCAAACTTAAAAATAATTTTTGGTGGTCGAAATGTACAAGACCTGGCAGATATGCTGGTATAGTGAGGGTGATGTAAACAGTAAGAGAATGAAGAGAGCCAAACTTTTCTCATCAATTTCCGTCAATTTTGTGCTCTCTTTTTCATGGCTTATATTTTTTAAAAGCTATTTAGGTGCTTTAAAATATATCAGTCGAAAAATATACATGTGCATGTAAGTACATGTTATGCCTAATTATCCCCATACATGCCATATAATCATTTTATAAATCTTAAGGTGCTAATTTGTATTTTACGTGATCAAAGTCACTCTTTTAGAAGTTTTGAAAAATGTCTTTATGAAGAACATGACATATATCTCTTCAACTTCAAGTAAAGTACGCATGTTCAGTCTATTTTTATCACCAAATATCATTGCAAACTGTGTGGAAAATAATTATACCCACGTACATGTACAGCACCTTCATGTACACATGTAAATAAATCCTCATCGTCTGATTGAGGAATGGTGTGTAATGTACTGGTACTGTACTTTACGTGTACCAAGAGACTTTACACAAATAATTAGTGTCTGTATTACAAAGTAAACAATGTGTGTTCTGATGCACTCATGTACATGCACATATTTATGTACATGCATGTACCGTACATCATGCAGTGCTTCTGCAGAGTGCAGGACACTGTTTCTGGCATTGTTCATCAGTAAGGCGTACATGTATATGTACATGTACATTTGCACACTGTTAAAAAATGAGAGAATGGATACATTGGACTTTGAAATACTGTACATGTATGTACATATCGGCATATTGTTATCCCAGGCAAGATATGGGACGGAGGGGTACCCCCCTTACCTGTCCAATCCCTACACACACTCTAGACTATTTTTACCTAACACATCCCCCCTAGAAGTCTGAAAAGAATTCCTGAGATTCCGATCAAACAGTGACCAACTCAAAGGTGGGGGGAGGGGTTCTTTCCGTCCCATATCTACATGTACATGTAGCTTCAAATGTGCATTGCCATGAACAGTGATGAAGGGTACCCCGGCGTACCGATGTGGAACGAGTGCATGTATCATATGTACACTGTACATGTACTGTACATTGTACTTACATGTATGTACATATACAAGAACTGGTACATAAAACATACCTGTACAGGTAATGTCTTCATTGGTGATCGTCTCTTATTACTATACAAATGTACTTGAGCATGCATACATGCATAAATTGTGCACATTATCTGTTTTGCTGCATACATGTACATGTACATGTACATGCAGGAGTTATTATAGTCCTAAATATGTTGAGATTAGAGAAAAAGAATCCCATGTCACTTTTTTTCCCCTGGCACAAACTGCTTGGGTATGCAGTTCTCACATACTGCATGTATGGTACATGTATATTACATGTACATGTACATACATGTACAAGTACATTTACATATTTACATATGTACATGTTCCTGTAGTTGTTTTTGTTTTGTTTCTCACTAATATCCACAACATGGTCTTGACTTACATGTATGTACGCACAAACAAAATTGTCCCATCCCTCATGTCCATGTGGTGAAGGCCTACTGCAGTCATTGTGTACTACGTGTACATGTACATGATTCCAATTTGGGTGTTTCTGCTTTTGATTCCAATTTGTATCTCTGACACTGTACATGTATGTACATACAACCAATTGTACGTGTATGCGGTGTAGAGTGCATTTTTGTACGCTACAGACTTCCACAAGCAGATACATGT
Source organism: Acanthaster planci (assembly GCF_001949145.1). Next base: position 1,152,562 of record NW_019091480.1, on the reverse strand, counting down.
AGCAAACAACATGTACCAAACAACATGTACATGTCTGTACATGTATGTATGTAGCTACCGGTACTGGTACATGTTGCACAGTGATACATGTACATGTACATGTGCAATGAAGATTGTATCATTTTTTGTAGGGGGATGCGAAATACAGTCATTTAAGGGGCCAGTCATGTTCAGTGTTTCCCCCAATGGTTTTCATTTTTTCCAAGGTGTTCACCACCCGAAACATTTGACGCATATCAATAATTAATCCTGTGGACTGGACTGGTAGTCCCAGTGAAGCAGTAGAACTCTTCAAGCCCTTACAAAGTTGTTGCATCAGACATCAGTACATGTATTTGTACATGTGTACGTACTGTACATGTACATTGTATATTGTACCATACCTCGTCCATTTTGACATTAAATCTGGCACCTGTGTACCTTTCAAAAGAAACCAGTCATGCTGGGGCTTTTTCAATCCATGCAGCCCCCCTTTAGTGTGTTTCATGCCAGATTTGTGATTTATGATTTACATAATGAACCATTACATTATACAAGTACAGAAGAGGGCTGCCATTTGCCCCCCTGGGTGTACAAAACCATAGACCTCGCCACAGCAGACAACAATGGTTTTCTTACATGTACCGCTTTGTGCACGTACATGTGTAGGAAACACCGTCAAGTGGAATAATTGCAGAACGATTCACTGAAATGAACTGTCTTCTACAACAAAGTGTTTAGTGGAAGAACTTAACCTAAATTTGATATAACATGTACCGGTATGAAGGAAGTACTGCACATGTACATTGTACATGTACTAGTACCACTTATGTGTACATGAACGTAGATTAAAATGAGGAAGGCTTTTGTTTTGCTGTGCACCATTGTTAATTGATTGATCGTGACATTGGTTTAAGCCCTGTTTAAATTTTTTCGTCACAGCGTTCTGCTAATGAAATGACATCTGGGTAACCGGTAAACTTGCCACCGCCCCGACCGTCATGTTTTCCGTTCGCATCGTAACGGTCAACCACTACCTGGCCCGGCCAGTCAGGGACCTGGATGTGGCCTACTCAGACTTTCGGGGATCAGAGGTCAAGCAGGTACCAGTCCTGCGCATATTTGGAGCAACACCGGCTGGTAAGTGCAGCTCATGTTCTGACTTCACCACACTCACTCATTTTCTCTCATGGTGCTCGTCGATCAGTCAGTGGGCTGTTTGAAGGAGTAAACTACATGTAGTCCTGAATTACATACATGCATAAACTGTTGAACAATATGCTGTACGGTAAGTGCCAGCGGAACAACATGACTTGATGTGTACATATACATGTATGTACACTTGATGTNACTTTTTAGAGAGTGAAATTACACATCTACATGTACTGGTAAGCGCTAAAATGCTAATAGTGCTGGAGCATCTCCAGTCTTCAATCTGCCGATTGAAGATGTATACATGTACATGTATGTTTATAATGCTAGTACCAGTAGATTACTGCTCATAACATACATGTACTGTACATGTAAGCACTAATCGCTATACACTGTACATGTACTTGGAACACTGTGGAAAGCACTTAATGTACATGTACATGTACGTACACGTAGAGTGTACCATATGTTCAGCTGTTGGAATTATGATTGTGAATCAAAGGTACAGTGTGTACCTTTGGCTGACAGAACGTAAGAGCACACAACCAACGCATAACCAGTGAGCTTTATTTTTAATGGTACATGTACATAAATGTTCGTGTACATGTGAACAAAACCAGGCGGTATAGGGCTGACACGGCTCTTCATCAAGCTACAATGTACATGTAACGGTACACCGGTCCAGCTTCCTACCTTGGAAGGTGTGAAAACAGCAGATTAACTGTCGAAGTGTAATAAAAGATTAGTGTGATAGACAGCCAGGAATTAGGCAGCAGTTATCAGCAAGATGAGCAATTGAATACCCCTGTTTAGTTAGGTCTTGAGTGTAAACTACTCGCTCATCACAAACTCAAACGAACCGTACCGCAACAAGATCTGCAGTCAGCCCTTGACACTGCTTAAACCACTACCAGCCGGGTTTATACATGTATGTGTGGCCGGGGTCTCCGAACTCGGACAAAGGAAACAGGGCCCTGTAACAAAAGACTGTACACCAAACAAAAGACCAGGCTGCTGGGCATTACCGGCATTTTTCACTTTCAAAAGTGGTGATAATCCAGCGTTATTTTGAAACCCTATACCAGGGTTTGGGGTATTTAGAGCAAGCGGATTACCACCGGGGACAAAAGCTCTCCAGCACCGCAGTGATGAGCCACACAGCACCGCTGCATGCTAATCCGGCCCCTATTGAAAAGAGGTCAGCAGTGCACTGAGCCAGGTTCNGCGTTTTAGAGAGTGAAATTACACATGAACATGTACTGGTAGGCGCTAAAATGCTAATAGTGCTGGAGCATCTCCAGTCTTCAATCTGCCGATTGCAAAGAAGATGTATACATGTACATGTGTGTTTATAATGCCAGTACCGGTCGATTACTGCTCATAACATAAGCACTAAACACTACAGTATATAATGTACATGTACATATACATGTACATGTACTTGGAAAGCACTTAATGTACATGTACGTACACGTAGAGTGTACCATATGTTCAGCTGTTGGAATTGTGATTGTGAATCAAAGATACAGTGTGTACCTTTGGCTGACGGAAAGTAAGAGCACACAACCAACACATAACTAGTGAGCTTGATATTTAATGGTACATGTACCGGTACATAAATGTTTGTGTACATGTGAACAAAACCAGGCGGTATAGGGCTGACATGGCTCTTCATCAAGCTACAATGTACAGTACATGTACATATAATGGTACACTGGTCCAGCTTCCCACCATGGAAGGTGTGAAAACAGCAGATTGACTGTGGAAGCGTAACAACAGATTAGTGTGATAGACAACCAGGGATAAGCGCAGTAGTTATCAACAAGACGAGGGATTGAATACCCCTGTTTAGTTAGGTCTTGAGTGTAAACTACTCGCTCATCACGAACTCAAACGGACCGAGCCGCAACAAGATCTGCCATCTGCCCGTGACACTGCATTAACAGATGTGACAGGGACACAATAAACGGACCCCTAATTTCTGGAATGCCATAAATGTGATAAAGAAACAGCACAATAAAATTTGGGCAACAAATTCACAAACCTAGAAAGCACTTCTGAACAGAGAAATCAACATGAGCATCTGATGAAAGGGGGAAAACAGATGGCCAAAGAGGCAACGGCATTATGCAACGATTATGGGGACACATACTTGTACATATTTGTCACGTGGATCAAGTTTTGTCCCCACAACTCAATCCCGAAGTTCTTTATGAAAGTTACACGTACATACAGTACAGGGGTGTATATGACATGTACATGTACATGTATGTAGGTCCCTCAAAGATGTGCAGTATGTACATGTACATGTATCATACTGGTACATGTACATATTTTTTGAGCACAGCCTAAGGTCACCACTATAAGCATGAGTTGATTATGCTCTGTGAGTATTCACATCGGCACGTCTCACAACTTTTTGGCCTTGGCACTAGTATTGTAGACTCAAGACCATTCACAAGACCAGTCACAAGTAACAAGGTAAACGGTGACAAAGGAATGCCCTTTTGGCGGTTCTTTTGCAAAGCTTGGGACTTGTGTCAGTCTTGCGGTGATCTTCTGGGGCCCATTGATGGTCCTTAAAGATGTCAAGTGCAATCACTGCCTGACACACTCCATGCAGGCCAGAAGACGTGCCTTCACATCCACGGCGTGTTCCCGTACATCTACGTGGGATGCGGTCTCCAGGAGTTCACCGCCGACAAAGACCTGCGGCTGTTTGCCACCAGTCTAGACCTGGCCCTGCAGGTGGCTACAGGGAAGGCGTCTGAGAACACGCAACATGTCTTCAAGGTCATCAGTGTGCAAGCAGTGTAAGTGAAACCTACTGTTACATGCACTTGACATGTACCAAGTACTTGTAATATGTATGTACATGTATGTTTGTGCCAACTTTACATGTATGCAGTGTGGACCCATGAGCAAAAGAGGTTCACATTATTGCACGTTGTGTGAACGTTATGTGGACTAAGCCAGGTCCACACACGTTGCCCCCTTTCTGGAAAACATTTTTAGAGGCATTTTGGGTTAATGGTACTGGTAGCAGAAGAGGAACAGTAAAGGAAATCAAAAATAAAACTCCAGCTTACATGTAAGAGTGTTCACAGTACAAGAATAATGACCCTTTTCATGAGGTTTTCTTTAATTACTGGAACCTGTATACGAAAACGAAGCAGTATCCACACTAGGTACATTGTACACATGTGCATGCAAACTTGTGCTGAGTGCTGTGTTAATGGCACGCATGTGTGGACATTAGAATTTACATGTACATGTAGATTCACTTCCTTTTTGAGTTCTCCCCTTCATGCCATTTGAGTTCTTTTCCTTTCCTTTCTGGCAAAACGGAAGGCTAATGCTAGAAATGCATCACACTGGGCACTGGGTTTTAAAATATCAGTACATGTACAGTACATACAATGTACCCATATATAAATTGTACATACTGTACATGTACATGAAGGGAAAAAAACATGCTTTCTGCGTGTCGACAGGAAGACAGGATCTTAGAGCCGTACACATTTACATAATGTACATGCACACATCAATTGAAAATGACTGCTGCAGCGGGACAGTGACTCAAGTCGTGTTAACACTTCCAGTTGTGGTTGAAGTTTTCAAATATTTTCACAGTTTCTACTGTATTTGAGGGGAGCAGTGTCAACTAATCACTATGGGATCTTGCAACAAATCAGTAAATTTTCAGCAAGATCAGCTTTGATGAATCTCCTTTGTGGAAAAAAGTCGGTGATACCTACACGTACATGTCTTTGCTGAGAATATCGTTTATACACCCCCCCCGTAATAATGTCCCAACACTCAGTCTTTCTGTGTTTTTTTTTCTCCACAGGCCAATGTATGGCTATCACAGCAGATCCCGTCGGTTTCTTAAGGTCTACTTCTACAACCCACTCATGGTCAAAAGGTGAGCTTTGAAGCTTGACTAAGAAGCTGCGTGGCCTGGTGTTTAGGATTTGTAATTCCCGAACATACCGGGAGGCTAAGCGGTTCATATCCCACCTATTACATGTACATGTACATGTAGCTGGTTACATAGTGCTGTGCCATTGGGCAGGTACATTCGTACATGAACATGTAACTATAGTGGCAAATATAGGGTAAGTAAATGTGCATGTACATGTATGGTACCAGACTTAATTGTAAGTATGAATGTCTGTATGTTCCATACTTTTGTACTTAGACTTTCTACTCACACATGTAGTACTGTACTCACAAATGAACTGGTACCTGGCCATGTCTTGCCATATTCCTTGCATTAAATACAAGGCAGACAGAGACTTTTTCGCTTTCTTTGATGAACTAAATTGATGAGAAATTTAAAATTGTGTTGTTGTTATTGTGAACTTTGTGTGCGGGGTAAGAATTACTTCGTCTATAGGCAGACATGTTATTTGGGTTGCATGTTATTGAAAACAGGTGTATTTGGAACTGTTTGGTTAGAGCGTTCATTCTAAAACTGAACCTTTCCTTCCCCAGAGCTGTAGAGCTGCTTCAGAGTGGAGCCGTCATGAACAAAGTATTCCAACCCCATGAGGCACACATTCCGTTCATTCTGCAGGTGAGATGAGATGAAATTATGAGACCTGCCTTGATTACATGCCATCAACGCAGAAAATATCCTTCCAGTTTATGTGCAACGTATTGCTTGTTACAACTGAAAGTATCCTAGTTTCTGATTGTAGAAGTTCTATTTTTGGAACAAGGACAAAAAGTACGACAAAGCTAAAGAGGGAGAAAAAAATGATGCTGGATGGAGACCCTAAAGTAACGTCTGAAGATTTACGTGTACCGTACGTTGGATCTTGGCATAATAAAATTGCTGGATGTAACCTCTGTTCCTTGTTTCTAGTTCTTCATCGACTACAACCTGTATGGGATGAACCTGATTCACCTTGCTGCTGTCAAGTTCCGTCAGGAAAAACCAGAGAATGGTATGAACAGCAAGCCAGTATAACGGTAGAGCCTTTATATTGAGCAAGCCTAGAGGTAACTGAGACATTGCATGTGCTGATGAAGATATAATAAACCAGACAGATGGAGCATTGCCTTGTATATTGCATTATCGGATGTACATGTACCTGTCCAACCCTCGCAGTCAAGTGGCCACTGAATATTTACATACATGTGCACATATGTTTTGTACATATACATGTACATGTACATGTATACAGGTAAGTACATGTGGATCCTTTACATGTACATGTGACACGCTTCTCGAATTGAACGATACTGCCAAAGAAAACAGAAAAAAACGAGAATCAAATGAGAATCTCTCCTTTGACGTACACACTTGAACATTTCCATTCCTAGATGGTGGAGAGAGGGATAGATCTCAGAGTGAAACCAGCTCACCAGACACTCAGCCTGTGGATCTCAGTTCCCTGTTGAGTGGCAGCATGCTCAGCTCTCAGAGGTGGAACCGAGAGAACATCCCAAGGTATGACTGACAGTTCTTATTTTACTGAGCAGAACACTTGGGCAAGTATTGCAGTGGTTAAAAAGTGTCAGGTGTTGGCTGCCAGTGAATGGAGTTTGCCTGGTACGCAATCATGAATGAGATTTCTCACTTCAGACTGGCTCCAAAGTCTAAAATACATGTATGAGGGGGGGACCAGGAACCAGACTTATGGGTACATTATACATGCAGTTTGTGGTTTACAGTAAAATAAAATTTTGTTGACATAATATTGAATGTCCAATATTGTTTGTTGCCTCCCACGAGATACAGTGTGTGTGAGAAAAAATAAAAACAAAACCAACAAAACATTCTCAAGAATCTTCAAGTGTGACTCGAGCTTTACAACCTCATGCCAGCTAGGTTTGACTGTGCTGTCAGCTCCCAAGTTCTCCTGTGCAGACTGACAATTTCAGGCTGTGAAGTGCTGGGTAGCTGGAGGTGGCCAAATCAGTGTTTTCTGTGTTTTGGGCTGGAGGTTGTGAGTTAAAGGTCTGCATGAGTCTAGTTTTGAAGTTTTTCCTCAAATGACTGTGAACAGCAGAACCCAATATTGCCATTTTCATCTCCAAAAATGTGTCAACATTAAATACAAATTTCCAACTGTTTGGCAAAGTTGACCTTTATTTGGTATTGCACATATTGGTATGGGCGTTAATTCCCCCAAAACCTGAATTGACAAACAGCATACATGAGTGAAATATAAATGTTCTCTGTGTTCTTGCGTTTCATTCATGCAAACTAACAGTTTCAGGCTGTGAATACATGTACAGAGAAGCTGCGGGGGGCCAAGTTAATTTTTTCTCTGTTTGGGCAGGAGGTTGTGAGGTCCATTCCTACATGAGTCCACTTTTGAATTGTTTCCTAACATGCTCCCTGAAAACACTAAACATGCAGTCCTTTTAAACATGGAGTCGGTGTAAAGCAAAACCCCAAACTATGGTATCAACATTAAACATTCAATTAATTTTGGATTTCTGCCCTGCCCGACGTATACTATGACACTGTATACTCGGTGTTTGGCCCGGAAGGCTTGTGAAAAAACGACAAGTGTACTCAGTCGGGACTCGGACCCACAACCTCCTGCTTACTAGTGCAGACGTCTTAACCACTCGACCACCAAGCGTGCCTGTGCTGGCTGGTTAGTTAGAGTCAGATGTTCATGTAGCACCGGGTACCGCAAGCAACTACATGTATTTTTGTATTTTTTTTTTTTATGTTAGCCTTCGGGGGCAAACACTGAGTATACAATGTTATAATACACTTCGGGTAGGGCAAACAATCCAAAATTAATTACTATTCCCCCTGTGCAAATCCATCCTTGGTAATTGAATATTTAATAACTAAATTTTCAATTAGTTGGCGACGATGACCTTTCCTGCTGCTCTGCATTCTGGTATGTGCTTTAATTAAACAAGAAACCTAAATTGATAATAAGGATTACATATTTAAACATTGAAACAAAAAAGTTCCAAATCACTTTACCGATTTTCGCAGATGTTTAATCAGAACCGCCCCTTTTAGAGGTCTGACACTTTAATCGACGCAATCTGGCGTTCATTTTTATTGTAAATGATGCCTGTAAAATGTAATCTGACTTCTGGAACACTTTACTGCTCGGTCACAAAGTTTCCTAAATATTTTTCAAATGAAATGTCATTCCCACCCTTAGTATGCACAGTCAAATCAACTCTGAGGTTCAGTGCCTGGGATGATGTCACAGTTCTATTCCTGCAACTTTACAAGCATAAAAGGCTCCAAATACAGATTATTTAACAAAATAAGAATTGAAAATTAGTTCGTTGAAAAAACAGCAGTGCAATTACAAGGGATGTAGTAAAGGGATTAAATTACATTGTTCCTTTAAAGGGTTCGAACCGCTTCTTTTCAAGGTTTGACGTTTTGACGTTTTGATTGGTGCAACCTGGCATGCATTGTAACTGACACCTGTTATGTACATACTGTTTTTTTCCCCTTTCGGCATCCATGCCCTTTTTGAGGAAAAAGTGGATTATAAAACAATAAACATAACAGTAGCTTGTTTTAAATGCTCCAACTTCAATCTACATGTTTTCATATGTTGGACCATGTGCATTGTTCAACTACCGGTCTATATGAAAACGCTGAGGTACATGTAGGCGACCGAGGCCCCTGTAAAGTGTTAGCTCAATGTTGACACAGTATGGGAAAGTTTTTCTAAACATTTCTCAAATGACACGGAAATGCCCACCCCTAATTGATAAACAGCATACGTGCGGAATGCAAGTGCCCTCAAAGTCTCTGCAATTTTATCATTGTTTCAAATGCAGTGGATTATTACTAGACGCTGAAATTCAGAGGCAGAGTGTTTGTGAGCTGGAAGTCGATGCTGTGGCAATGGACATCCTCAACCGTCATGAACTGCAAGGTATTGATAGACACCATGGCATTCACAAGGTGAAGGCCATGTCCAGCAGACCGTAATTTCAGGAGTTTCATTATAGAGAACGACCCAAATTTTCCGAGCAGGTCAGGCAAAAGAGAAAAATTTGGTCATTTGAAAAGAGAGAAAAACAGTTTTTGTTCTCCTTATGTTTGTAGGCAACACAGAAATGAACCCTGGCCTTCTTGCCATCTACAACGAGGAAAGGGAAAGGAGAGAGGTCAAAGGTCAACTGGATGACCTCCACCCTCCATCATCCCCAGGTATCCCATTCAGTTTCCTGGCTGAGCTGTCTAAACCTTGCAACATATTGTGTCACACGATGTATAATTTACATGTTCACTTTCTAAGTTAGTGTGCACGTGAACAGCACATTTCTTTTTTCCATTTTTTTTCTAACTGATCAATTTTGTACAACCGCACACAGTCTTGAATGCACATAAGGGGGCAGTAATGGAAAGAGTCGTTAAAAGGTAGATTTTTGGTGTATTGTGTCAGACACTTATTGACTCATTTCTGTACTTTGCACAAAGAACGTTTGAACAACTCTCGTACCTTCGTTGTACAAAATTGCACATTTCAACCACAGGAAGCTGCACTGGCAAAGAAACGGTCACAAGCAGTACTATGCGTAGGCTTTTGTGTTAATGCAGCCTGTCTTTCAACCTGACCCTTGAAAGGACACACCATAAGTGACAGATTCCTACAAAACAAGTCTGAAACAGGGTTTGTTTTAATAGTTCTCAAAAGAGCACCTGCTGTGTTTGTAGCTCAGGTGATTCCATTTTAGGGTTCACATTACAAGCCAACTATACTGGTCAGGAATGCGATCTTCTCAAACTTCCTCCTCCCCCCCACCCAAACCTCCAACTGAATTTTGGAAACGTCTTGGGTGTAAAAAAACTGCTTGTTTGTTTTTCAGATCGAGGTGTCATAGAGGACACAGAGAGCGAATTGAAGGGCAAAGCTAGACTGGCAGACATTATACAGGAACGACTCGGTGAACTGTAAGTACATGCATGTACGAAGTCACCCCATCAGAGTGTACTTGACTACACCTTGTAAATATTCATGAGCAAATCGGAGCGCGTCATTGGCCGATTCCACCTCGCGTCTGGGAAGTAGAAATGATACGTGACCAGGTGACGTCATGGCAGTGAGTATCCACCTCGCTGCCGTGCGGTTGTTTTTTCTGGTAGCATCCAAAAATCCCTGTGGAACCTGCCACGTAAATATGTAGTCTGTGTCATGTAATATTTACGGAACCAGTCTATTTGGAGTTGTATCCTAATAACTATTACAGTAAAGATCAAAACGTTTGTCAGCACCAGCCTATTGAAGCCCTGTTTCTAGGCACATCTGCACTCCGCTATCATTGCATGGAAATTTAGCAGCTGAGAAACAACAATGGCGTCTTGAGTACAAGTAACTTGAGATTTCTGTTTGAATATTTATGAGGTGTAGTAAAACAAATGCAGCATGGTTTATTTCGGGGAAAAAAGTGGGAATTACTGGTCCCTCGGTGTAGGTCAGTTTGACTACCTCCCGACGCGAAACTCCCCCTGTAAATCTGTTTTCTCTAGAATGGTTACGTCAAGCTCTAGAAAATGTATGTGTAGGGCATCATTTACATTTCCCACGTACTTTATTCCAGAACAAGCAGTTTTAGCGTCAAGTGCCAGAAGGAATTTCACTCACGGCCCACATACTGCTCTCCGCAGTCTGGATGTAGGGTCCATTGCCTTCGTGAAGTAGCGCTAAACTAGACTCAAGTTGTGAACTCAGTGCAAGATTTAAACTTTTAAGAAGTTCAGGGTGGTGGAATTTTAACTCTTGTTGCCAGGAGAGCGTTGGCCGGAGGCAGCGAGGAGGACGACAGTGATGACAGTGTTCTCCAAGATACCCTGGCAGGAGCTTCGCTGCCAGCCAGCCAGCTCATCTTGCATGACTCGCAATATGCAGGTCAGATGATGTGGCTGTCAGTAGTGTCTTGTCTTGGTGCATGTCACTGTACCGCTTGTCAAGACGCGTTTCATTCTCTCTTGGAGAATACTTTAGTTGAATGTACCATTTTGCTGTTTTTTTCTGCGCTCAATAATGACAGTCATGTGCTGAGTGTAGTTTGCTGGTATGCGACAATAATGGGTGAAATAGTTGAGTAATAGAACTTTATTTTTTAATGTACTGAATACGGCCGTTTCACAATAGTGCGGCACCAAGAGTTTGCAACACGTTGGCCAATCACAATGCGCGAAATTTGTCAACCCAATGCGTGTTTGGAAAAGGGTCGACAAATTTCGCGCGTTATGATTGGCCACCGTGTTGCAAACTCTTGGTGGTGCACTATTGTGAATCGCCCGTATTGTCTGGCTTGTTCTATACAGTCTGAATTTTCAGCTATTTTCAGTGCTATACAGTGTACAAGGCCTGGCTATGATAGATAGTCATTGACTAAAGGGGTATAAATCAATGTCACTGATTCAATGTTTTGTGGTTTTCTGAGAGTTGAGAAAAATGGGCAGTTTTGAAAGCTCCACAGTTACTGTTTTTATAAAATGTATGTGCATTTTTAAAAAGTTTGGAACAGCTTAAAATTGCTGGTTCACAAATGACTATGACATGCAAGCATCACGGTGACCTCCTTACCAACCAAATGAACACTCCCCACCCATGTGGCTCTGTTCAACTAATGAGGGGGTGATTCCTACTCAAGGCAGGTAGTCAATCCCCATACACCACATTACTGGCCTCTGTGTGTATCTTTCCATCAAACCCTCAGTAGCCTTTCTTTTTCAAAGCCTTTCGTCTAAAAAATTTGTAAAACTTCACCGAAAATTGCCTTCTGCCTTGGAGCTCCACATATTAATACAAATCACAAGTATTCTGTGAAATGATATCTGAGTGGTGTTCTTTATAGAAGTACATGTTTGTTTTAACTTGGTAAGATTTTTCAAGTTCCTGCTTTTGAATTAAGAATGTTACTTTCGCCAGGAGAGGATGATTCTGTCTCCACTCCTGAGGAGGAGTCTCAGCCTGTTGTCAACGAGGAGCTTGTCCACTCAGTAGTGGAGGCTTCGCAGCACAGCAGCCAGTACTCACAGCAACCAGGTAGGAGCCTGTCCTTGTGGTCACCGGTATTGCTCCTGTCATTGTCCTTGTGTTATTTTGCCATATGTCCTTGTGTCACTTGTCACTTTAGTTGATATTCGTTACTTGAACGGCACTTGTAAATCCTTTTCCTGTTATTTTTTAAAAAGGTTTTGTATAATAGCTGTGATTTCTGAACTAGGTTGTATTTGTGAAATGATTGTCATTTGTTATAATCAGGATGTCTTAAGGTTACGGTGTCATCTTTCACTTTTGCCAAAATATTTTTACATTATTTGTCTGAGTATGTGCAAGTTCATTGACTACCATTTCCCATCATCCACACTCATTATGCACAGTCGAACACATCTGTCATTTGTCACAGGTGGGGAAGACCGAGATCTGGCCCAGCTCCTAGTGGACTTGGCCCAAGATGGGGCCTCCCCAGAAGATGGCAGCATCCTCTCCAGCCAAAACACCCAAGAGGAGAGGAGACGGGCAGAGCAAGAAGACGAGGAGCAGGAGGAAGATGAAGATGCGCAGGAGTCCCTTGAGATGTCCCAGGCCTGGGATGATGGCTGTGAGGAGGAGGGCGCAGCCGGACCATGGTAAACAAGGGAACTTTCTTTCCAAGCCACACTCTTTCAAAAGCTGCTCAACAGATGTCTTACCCCAACTGTGCATTACCATATACGAATCCGGAGACCACGGTAATGTACTCACAGGCTTTTTTTAGGTGGCTCTCCAATGATAAGCAGTGTGTTAACTACTGTATGCATCCACTGTTCCATGACAGTCGCTCCGCAAAAAACTCAACACGGTGCTTTCTGCCAACAAGCGGGACCGTCTAGAATATCCAGTGAAATGTCACTAGATTCGTTATAGATTTTCAACATCCAGAATTAGACGCTGTTACTGTGGCGGTACCACACTTGCATGCAGGGGCCAATTTCATAGAGCTGCTTAAGCACAGAATTTGCTATTAAAGCACGAAAAACCTTGCTAAATAAACAAAGGTTACCAATGGTTATGCTAGCCAAAAGACAGGTAAATACCATTCCAAAACAATATACATCACAAGAAGTTTTGGCTGGTAACCTGATTTGTCAAGCAAGTTTTTTTTTCATGCTTCACCAAATTTTTCACCTAAGTAGCACTATGGAATTGGCCCAAGCTTGCACCCACTCATTAAATGCCTATGTAATCAGCCAAGTATTGAAGCTAATGCCTTACACTCGTGAGCGTTGGTAACATGTTTGAACAAGTGAGTGGGTGCTTCTCCAAGAATGTCTCCTCCAAGAAGTCCACACTGTGCTGGAGGAGTCATTGTGCCATATTTTGTATCCTTATAGTGTGACACCAAAGACCAAGCATCTAAGTACATCTGAGGACCATTTTTCAACAACAGACCTGCCTCGGAGGAAAACCATTTTAAATCCTCAGATTCCCTGTGTTTCTGTCCTCAATGACGTCACACTGAATGCAAAACCAGAGCTCACTTGAGCTTTGAAGCTTTTCACTGTGAAGGTGGCAAGTTATTGTGAGCATGTGTGGCTCTGAAAAGAACCAGAGGGTACTGTCCGTTTCAGTCAGTATGGTCTATCTTGTCCACTCTCTAAGTTCCCAACTCAGCCACAATTTAACCAAATGTTGAGTGCCCTTCATTTTTTTTCAGTACCACACTTTCAAAAGAGATATTTCACATTGTGCTACGACGAACCCTTACCTTAAGGAGCTCTTTTGTTTTCATGAGAGTAACATTTTGCTGTATCCAGACTCTTGCCTTTGGATACCAGTTTTGGGCCCTGGAAATGCTGTAGCATTATTTTCATTGGTAGTCAGGCCAATGCAATAGTGTGTGGCGCACTTGGAAACCTGGAGTGTGATAGTGTGTGGATAAAGGACAGCTCAGGCTGGATGGTAGTAGGAAGAGAGTGCGTGAAAGTTTTTGAATTGAGGGTTGTTTAACGCCTCAATCGAAGGGAGTGTCTCGTAATTCAGAACAGGCAAAAACATTCCATTTGGAAAGCCCTGTTCTCACGGCAGAAAGGATGACCATTCCACTGGAAACATGGCATTCACATCAAAATGCTGCCTCAGAATCAAAAAAAGCTTCCTGTCCCCTGATGCATGATACCAGTGTTCCAGTAGGAGCAGTTCAACAATATGTAAACATTTCCCGGCTTCTGGTGATGCTTCCTAATCAAGTGATGAACACTTGTTTTCGTTTTGTTAAGCAGTACAATTCATGACATATCAGCGAGTGAGGAGGACACACAAGGTAGCCAAGATACTGCCATTCCTCAGTTTGACGGAGGCTCAGATGAAAAACAAGGTAGACATGTTTGAAGGTGTCACTGAACTGGCACAGCGTTATAGGTCCCAGTGGAAATCTTATTCCATTTCTGACCTTTGACCCTCGTTAGTATACTGTAGTATTTGAAAAGTATTTGGGAGATAGTAGTCAACCCCTTATAGTTGATCACTCATGAGAGTATTTGAAAATGAGTTTCCAATATGCCCAAGCCTGTCCATCTGTGTATCATATTTTTGTGAAATTAGAAAAAGTGTTTTTCCAATGTCATCTTTGCAATTTTGTGGGTAAATGTCCTGCTTCAACACTTGTCCCTTCACGTTCAGGAGAATATTTTCCCCCTTTTTGTGGGTTAAACCCCTGAAGCGACTGCTTTAAGTGCCTCAGTGACTAATTCACAATCCTTGATTGATTCTTCTCTCCAGCACCGACAAGGAAGAAGAACCTCGGTCTGAAACGCCACCTCCCAAAGGTAGCTTACAGTTTGCATCCAAACCCACTGGGAAGCAGTTCCACAGCTCAAAGCCCATTTCCCCCTGAGATCAAAACCTATGCCAATAAGAAGCTACTCCTGACAAGTCCGGAGAAGGCTCAGGGACATGCTGATCTGACACCTGCTGAGACTGTCCAAATTCAGAAAGCTGTCTTTCAGCAAGTCAGAAACCTGGATGATGACAAATTGAAGCAGGGCCATCAGAAGAGAACCAGAATGCCCCCCACGATAGTGAATCGACTTGGGGCCCCTGCCATAGATGCCGGACCAACTGTGGCATTGAAGGCCAGTCTTCAAACTAGGCAGGACAGCATCTCATTGGGTGGAGCTTCTTTGCAAGCACAGTGGTTGGCAGAGCTTGCACGGGACAAGATGTTAAAGATTCCGCAAGCTGTCCAGAAAAAATCCTTAAAAGGACATGTGGCAGAAAGTACCACTCAGTTGAAGAGTACTGCAAATGGATGCTCAGGGGAAAGTGTTACAGAGGATAAAGCTCCTTTCGTAACAGATCCCACTTCTGACACTAATACTGCTCCCCCTCCCCGAGCAAAGTCATCAGTGCCAGAACTACTTAAGGTGCCTTCTAGTTCAGATGCAGTCCACTTTGAGGGATGTAAGGAACTCAAAGGATACTCAAATCTGGATGATGTGAAGAAGGACTCCACATGGAACCCTGTTGTCATGCTCATTAAGTGCCCCATCCAGACCGACTTCAAAGGAAGAATTGCCTTCTCGGGTACCAGCTTACCACAGCAACAACTGGAACAGATACGGAAGGACAATCTGAAAGCTGTCTCACATCGTCGAAGCAGCTTTTCAAGGAGGATTGTACCCCCAAGAAAGTTTATGGATGAGCAGTTCTTCATGGACCAGATCCAGAAAGTGTCCAAACAGAAAAATGTACACCTTCTTAACAGCTCTCCTCAAAAGTGTGACAGTGGTCTGCCTCAAAAAATGAAGCGTGGTCGTCCTCGAAAGCACCATGATGTAGTGTTGGAGACAGAAGGCAAGGTAATGGTCAAAGAAAAACCAAAACAAGATGGATTTGAAATTGCTAATGAACCTCCATGCTTGATTTCACCAGCTCAACTTGCAGTAGTGGAAAACAAGCTGCAAATGCCCATCTTGGAGAAAATGGCATGTGTGAGTGATACATGTCCAGCTCAGCTGAATGAAAAAAAGACAGTCACTACCAAGACAAAGGCCATGCTGCAGGAGAAGTACTACAAAAGATTGATTTCCTCGGATAAGAAGAAAAAGTTAAGTAGGAAAGCCCCACACAGCAAGCTTTACTCAAAGAGAGATGTTAAAAGGTACAGAATGCTCTCAAGAACTTTTAATAAGCTCAGTTTGGCTGCTGAAGAACATGACGAAGCAGTCACATCTGTGAAAAGCTCAGAACCCCTACTTAGCTCAGCCCTGCATCCTCTTGGCTCAGAAACTTGCACACTTGCTTCATCCACCTCAGCTACTCCACCAAGTGGAAATACTGGCAAAGTTGGACCAGTCGCCATGCAGCCTGGTCCTGTCCTGGAAGTTGGTTCATCTCGGGGTCAGAGCAGCAGCAGTTCGACTGCCCATTCTGAACCTGCAGCTTCTACCCAGCAGATCAAGAAGAGCAGTCCAGGCACCCGGAAACGGCAAGGGAGTGACAGCAGTGATGATTGGTCGGAGAGGCGGACCCACTACAAGCGAAAGAGCAGCCAGTTGGGGCCAAATGAGTTTGACCCCATGATGTATGGCAGAACTTATGGCTTGCGTAAGAAAGAGAGAGTCAGCTATGATGATGGCTTTCCGGATGTCGGGTTTGACATCATGTGTTGGTCCGATGAAGAGGACTCTGTAGAGGTTTACCAACAGAATTCTGAGGGCCAGCACCAGAAGAAACAAGTGAATTGGCATACCAAGTCAGAATCACCTAGAGTTGAGAATACTCCAAAATATAGTGATTCATATCATCTACCTAGAGATCAAGCAGCCGGGGAGCAGCCGTGGAGCCCTCCACGGAAAAGAGGACGACCTTTAGGAAGCAAAAACAAGTCCAAACTTACAAAATCACATTTCCCGCAGGCTGAAGATGGTAAAAGTTGCCCCTCGCCCAGATCCAAGCAGCAGTTGTCATTCACCATTGACTCAATGCTAAATAAAGGTAAAAGGCAAAGAACCAGCCTTGCTGATCCAGTGCAGAATACATGTACATCAAGCACTGGTGAAAAACACACTACTAGTCACAGGGAACCAGTAGCTATTCCATCTATTCCATCTGTCACAAGTTCAGAGCACACCACCCACATTGAACTGAAGCAAAACGTATTCAGTAGCAGTGCAAAGCATAGCACCAGTCTTCTTGACCGCATGCCCACCATGTCTAGATGTAGTGGAAAGCACAACACTAGCCGAGTACCAACCATATCAGCCAAACCATCCATGATCATTGCCACTAGTCACAGCTCGCTGATTGGGACACCAGACTCCAGGCCCACAACCCACCAATCTAAGACTGTTCAGTCAATTGTCTGCCCATCACAGGGGGTACAGTCGACTGTTAGCCCATTGTCCACAAGTGTTTCCACGAGTGAACAGCACCGGGCTCGGTCCAGACCCAAACCAATTCCGACTGCTGTAAACGGGCACCGCTCCGAAGTCCATGATGCCACCAGTGAGCCTGCACTCTACCGGGATGCCATGTGGAATCTTGGATACTTTTCTCCCCAAAGAAAGGAAAAAGAGGGCTCGCCACCTAGGTGTTGGTCGCCATCTGTTGAAAAGGACAGCTCAGCAAGATCTCAACAACCTATGGAAGATGTTCCTGAGACAGCTCCACGCCACAGAACTTGTCAGGAACAGGAGCCAGGGAAACGAATGAAGCTGACTGATGATATGAAAGGGTCTAAGAAGAAGAAAGTGGAAGATTCCAAGAAGGAGGGGAAGTTACAGACATATGAATCGCAGGAAGGAAATAAAACGAACTACAAGCAGCTGATAACCTCAAACTCCAGGTCCTCTAATGGTGGAAGAGGTCCAGAGTTTAAACAAATGTGCAATACTGACAATTTGAATGAAATGGACTGGGCAAGAAGTAAACTTTTTGATGGCAGGTCAGAAGATGAGATGGAAAATGACCAACATAAGACACAGGGTACTAAAAAAGAACAAACCCAAACTGTTACTACAGATGATGGTCAAAGTGTTGTCGAAACTCTTTGCCCTGAAAGGGTTGGTAACAGATTTACCATAGGTAGGAGCTCACCTCCTATCGACGGAGCTAAGGACTCGTACAGCTCTGAAGCTGGCAGCCAAGAAAGCCCACTCTTTGAGAGGGCAAGCACAGCCAAAACTCTGGACCACTGCCCAGTCCAAACAAAGCAAGAAGTCTCTGCTGACTTGAACTCACCCAGCTCACGTGTGGCATCAGAGGAAGCTGATGTTGTCACAAAGGTGTCTGAAGAATGTAAGACTCAAGTTGGTGAAGGTGTCTGTCCTCAAGAGAAAACCATAGCTTCTAGTTCTGCAGGACTTAGTCAGGATTTTAAAGAAGCAACTGATGGTATGGCGTCTGCTGTAGAGGTCAAAGGTCATGCCAGGTCTGGAACAAATGATTTCAAGGATGTGCCGGTATCATTAGACTCACCAATGAACCAGACCTTAGTTCAGAATTCAAGCGACGAAAGGACTTCTTCTGAAGGTGTCTGCCTTGATGGTAGTACATTGACTGTGGAGGATACTGATGCATCGTCCCCTGGCCAAGATGCCGAGAAAGCAGGATCATTAGATCCTTCTTCTGGAAACTTTCCCGAGGGGTCCCAAGATGGTAGTCACCCAGATGATAATATAACTTTCAGTGACAATCGTGCCCAGATATCCCAAAGGAAACAATTGGATTGTCAGAAAAAGTCCTCGACTGACTCAGACAGCAAAACACCTGACCTGGATTCAAATTTGCCTTCAAAAATGCCCGACCTTGGTTCTGAGACAAGTTCCAGCATTCAAACAGAGCATGGATCCCCGTCTCTGGACAGAAAAGTCCAAGGTGATGAAGGCTGTCCAAGTGATATGGACCTAAGTCCTAGTTCCTCTTCTGATGACATCACCCCTGCACAGAGGATGTGGCAATCTCCAAGCCGGAATGAGGAGGAGGGGGATGAGAGTGACGATATGTGTAACTTGTCACACAGCTCCAGTAGCACAGGTGCGTCGCTGTCGCTAGACATGTCCCTGATCATCAGCCGTGTACCGTCCATCTCTCCAACAAGAGAGTCTGAGGGACACCCCTTATCAGGGTATCAACTCATATCCCCAGAGGACAGTCAAGAGAAGGTTGGCCGAGATCAGCAGAAAGCAATACAGAAGGTACGTTCCGTGCATGAGATGGCAGACGAGCGCACTGAATCAGGAGAATTCTCCAGCACCCTTAACTTGTCTCAAGACACTTCTGGTAGAGGACGTGCAATGATTGGGGAGGAAGCAGGCTTAAATCAGCAAAGAAGTTTGTTATCATCCAGCAGTGAGCATATGGATGATAGAAATCCAACATCTGCTTTGATATCAGGAAGCCAGACATGTTCCCTTGGGCTCAGCAGCTCTGGTGAATCAGGAATGAAGGAATCCACAGCTGCTGGTGTAAGCGAGAGTGGCCTCGTTATTTCAGGGACAGATCTGACAAGAGGACAGCTCCAATCAGATAACCACAGTGACGATTCTGACTCATTTTCACAGCTAGTGTGTCCAGAGACCCCTTCACCAATAGCCATGGATGATGCGTCACCGGTCAGCATGCCTTCCCAATTGAAACCCACTTCTTACTCAGAATCACTGTCCCCTGCCAGGCTAAAGCCAGTGGCAATCGAGGACAACACAAAGGCAAGCATCTTGCCATCACCTGGTGTCAAAAAGTTGGGAAATGTCACCACAGATGATGCCTTTGAAAAGCCCCGTAACTCTACATCTGAAGCAAAGGTGGAATCTGCATCGGAGACAGATTTACCCCACTCTCCACGGATTGGAATAGATACAGACTCATCTGAGGAGGTAGAGCCGATGGAGATTGACACGTCTCAGGAAGAAAGCAGAGCCCTGGACTTGTCTCATCAGAGCTCCTCACACCAGACTGGCAAAGTGCTCGAGCAGTCCCAACATCCTGGTTACCTTGGACATCCCCATACTGATCTGAGAGCTGTAGAAAAGTCCCCTGTCACTGCAAAGCCTGGACGACCACCATCTCCCAGTGGTGAAGATTGTGCTGTCAAGTCGGAGCGCCATTTTCAGCTAGACACTCCCTTAGAAAGTGGTGCAGCAGAGAATATTGCTGTCAGTCATGCTTTCAAGCCAAGTCAGGAGAGTTATCCACTTGCAATGTCTACATGTATCAGTATTAAAGACCAGACACTGTTGTCTGCCTCGCACCAAGATTCTCGCTCATGCACAAAGGACAGACCAGAATTCTTGGCAGTCACTTCTGTCCCCAGTCAGCAGTCTGAATCAGTACACCAGCAAACCTGTAGCACCCATCTGGCAAAAGATGATGCAAAGGCAGTCCGAAACCAGACCTCTCTTGGTAGTGCTGGCGACTCCCAAACAGCCCCAGTCTGCCAAAAACCTCCAGTTGCGTCCTCTTTACAATGCCCTGATTCCAGGGAGAGTCAAACTCGGCACACTTCCCCTGCAGTTGCAATGTCACGCCCGACAACATCGCCAGAGACGCAAAGCAAAATATGGACTCCAGCACAGTCCCCACCCAGTGCAGAAATGGTACGGGCTTCACTGCTAGAATTTGGCCTACCTCAGCTGTACCATCAAAGGGCATTTTGTAGAAACCCTGATGACGTTCACCATCCCAGGTACAAATTTCCAAATGATATCTTATTGCAGTATTAAAGTAACCAAAACTGTTCAGCACCAAATTCATTAGAATTTTTCCTACAAATTTTGCATTGAAGAATAAGCAAGAGAAAGGTCAAAATTTGATCATAAATACAAAGAGCAGCAACTCAAAATGACTATTATTTGATGAAAACTTAGTAAAATAATCTTGGCTGTCCAAAGAATACCCCTGCACTAGGCTTTCATGTCAGTGTTGTATTAGAGTCCATTAACAAGGCTAGTCATAATTATCAGGGTGAACAATGATAAAAGAATGCTTTTGTCACAGTTTATTTGAATAGCTGGTGAATTGGCTTAAGACTGAATGACTAGTAATGGACTTGCACGGACTTGTGATGGACTGGAATACTACACTGATGTCTGATTTCTACTTGCATACGTGTATGTTGGAGAACCATATTTGACAAAATGAAATAAGCAATCAAAGAGGAATGTCTATTATATCACAGTAAACCTGGTGTACATGACGATGGTCACGTACAGAGCAATCTCCCATCCCGCCTCCCTGAGGCAGAGAGTCAACTCACCCAGACAGGTCTTGGCCAATGGCGAGCCAACCTGATGGCCCTGGACCCGCACCCCTTGCTGTCACCCAGCATCACGGCCCCTGAACCAGCACTGCGAGCCGCCCTGATCGGGGATGGGGAGGCTGTGATCACACCCTGCCGTGTGCCCCCGAGTCGCACCCAAGTCCAGAGCTGGCTGCAGGAGAAGGACAAGAATGGCCCTCTGGAGAGGAGAGGCGACAACAAGGAAACGGAGGGGGAGGGCTGTGCTGAAAAACAAGAAAGTAGGTCCCATCCTGCCCCTCATCTCCTGGCTTCAAAACACCCAAGTCAAGTTTTATCCGAAGGGCTCTCACATTCTACTCAGAATAACTCACACAGTGTAATGGCTAGCCCACAGACTGATCTCCAATCCAAAGACAGGACAGCAGCCTCCCAGCTACATACACCAAGGGTTACTTTACCCCACTGGGAAATGAACTGCCCGCCGCTGCCTTCTAAATCTATCTCCACGCCACTGCGAGTCACACCGTTTTCAAGCCCCACCCTGTGGAGCAAGAGCAGCTCCCAGCCCCCTGGCAGCACACCACCGACCGAACCATTTGCCAGGAGGGGAAACAACAGCCAACTTCAGCACAGCACACCACTGAGAATTGACACTGGGGCGGGGGAGGTCAAACTACCAGTCACCCCTATCAGTGGATGGAAGCGACCCATGCAACCATCTTCAGCAGGTGGATCCAGGCAGCGGCATCCGTCATCATCCAGCATGAGACAGACTCTCCTCTTCACTCCAAAAGAGGTACATGTAAGTGAATTCTGGAAGAGCAAAGGTTTTTAACTGGTACCGTTACAACACTGGTATCTAAAGGATCAATACATGTACATGTACAATGGATATTTAGCTCAGCTTGTTTTCTTGCATGTTTCAATCTGTTTTCGTTGGAAGTGAAAAGAAGGTGGTCATTTTTCAATTCTTAGAAAATGCTTTCATTAGGGTATGCATGAGGGCACTATTTTGATGTCATCGCACAAGGCCTGTCCTGTTCTGATGAATGACATGATGC
The DNA here is from genome assembly GCF_001949145.1 of Acanthaster planci. The sequence goes on along the minus strand of NW_019091480.1, from coordinate 1,130,186 downwards.
TTTGGCTCATGAATAAGGAAATCTTCAATAGGATAAAAGTGAAAATGTTGAAATGTCTCCCTATTACTACTACCCCCCCTAAAAAAAGCTTGGAGAAAATCTGGTAAAGTTTAAAGTTTCGTTGAAAGAGAATGTGAACCATTCCTGCATTTGACTGCATTTTTTCACAGCATTGGTCTTGTATTGGTATTTCCCTAAACCAAATATGTGTAGTGCCTCCTATTGCAATAAAACTGATCCTCATTCTAACCTGACTTTACAGAGCTCTGGAATTGGAAAGCCAGCTGGGGAGATGTCTCAAATTGAAGGAGCCACGCCAAGTAATACCTGTGGCTTCAAGATGCCACAGCTGAATATGCAGGATGCCAAAACAATGCATGAGGTTGGTTTGACAGGATTGATTGTTGACAACATTGATGCCCGATGCCACTTTCCTCCAGTGTCATTTCTGTGCATGACAGCATTTTTTTCAGAAGAAAACTTGTGCTATATTCAAAAATTAGATTCAGGACTGTCTGAGCTGGGACTTTTAACAATGAAAATGTCGGTTTGGGCTGTCCCCAAATTAGGTTCAGCATCTCACCATCATGAGCCTGGAGCTTCACGTGAGGACCCGACGGGACTATCTCCCGGACCCCGAATCTGATCCTATCCGGGCCTTGTTTTACAGCATCAAACACGACACACCATCGCAAGGCAGCGCAAGCTGCAGCCAGCAAGATGATGGTAAATAGTGATCTGCAGTTTTTTAAGGACAACTTTTGAAACCTTTGCATTTCTATTAATCTTATATTCCATTTCTTGTTTTTGCTTTTGTTGTTTATCCTTTCGCATTTGAGGCCATTGCAGGCAAATGCCTCTTATTCAATAACCAAGGCGGTCTCCTTCACCTTTTCTCTCAGTTGATTTGTACATTCTCTTCCATTGCTTCTAAATCCAGCCCTCATTCACAGTGTCATAATCGTTGATGACAGTAACCATGGCAACGCAGGTCCATCTACCTCATCCCATCCACAGGACTCTCTCGCCCACGCGGGCATCAGCAACATCCGCGTCACGTCAGTTGCCTCGGAGACTGACCTCCTGGATGAGATCTTGGCTATTGTTAGAACGTGAGGATCACTGTTTGTTTGTTTGTTGGGTTGTTGGGGTGTTTGTTGGGTTGTTTGTTTGTTTGTTGGGGGGGTGTTTGTTGGGGTGTTGGATTGTTTGTTGGGGTGTTGGGGTGTTTGTTTGTTTGTTTGTTTGTTTGTCTTCCCTCCACTGAGCAAACAAGAAATTCCACATATATTATGTACATTTGCGATATAAAAAATATTATATATCTCTATCTATAATATATATCTCTTGCTGGACTCATGACTGTTTGGGAATGCAACAGGTAATCTATCCCACAGGCCGTCCAAATCTTGTTACCCGAGTCACTCTTTGCAGCTATGTGTACATATAACCCCATAAAAAAGAACGGCTGGGACCCATCTTTGCCCATTCCTGCAAACTCCTCCAACATTTGTTGGGATTTCAAAGGATTTAGAAGAGAGAGTGTTTATAACGCAGGGAGGCACACAGTACAGTAGCTTTCTGCTATTTTGTTTTTCTCTTGGTCAGGCATGACCCAGACATCTTGGTCGGCTACGAAATACAGCAGCATTCCTGGGGATTCTTGCTTGAGCGAGCTGCGTTCCTAGACATGGACCTCTGCACAAAGATCTCAAGGTTGCCAGGTAATTGAATCAATGAGTAAGAAGTTGAAAGAACGTTTCATGCTCTCCAAGAGCCAACGCATGGGTTGGATTTCAAAGAACAAAGACATTTTTTATTTGTAAAAGTTTAGAGGGTCTCAATTCTGACTCTGTCAGAATTTTTCTCAAGGCTGTGATTTTCTCAAAGGTATTTTGCTTGTTAGAATGAGTTTTGGAATGACCAGCCGTCTAACTTCTGCAGTGTGTATCATCACATCACTCTTGTTAGTTTGCAGTTTGCAGTGCCAGGGTTTATAATAAGGGAATAGATATGTGTTTGGCTGGTCTTTAACCCTAAACCCCTAGGGTGTATGTAAAATCACATTGAAATTGGAAGATTTGGGACTGTTAGGGTTAATGTGTGTTTGAGACCAGCTCTGGATAATGGACGCGACTAAAACCCGAGCCGCAGGAAAGGGCATTATTAGCGCTCTTCTGAGCAAGGACATTAAATTTAAGACTGGCCAAGCACGTATTTATTCCCATTCATTAATACCTTTTTATTCAGAGTCAAAAGAAATCAACATATGATGGATTTCCAACAATTTTGTTCTAAACTTTACTTTCATTTTCCTGTACACCCAGTGCGTGATTTACACAATGGGCATTATCACTTCTCAGTGGGCATTATCAAATGTGACGCTTACCGACCAATAGGAATAGAAAAATTCTCCCAAGTAATTATGAGGGCTTGCTTAGTATTTGCAGTGTCATGAAGATGACCAACTTGAACTTGTTTAAATGTCGACAAGAGATCTGGTTGCCAAGTGGCATCTACAAAGTGTTTAATACTCAACCGTGGAAACTTGAAATCATTCTCAGCAACTGTTTCCATCTACTGTTTATCTCTTTCTGGTTATCACAACCTGGGTATACCTCAAAAGTACACTTCACATTAGCCCAGAACTTTAGAAGTTTGAATGAACCTTGGAGTTCAGTTGTCATAGGCAGGATGAAACCACCAGTGTGTAATTTTTTGATAAGCTTATGGAATCCAGGAGGAAATGAAATTTTTCCTGTCCACCCATCAGTCTTGGTGGAATTCAAACCCTTAATATGCAGAGGCAGATGGAGAGTCTTGCACCTACCTTGACCGACTTGTTCAGCCACTCCTCTCTTGTTTGCCTTCAGAATTCAAAAAAGAGAGCAGCTTTTCAGCAGAGCGTGACGCATATGGAGCTGACCACCAATCAGAAATCAACATCGCTGGCCGCATCACATTAAACCTCTGGCGCCTCATGCGGCATGAGGTACGACAGGTTTTTTCACTCTGCCGAAAGTTAATTGGTGACTTCTACTTGAAACACACTTTTGTTTTCAAACTGTTGATAGATAATTGTAGACTAGAACCTTTCCCATCTACAGAGGAACACCACTCCTTGATTTAAATGTCAAACTACCATCATTCCTCAGGTGGCACTGACTAACTACTCATTTGAGAATGTGGCGTTTCATGTCCTACATCAGCGCGTTCCCCTCTTCACCTACCGCAAACTGTCGGACTGGTTTGACCACAGAAACCCACAACTGTTCAGGTTTGTTATTGAAGGTAGATGCTGGATCTCACCTTTTAATTACAGCTTATTTATGTGTTTTTGCTTACACGTGTGTGCTCATGTGCCACTCATCGGTTCTATATGTTGATAGGAAGATTTAATCGACCAAGTTTCTTGTAGCGATTACTTTTTTGTTTCTGCCAGGACGGCAGTATTGATTATTGACCTGGCTTTTCCCAGGTGGCGAGTGATTGAGTACTACTCGGTCCGTGTCCGTGGGTCGCTCAAACTCCTCCAGCAGCTAGACCTGATTGGACGGACCAGTGAGCTGGCCAGGGTCTTTGGTTTCCAGTTCTACTCTGTACTGTCCCGAGGCTCGCAGGTAAAAACATGCTCTGTAAACTGTAAAAGTTCAAAGACATTGATGTTCCAAGCCTGAACCCTGTTGTTATTTCATGAAATTGTTAGATCTTACTCTACATAATATTATTTGGAAACACATGTAATTACTTTAGAAAAAAAACAAAGTATTGAGGGGACACTGAATGTACAAGCAAGGTGTGGCACCTTGTGCCAGAATGGAACGCTTTTCTCTAAAAAAGACAAAATGAACAGACAGTGGTTAAATTATGGCTTTAAATGAGCTTTTTTTGAAAATAAGATTTGAAGCTTTGGTTGTCCTCTCTCCTGAGGATGACCAGGGCATCGTGGTTGAAACATCGAGTTCTCACTCACCGTTTCCTCTCAGAACTACCAGTCCTTAGATTTTGGAAGTCAAAATATCCTGAGGTCGCGCCCTCTCAGAGACCTTGGGTACTGGCTATGTTTAGGAAACTTTGCACAGTCGACTTAATTATATTAAAGAGATTCCATGTGGTGTACCTGCAAGCTTTTTTTCAGTCAAACTTTGTTTTGTCATGTAATAGGCACTTAACTCATTCCAAAACAGCGTGGTTTTGCCATGGGCAATTACATATTCATTATTAGGAATTTCAAGGTTTTAATGTAATGCTAACAATCCTTTTTGGTCCTATCGTAAGTTACCTTTATCAGACCTGAATTATCACCAGTTTTGTCGGATCATCCTATCCCATCCAAGATGTACGTGTAGCAAGAATGCCCATGTTAAAGCCACGCTACCAAAACTCGAGCTTTGTATTCCATTTTTTTAAAACTTGGTCCTTATCTTCAAAGCAAATTACACACCGAGAATGTTAGCATTCTGCTAAGATTAAATTGTTTTCCTTTCCGGTTTTGGGATTACAGTTCCGTGTTGAGTCAATGATGCTGAGGACCGCAAAGCCACAGAACTATGTTGCCCTGTCCCCCAGTGTCCAGCAGCGGTCAAGGTAAAATAAAGTCATACATACAGTAATATGTTGTTACTTAAGATTGAATTGTTTCCGGTGCTGAAATGAAGAATTCCACCCCTAAGTGGCCATTACCTGCAGCTCTCAAACCTTAAAAACACTTGTAGAGAGGTTAAGTGTTCAGTTTAAGTGGTTGAAAGAAAACCTTGGGTGAATGATTTTGTGGGTAAAGCCTACAGAATCAGGGAGTGAAATCCCAACCCGCATGTTTGCCTTGGTGAGATCCGAACCCGGGTCACAGAGTTGAAAGGTTAGGAAAGTACCACTGCATCAGTTGGACTCTTCACATGGAGGCCGAGTCACGAGAGCCATCCAGTGCTGTTTCGGCCAGGTATCCTCAAATGTTGTCATCGTTTAGACCAGAAATAGATACCATAGATGCAACCATTATGTGATGTGTATCATGCGCTGCTTTCCTAGAATGAAGGCCCCCGAGTGTATTCCTTTGGTCATGGAGCCCGAGTCCAGATTCTACCAGGACCCTGTCATCGTGCTGGATTTCCAGTCCCTCTACCCGACCGTGATGATTGCCTACAACTACTGCTACTCGACTTGCCTCGGACGCTTGGAGCACATTGCCAAGTAAGACCATGCCGTGTTTTATCAGTACATTCAGCTATTTACGGCAAGGGATAACGCCACCCCCGGCTTGGTGCCACCACAGAAAATGTTGGTTTTCATAGAAAAGAGAAGAAAATGAAGCAAAATGGGATAATCTGCAAATGGGTCTGACCATAAAATGAAAAACCTTGAGAAAGAAAGATTTTGAATTTTTTTTTTAAATTGACGTATAGTAAATTATCAACCTTATTTCCCGTGCCCCATTTCCAAAACATATATACCTTTACTTGCCCCTCGCCCCCATAACTAAATGAAAACTTCTAGTGTTGTGTCATTGGGGGTGGGCAAACCACATGTTCTTTTCATGATGTAAACCATGGTAAGAATCTTTGGTAATTTTGTTTCAAGTAATCATCTAAGCTGTCCAAGAAAATGATTATAAAGATGAGCAAAGACTTTGCCTGGAGAGGGATTTGAACCAGCCACCTCCAGAACACAATGCCGATTCTACAACTAAAATGTTAATCATCAGGCTGTGATCCGTGGGGCTGTTTGTTTCACATGGATCTGGATTGCCATCAGTGATCCGGGGCCGGTTCACCGACACCAGACATGCCAGAGCCCACTTGATGGATAGAGAGAATCAACTTTTTACAGGGATCACTGATGGAGAAACCAGATCCGTGTGAAACCAACGGGCCCCACGTGTCATTAGACAAAAGGAAATTGTGCTGGTGTGATTCCAACTGTATTTCACAGGATTCCTTTTTTTTTTGCCAAGTGGTGGGGAGTATGTCCTTGGATGTGGCTCCCTGTCTGTCACCACCTCCCAACTCAAGAAGCTCCTCCAGTCTGACAGCCTGAACATCTCCCCTAACGGTGTTGTGTTTGTCAAGCCCAGTGTGCGCCGCGGTGTGTTGCCCACGTAAGTGAATCCACCTAAGCCGGTGTAAAATCTTTCTACAGTGCATCCATCAAATATTTTGACATGTCATTAAAAGCTAACATCAGTGTTTAAACCTGCCTCATACGTCATTCAAATGAAAAAGCAAGTTAATTTGATGTCACAAAAGATTAGCAGCAGATTTCCTGGAATTGAAACGTGTTCAGCTTTTATGAATATGCACCATGAATATTTAATCTGATACGTCAATCAAGTATGAACCGACCTTTAACCACGTCCTGCCGGGGCAGTTATCAATGTTGATGATGCTGGGCCGGGATATTTATCATTTTTTTATGTTTTCAAAATTCTTTAAAAATTCCTATTTTCATTTACTGGACACTTACAAACCCGTGAAGGACTGTCTGGTGGCCCCTCTAGCCTGACAGACAAAATCTATTGAAGCCTGAGTATTTTAGCCAGGCCTGCAGCCTGGTAAAAGAGCCCAGATTGTGCGGTGTTATGTAACTTTCTTTTGTTTACGAACCTGGCACAGTGCGCTGCTGACCTCTTTTCAATAGGGCCAGATTAGCATGTAGCGGTGCTGTGCGGCTCACCGCTGCGGTTGTGGAGCGCTTTTGTCCCCGGTGGTAATCCGCTCGCTCCAAATGCCCCAAACCGTGGTATACTGTTTCAAAACAAGGCTGTATTATCCCCACTTTTGAGAGTGAAAAAATGTCGGTAATGCCCAGCAGCCTGGTCTTTTGTTCTGAGTACGGTCTTTTGTTACAAGGCCGAACTCTTTTGTCCGAGTTTGGAGACCCCGGCCACGCATATGAAGCATACGTGTCTCTATACGAAATCCCCGGCAGGGAGTGGTTAAAATGGAACAGTTTGTTTTTTCAAAGAAACGATTGTGATGTAAAATGGCATAATCACTCTTTTTTGTGATGATAGTGCATCTCATAATAAAAATTCACGACGTCACGTTTTTCTTGTCTTTTGATCTTTGAACCAAAGAGCACAGTGATGGAAGTTTTTCCACAGCAGAAGAGATGACACCGTGTTTGATTCCAAAGTAAACTTGGCCCGGGGCAGCCAAAGACTAATGTTTACATTGTATCACAGTTTTGTTTGGACTGCTTAGATTTTGCATGCTCAGTTTTTTTTGTTCCCCTTTTAAAGTTTGAATTTGATGTTTGCAGACACACCTGAGATCACCGGCAACACGAACACCGCAGCAGATTTGTAACATTTTAGCTCTCAACATTTGTTTCTGGTGTATTCCTGATAGTCTGTCTTTGTGTGGATTTCTTATTTCCCTTTACGCATTTTTCTGTCCGTGCAGGATGCTGGAGCAAATCCTCAAGCTTCGTGTCATCGTCAAGAAGGCTCTCAAAGACTTCAAAGATGACAAGGTAAGACTTCATTCTTAACCCGCTAGCTGTTTTGTTCAGGAACCTCACTCAACCATGGCAAATGTCATTACCGTCTTTGGCCCATTCTTTGTGCTTACGGACCAAAATCAGGGTCTCAAGTCCCGTGAAAGCATTGGTGCATCTAGTCTACAGTCCTCCAACTCAAAGGAATGTGATGTTAGCTTTTGACAGGTTTGGGTCGTTTAGGGTTTAATAGGGGGATTTTTTCCCAGAGCTCACTTCACACTGTATGCTGGAGCTAGGATCCAAAGCATTCTTGTTGCACGAAGCGTGAAGTGTCCTTGAGTTGTAGATAAAGCCCTTGCCAAGAGGAGGCTTTCTT
>NW_019091480.1:1105896-1121664 GCF_001949145.1 Acanthaster planci | reverse complement strand
GGCCTCTTTCTTGGACTGATTACTCCTAGACTTATCTTGTGACCAGAGATGCATGGTGTGTGCATATACATGCATGTACTGGCAGTGAGGCCACTAACACGTGTTTGTGCAGCCGAGGGACTGTAACTGAACCTCTTCTGGTCACTCACATGCCCGAGGGGGCAGCCAGTGTTTCTGTTAAGAGCCAGCAAGAAGGAATTATAAAAGCCACAACTAGAGTGGTGCCAATCGCAGGTTAAAAGCCTCTTCAGCCAATAGGATGTTGTGATCTGCCAAAATGAAGTGCATCTCAAATAGATGAGGATGCCAATGAGTGTAGTACCTGCCCGAATAATGTCACTCCCTCAGTCTCTTGACCACTCTTTGTAATGACCCCAACAAGTTTATTTCAAGCCAGGAGTGGTCAGTTATATTCTTACCCACCTTTTCGGGGGGAAATGGCCTCCCCAAAAATTAAATGTGAAAGTATTAACCAAATACCTGATACAAATGCATTTTATGTTTATGTGTTTACCTGGCTTATCTCTGTGTTATTAGGTGATAAACCTGTCAGTTGATTTGTTCTTGTTGCTTCGTAGTCATTACATCGCATGTTAGACAACCGCCAATTAGCCCTCAAGCTGATTGCTAACGTCACCTATGGCTACACATCGGCCAACTTCTCCGGTCGCATGCCTTGCATCGAGGTAGGTCCGAGTCCGAGTCCAACCCCAACAGATGGTCTGCATTACGCAGAACCGTCAGGCTTGAATTGATACGGTTTTAAAAGTGCTGGAACTCACTTCTTATGAACAGGGATCTGCTTTCCTGTCAAGTTGTGTGATTCCCACTGTTTTGTGTGTACTAATTTCTTTCTCAGAGCTAAAATCAGTGGGAGATTTCAAGGATATTTAAACTGTTACCTCTCAACTGTCAAGCACAAACCCTGAACTTATTCCTTGACTCGATGAGTGTCTCATAGACGTATCTTTAACAGGAGAAGATTTCTTGAAGACTGCATTATTTCCACAGAGTGGAGGTGTTTTCAAAATGGCTTTCCTCCTGTTTCTTCCTGATAGGTCGGGGACAGTGTGGTTAGGAAGAGTCGAGAGACGCTGGAGAGAGCCATCCATATGGTAGAGACCACAAAGAAATGGGGAGCTAGGGTGGTTTATGGCGATACGGACAGGTGGGTGCAACTAACTGGCAACTGACTCCTTTAATACCGTAGGAGTTCAGTTGAAACTGCCATTGTAGTTGAGTGGGACCACCATGAGATTCCTGTGATATAAGCACCGTCGATATTGTATGTGGTTGATACAGACTTAAGCTTTGCAATGGGACTGCTGTAGGATTCCTGTGGAACTGCCATAGAACTACTGTTGGACTGCTTTAGTCTGTCTTGGCACTGCGATAGCATTGCTGTGGGAAGGTCAAAGGATTGCTGTGGGACTGCCGTGGGCTTCCTGAGAAGCTCTTATAGTATTCCCCTTGGAATTGCCATAGGATTTCTTTGGGAAGGTCAAAGGATTGCTGTGGGACTGCCGTGGGCTTCCTGAGAAGCTCTTATAGTATTCCCCTTGGAATTGCCATAGGATTCCTTTGGGAAGGTCAAAGGATTGCTGTGGGACTGTTGTGGGCTTCCTGAGAAGCTCTTACAGTATTCCTCATGGAATTGCCATAGGATTCCTTCAGGTACTTTTAAAAGGCTGTAAAATCCTTAAGTCGCTGAAATTGTGTGGTGTGGCAATGTCAAAATGGGACACATGAAAGTACAGATTCCGTGTGCTGCTCCTCCTTGTCTACAGTATGTTTGTGCTGGTGGAAGGAGCAAGCAAGGAGCGTGCCTTTGAAGTCGGAAGAGAAATCCGAGATGCTGTCACCGCAGCCAACCCTAAGCCGGTCAAACTCAAGCTGGAAAAGGTACGTTGAATTTTATTATTGGTTTCTATGTGAATGCTTCTGGGGTACTTGCCCATTTTGTTCCCATTTCCAGTGTCAGTGCTTTAAGGTCACCTGTGTAAGATCTGTGGCATAGGATGAAGATCTCGAGTGTTGTCTTATTATGTTCATGCTCATGACCAAGTGAGGAATACCTCCAGGAGACAGCACAGAATTCCTTAGGAGTCATATTACAAGTAATTCTCATTGGACAGTGGGAGATGGTCTGATGTGGTCTGATGTCAGACCATCCAGTCTAACATCTTCTGGCATGACCTGCAAGCATAATTTCATGTCAAGGCTCACACATGTGTTCTTCAGTTGTTACAGCCTGCTCTATTCCAACGTCATTTTGAAGTTTACCAGGAGTACGTTCTACTCGCATGAATACTGCCCGTGTTCGGAAATGGTGTCTGATTTTTAGGCACACTGATGTCTCAGATGCTACAAACATAGGAAATATTCATCAGAGTGAAACTAAACTCAGTTCCCTGATTCCAGGTTCATCACTTTTTGGTACTTCGTAGGTTTATCACCCTTGTGTTCTGCAATCCAAGAAGCGCTATGTTGGCTACAGCTACGAGTCGCCTGACCAGGTGGAGCCGGACTTTGACGCCAAGGGCATCGAGACAGTGCGCAGGGACTCCTGCCCTGCAGTCGGCAAGGTAGACTGTCCCCGACCCTCCTACCAGCCCTGCTTCCCCCAAGAAAAGAGGAAGCGTGGCTTCTAGAGAGAGTGCTTGTTGGATTTTTTGAGTTTGGTTGCTGATTACTAAAGAAAATATCGCTGAAATATTTCTAAGGACAAATTCTCACTTGGCATTAAAGCTGAAACTCTGCAAATTTGTGAAGGTTCAACACATTTCAACTTGGAAGATTTTCCAGTTATTGCCAATGACATATGTTTATTCTGAGAAGATCTGGGGGTTTTATTCTAGATCCCCAATACAATCATCAAGTAATGTCAAAGAGGACGGATTGTCAAAAGGACAGCATATTGAAATGGGACTTCTCTTCAAGGTTTGACACTCGTTTAAAAAATCTGTTGCATTGTGTAGAAGACTGTGTCACACTGCTGGAAATTGGATTAAGTATTTCAGTTCGCTGTAATTTGTGTTTTTTCCCTCTTCTAGATTCTAGAGAAGGCCCTGAAGATTCTCTTCACCACGCGGGACGTGTCGCAGATCAAGCAGTATGTCCAGCGACAGTTCCAAAAGATCCTAGACGGACAGGCCAGCCTGCAGGACCTGATCTTTGCCAAGGAGTACCGGGGCCGACACACCTACCGGCCTGGAGCGTGCGTGCCAGCCCTGGAAATCAGCAGGTGGGGCGGGCTGTTTGAATGCATGCTTGGGAGAGTCTGGCAGAATGACCCCTTTACATTGTCTTTGATATCGTCGTTATGCATTTGTTTGATTGTGGCAAGCCTTCAGGAGTTATTTCACTGATGTCTTGTGTTCACTTTGACGCCAATTTTGGGATAATCATGCATGTCCGTTTGAGAAAAGTTTATTTTGTCAAGACAGGTTGGTAAAAAACGTTATTAACTTTTCCCGTTGACACGCGCCCAGCGGACTGGTTAACAGGTGTGAAAAATGTGACCTATAAGTGACCGTAACAACAAAAAACTCTGGCCGTTTATTGAGACTTCAGTGATGTACTCACGAGGGATGCCCATATATATATGCTGGGTTTGAAAAAAGGTTGGTCAAGATTCCCAAACCAAGGTTTTTGGAAATGCAAAGTATGTCTCCCCTCCTTCCAGTGGTGAGAAGGCCAAAAGGCAGCCCATTTTGGGGTTTATCGGAAGACATTTTTACAACTTCAGATCGCTTCATTAGTGCAGATCTTTCAAAAACTGAAATGTACTCCATGCACATTGGTCATTGAGACTACTTCCCACTCCTTCCATTGCCACTTTGCCCCTCCCCCTTCCCACAGAAAGACAATAGGGCTTCATCTTCTCAAGTGCTGAACGGCAGTTAAATAGACTTTGCTTTCTTATCTAGTGCCATCATTTTTTCATTCTCCGCCTTGCATCATCAGGCGGCTCCTTTCAGTGGATCGCCGAGCTGAGCCTCGCGTTGGTCAACGTGTCCCCTACGTCATCGTACATGGAAGCCCAGGCTTGCCCCTAATCCAGCTTGTACGCACCCCCAACCAAGTCTTACAGGTAAAGAAAAATGGAAAAACCTTGATTTAGGGCTACGAGAGGATACCTGGATGTCTGATAATTGGCCCCCCCCCCAAAAAAAAACAGAGAGATTGCCAGATTTATATTTTGCCAGCTTGATTATTGCAGATTATGACACAGCCGCTGCTTGAGGGGAAGTAGAACCTTCAGGGAACAGTTGCATGTTACAAAAAGTCCATACCCTCCCCCAAAGAAATATTTTGGCAACATACGAATACCTTGACACTGGACAATATTATCTTGTAAAGCAACCGTTGTCAAGGAATTGCGTAGGCAAAACTTTACTTTGGGTTTTGTTATAATTTGTAGAATTATCTTTTTCAGAGGTGCACATGATGATAAGCTGACAGTCTGCTTGGACTGAGCATTTGGTGGTTTGAACGAAAGAGCAAGGTGCGCTGCTGTAAGGTTCACCTCAGTCCAGGGATGCCAGTTTCTTTCAGTCAAAAGCCTGATTCCAAGCCTGTTCATTCAAAATGTTGGGCTAATTCCTGGCCTTCTTAAGGTATCGGCTTCTCTGACCTTGTTGGAGGCCCTGGACAAGAACTTGACGGATGGTCCCGGTTTTCAAAAAAAGGTGCTAAACCTCTGTTTCTTTTGTTGGGTTTCACTTGGTCGTATTATACACAGTTGTTTCCTCCTCATCGTCTTGTTTTCCTCCCAATGGCAGGATCCTGGCCTGCGGCTGAATACCACCTACTACCTGACACGCCAGCTGGTACCCACCCTCAACCGGGTCTTCTGTCTGCTAGGGGTGGACACCATGCAGTGGTACCAGGAGCTGCCCAGGTGGCATAGGGTCAGCGTGCACCACCAGCCGGGGACACCGGGGAAGAAGGTCAGTTACCATCTAAGTCTGGTTCCCTGACTTGGCTATTCCCTTGATGTGCAGTAGATATTAAATGTCTGGTAGCCATCACTGACTATTGCAAGATGTGCGTGATATTACAAGGCAATTTGTACGTCTTTTTTTTTTCCCCAAATGAATCAATGAGAATGGGTTTGGAAAATTTCAGACAGTTTTGAAAATTTTTTGAAACGAAAGAAATTCCTCAAAGAACATTCCCTACCGGCCCATACGTGAATAAAAAGATTATTTAGGGTGCCGCATAGCAGTGCCCAACACTCAAAAATTGTAATACTTACATGTAAGAGCATTCAAGTTGACTGTCCTTGTTGATTTTTGGTTGTATTTTAGATTGGATATACAGCTTGAATGTTTTTGTACATTCAGACCAAAGCACCTGGTTTTCTCCTAAACCTTCGACTTGAATCTGATGTCCTCTACTTATACACTTATGCAAGTTCTCAAAAAATGCCCCAATTTCAACACTTGTACCCGGTACCTGCGAGGACTCTTTCAAGAACCTGCTTTGTCTTCCTGCTCCCCAGGGCACCATCTCACAGTACTTTGCTAGCCTCAACTGCGTGGTCTGCGAGAAGGTAACCAAGGAGACCCTGTGCAGCGACTGCAAGGCCAAAGGTCAGGTCACGGCTACCGCCCTCATGAGTCAGGTGCAACAGTGGCAGTTGGTCCAGCAGGGCATGGCCAAGGTTGGTAGCTGCTCATCACTTGGGGATTAGGAATTCTTTGCAAAACCTTGCAGAATGGGTCATTGTGTTTTTTCCAAAGCCTGCCTTCCTGCCAATGGTTGGATCAAATCTCCATGCTAAAAGGCCAGCTTATACATGTACTTGGAGCAAGAGCGAACACAAACCTGATTTTGTGACTTCAGATCAAATGTACATGCTGTGAATGCATAAAAGTTGCCATGTTCCAATTCAAGGAAAACTCCATGCAAAAGTTTCGTAACCTCACATTGGTTTCACTAAAGTATGGACCGGCCTTAACCACTTGCTGCCAGTGGCATTTATCAATGTGGATGATGCTGAGGCAGGATATTTATCATTTTTTTCTGTTTTCAAAATGCTTTAGAAATTCCTATCTTCATTTACTTGACCCTTTCATCCAAACAAAGGACTGTCTGGTGGCCCCTCTAGCCTGACAGACAAAATCTATTGACGTCTGAGTATTTCAGCCGGGCGTGCAGCCTTGTAAACAGAGCCCAGATTGTGCGGTGTTATATAACTTTCTTTTGTTCACGAACCTGGCTCAGTGCGCTGCTGACCTCTTTTCAATAGGGGCCAGATTAGCGTGCAGCAGTGCTGTGTGGCTCAATGCTGCGGTGGTGGAGCGCTTTTGTCCGTGGTAGTAATCCACTCGCTCTAAATGTCCCTAACTGTGGTATACTGTTTCAAAACAAGGCTGGATTATCTCCTCTTTTGAAAGTGAAAAAATGTTGGTAAGGCCCAGCTGCCTGGTACAGTCTTTTGTTACAAGGCCCTGTTCCCTTTGTCCGAGTTCGGAAACCCCGGCCACGCATATAAAGCATACGTGTCCGGTACCGGAGTCCCCGACAGGAAGTGGTTGAGGTCACTTTATGTATTTAAGATAACAGGTTCACTGACAGTTTATTTTTGCTGAATGAATCAATCAATTCATATATGTATGTCAACCATTCTTTAACTGTATTTTTTCCTTCCAGCCTCAAAATTGTTGCGGTGGCATTGTAAAAAAAAACACATTAACATCATTTACTTTTCACACAATCACCACACAACCAGAGAAATGTCAGTTACCTTTATGTTTTTCTTGCCGACAGCAAGTTTTTGTTCACCACTCCACTGAGACAGAAAACGGGCCCAACTCCTTTTGGAAGTAACTTGTACCTTAATTTAATTGCATCCTCTGACATGGCCCTCTTTCTGATAAAATTGTTATCACTGAAGTAACTGTGATTAGAAAAATAATCAGAAAAAATAATTCTGAGATGCCCAGGATTCAAGGGGCCTGTGTATTTGCATTGAAGAAGATGCACTGGTTGGTCCAAAATTAACTAAGAAGCCAAATTTGGAGTTCTTTTTTTTACCCCATTGATTCGCTTGCCTGCTTGAGGGGTGTATTTGGGGTTGGGATAATAATATCTTTTTGTGAATGAATACTACAGGGTAGTACTATTCATAGGCAAAGGAGGTTACCAATGACAGTGTGGTGCAGTGTGTGTTACATGTACCCGTGACTGGCACTCTGCTGGTTTTTACTATGAGAATTTCCTGTGCAATAATTTAGGCTTTCAACTCTGTATGACAGTTATGTTACTTTGCCCCATTATTTTGCTTGTTTGACAGCAACTATTGTATAGGAAAAATCCTATACCTATCCTTTTGTGGATTTGCTTCTTTTTTCAGATTTGCGCCAGCTGCTGCAACTTCAGAGACCAAGACTCGGCCAGCTGTGTCTCCCTGGACTGCCCGATCATGTTCAAGACCAACAAGCTGGCCAGACAGCTTGGCCAGGCTACAAACTACCAGCAGCTCTTAGACAGCCTGTGAGGATTTGTCAACTTCTTTGGGATTTGGCTTGGTCTGGAGTTACTGTCCAATCAGGTGTGTTCTACCAGAAGAGCTTTTACTGCCCTGGCTTGTACAGGAGGGCTACTAGGATTGGTTTGTCGAGAGAAGATATCACGTAATATAGAGACTTTTATCCAATCAGACACATTTATTATTCTCATTTAGGGATCATGTACATACTAAACTGACCTGCCATATGCAAAAGAAAGGAGCGTTTCTCTTCTAGGAGACAAGTACTAATATGATTTTTGACCAATCAGTGTGAGTATTCCTGAAGTATCAGGGGCACATCTCTCACCCGTAATAGTGTCTGCAAGACTCCTTCTAGTTGGTTAATGATGTGCGAGCGGAAGTCATGTACATAACGTTAGGTTTGCAGTAGAGCCAATCTCATTTAGGTAATTCTAGAAATTAGGGGTCCAAAAGTGTGACATTTTTGTGTCCCATATGACCTTTGTTATTTGACATGGAAATATCACCGGAATTGATTTCAAACTATTACTATTTGTTTGGCAGGTAATTTGCATTAATTCACCACTGTTGGAAATTAGAAAGTCTGTTCTGAACTTTGCATGTAACAGGGACACGAAAAACCTGGACCCCTTATTTCTGGAATTACATGTTTGCTCTCCAAATGGCTGTGACAAACCAGAAATTACATACATTAACTTTTTGTCTAGTATGTAAACGGAAACAATTGTGGGAGATCGTGTTGATCCCAGGAAGTTTTTCCAGACAAGAAATTTCCACTTGTAGCAATGAATTTCAAAACTAACTGTATTGTGAATACAAAGGTGTGTGGTTTTTGTAAAAAAGAATTTGGAGCACAGTATGCAAGAATAACACTCATTTCGGGCAACTGTGACTGATTTTATGTACAGAATAAAATTGTTTGAGGTATGCATTTTTCATATCCAAATAGTGCCTACACCTTTGAAATGCAAACTTTTTCCAAGTATTTTCATGAAGTTTTTGATTGCCCGGTGCTTTGATTTTTGTGATCCACAATTCTAATTGGGGGAAGAGTTATTCAAGAACACGCTGATGAATTTTCCCTATTTATACAGAGTCTACGCAAGTTCCTAATGAGTACTAGCTTCAGGTAGGTCTAGAGCAGAATTGTCTGTTTGAAAAAGGTTGAAATTCAAGCTGAGAGATGGAAAACAATATGCCTTTAACGCATTATTTATTTACCTATGCTTTCAGACAATCAGTGTTCTTAATTTAGAACAAATAGTTTAGAGAGACTTTTGAAGGACATGCTCATTTTATGAATGTTTAAACAGGACCAAATCTTGTGTGTGGAAATGTTAACATTTAACAACTTTGCCATGTTTGTGAACTTTCACTTTGTTCTTGTACAGAGAATTCCTGACGGTAAGTCGGTCGCATACACATTCCAAGAGTTCGCCCAACTTTAGAAGTGATCAAAGTGAGCTCTTCTTACAAATAAGAAATGGCAAAACATAAAAAAAAATAGACATAATTTAAAAACACCAGGGAAAGCACAGTGTCGGCATTGTAGTTACCATAATTAAGAAATTATAGCGCTCATTAAATGCTTACGTATACCCTGTACTCATTGCCAAATCTGCATGCATTGTTCACATGGTGCTGCGTAATTGGACAAATTCTGTTTTGTTATTTGCATGTACCTGTAGGTAGAATCATGAACGGCTGTAAATTTATTTGTTTACTCTGACATTTTATGCCTGTCCTAGTATCATCAGTGGCAAGCCGTGTCCTCCTTCACGGCCATTTTGCTGTTTGCAGCTGCGGCTAACTCACTCTGGTGGGTCAGTGGCAAGAATCGTAGCCACTCTAAATCGTCTGTGTACCGGTACACATCTATGCCCAGCAGCAAACATTGTACAGTACATGTACGCGGACGCACTGGTATCACATGTATGTGAACAGATACAAAAGACACAGAAGCTCACTGAGGGCAGCTTGTATGAGTTTGACGGGGTTAGATAAGTGTGTGCCAACCTTGCCATCTTTGTGTAGACCTGAGAACATAACGGGAGTTCATTATGGAGGTTACACAAACCTCGTGTGGACCAAGGCAGGTCCCCGCACGGTTTTCTCCTCCCTGAAGAAACGGGTTCAGAGACATTTTTGGAGTCGCGGGTATTGTACCGATAGCAAAAGAACAGTAAAGGAAACCATCAAAAATCCAGCTTGAAAGATTTTTTGCACTTTAAGAAAAATAAGTAATTCCACTGAGTTTTCTCAAAGTACACAGAAAGAAAGGAATACCTGTAAGCATGTGCACATGCTGTGAGTGGATGCTGTCCTAGCAGCAACCATGATGGCACTGCATAACCAGAATATCTGTGAACTGTCGTTTGCTTGACACTCATGTCAATGAGACCTCGACAGATGACAGACCAAATCAAACACGGTGTTAGATTATGGTAACAAACTGGCAAAGGGCGTACTATCTATGCACTCAGTTTTTTGTTTGGTTTTGGAATGTTTGTCTCGTGATAGCATAGATTTAACCTTGTCCTTGTACAGTGGTTCCGGCTGCCTGATATCACTTTGTGTTTCAGGGGCTGTTACCCAGCCGACGTGTTGGATTCAGTCTTGTTAGTCATTGTAAGTGTGGTTCACACTCCACCATCCTGACCACAGACATGTACATGCCGTACATGTAGTTGTAATCTACACATTGTTTTCTTTGACGGTTTGTGTGTGTAGTACAGTAATCATAGGCCGTGTCCAAAACGGGCTTCTAGAGCTACGGCTAGGGTATTGTCTGCGCGTCTCCATGCATTTCCAATGGAGTGAATACCAAGACCTAGCTTCTAGACAAGAGATTCGGATGCAGCCATATTGTATTTGTAACAGATTACAAATTATATATTTCTATCTTCCTTGGGTGATGGTTGTGATGTGTAAAACGTATTGTATATTTATAAAGTCATGTTTCACCAGATTTCTTTTTTCCTTCGTTTATGTCCGACATGCGAGACTATCAGGTTCTCCATATAAAAGCCACAGTAATTAATTGACATTGTACCGTATTTTGGAAGGAAAAAAGCCCTAATGTGATGTTTTGTATTGATGTGGATATTTTACAATGTGGGGGAAAAGTTTAGATTTGTAATTGAAAAGTTCTTATGTATAATACGAAAATTATTGAGACCATTCTGTGACAAGAAAGGTCACATTTATGTGCCAAAAAAGCCAAGACTGAAAGCATAACCACCTTTCAGGAGAGATTCTAACTGTGTTTAAGAAGGACCAGTGTGTGACCGTGCCTTCCTACTCTTTTGGGCTACTGTAGTGAAGAACATGTCGCTTATGGTGTGTTCATTGATTTGTGCACGTGCCTGGTAGATTACATAGCGACATTTTCATCGGAATGTGCACAGTAGCGCCTTCGCATTGGGCCACGGCACTGTAGCAGGGAGATTCAGGTGTCTGTGATACTTGCCTGTGGAGGGGAGGTCATTTGATAAAGTCCAAGGCATGGCTGATACAGTTAGTAAACTTAAGTTAGACCATGTTCTTGTGTGAAAAAACACAGTGCCTTAAAAAGATATCGGGTACGAGAGGGGTTGCAGAATTTAACAAGTCCACATGTAGCTGACTCGTGCCAATACAGGAATTTTATGGTCAGGTGTTGAGACATGTGGCTTTATACACTTGTGGCCATGGCATGGCTTGGACCCAGACATGGTGTAAACCCCCCCCCCTGTAAGGTTTTAAAAAAGTGACATTAATTAATCACCCCTGTTGATATTCTGTGTAGATTTCCTTCCCGAATAAGTCATTTTACCATAAAGCCTTCAAAAGGATGACAATGCACAGAAACTGAAACATGTAGATAGCATATATCAACTGGTTTATATTTTATGTCACATAAGTATGAATTCAAGTGGGAGTGAAATTTGCATTGCATTTTTAAAAAGCTTTTAATCATATCTTGGTGTTTTTGGGTCCAGGGATTTTGTTAAGTATTGAGGCACTAGACATTTATCATTCTGACACTTTGCAGTAGTTATTCAAATGTAAAATATATGTATTTGGTTACAAGCTTTTTTTTCTCTGATATCTGAAATTTTTCAAGTGCCAACGTGACATGGCACCTGAAATCACAGTTATGCAAAGGACAAGGAACCTGTTTGATCAGCTTCAGCAAATTTTTATAATTATGCGTATTTCTCATTCCTGACACCACATCTATGCACTCTTAGAGGCACATGGTTTTGCATGATTCCAGTAAAAGTTAATGTTTCTCTCTGTTGCATTTTCATTTTTTTGTTTAATCGAAGGTGCGTGTCAGTTTCTGAGATGCTGGTCGCCTGACACTGTTGCTTGCGTTCTTTGCAGAAACTAGCCAAATAATACTTACCGTTACATCAGAAAAGGCAGCTTATTGGAACGTGAAATTCATGACAGCTCAGAGTAGATTTGATCAAACAGCATCTCAGTTTCTATGTTTAATTTCAATTGTCATTGAATGTTGTGATTGCACATGGGTCTTTGTTTAGTTTGTTAATCAAGAAATAAAATATCACTTTGATCTGAAGTGGTAAAGATTGCTTTGATCTGAACCGGATGCTGAGTATGTGGCGTGTTCTTTGAAGTCTTGGTTTTATCTGTTGCGTCTCACATCACAAGCACGCATCTCACACTCATATTTGTTTTCTGTTTCCTTGATCGCGAGGCATGCATGAAATGGATGACAGTCTGCTAAAATCTGTATCTGTACTTTTCATTGAATCTTATACAAATGAGAGTAAGTGGTTCACCTTCCATTTTTATTACATTTTAACTCCACATTTTGGTCCTTAAGTCATTGAGCAATAACCGTTTGGAGGAAGATATGTTGAAATTGTCAGAGGCAAGTTTCCGTTTTCCGCAAAGCAGTAAGGTGGTCTGCAAAAAAAAAACTTACATGATACAGTGTTAATTTAGATTTGTGGAATCCCCAGAAAAAGAAAAACTACTGAACAAAAAGTGACGTCATGCAAAAACATCCTAAAAATATTCAGACATTTTAGAATGCTTCATCAGGTAAATTCAGACTTTTTAAGTTGTCATCAAAACATAAAACGTTAAAGGTATTTTAAAATTGAAATGCGGACTTTACTGGAAATCATGATGCCTTTTGGCTGAATGCCCAAGCATGTTGAAATACTTTTGTTTATTATAAGATCCAAGAAAAAGTTGAGAACCGACAAAACCCGACATTTTAGGGATTAACATTAACAGAAATACGGCAAAACTCAAATTGTATCTCTCAGTTTTCATAAAAGGAAATTCAATATAACTCCAGTAATATTACGGTGGCCCTGCACATAAATGCATTTACTAAGTATATTATGTCCACAATACATTTCAACAGGAAAATAGGGCATTAAAAAAGGCATATCTTGTTTATTTTCACTGTTTCCCAGTGGGCATACATATACAGGCGTATGTGTCTGATAACGTGACTTTAATACAGGAGCGCTGTCCTATGGAGCCAGTGAGAGCCCACGGTCCAATGAGCAACCCAGGAAAGCACACATATGCAAAGTGAGGCGTTTTCAGGATAGAAGTCTACTGGAGTTCAATACAAGGAATGGTGCTTCCCTTTTTGTTCCTTGTACAATGCCCAGCATAGTCTTGGTTCAAGACGTTGGACGTGTGTGATATTCTGTTGCCTCAAGAGGGCAGTATCAGGACAATCCGCTATAAAGCAAACAAGTGGATGCTTTTTGGTGGTTGGCCAAAACTAAAGACGGCAATCAGGTAGCTCCACAGAAAGCCTCTTATTTTACAGAGCAGATTTCAACTCATCAAACGGAAAACATTCCAAGTTATCAACTCATCGAGGCCGCTCACCAAATAGGGAAATAATACTTACAGGCTTAGCAATTTACAAAATACCCCAGGGTGACATTATATTTTGCTTTGGAGCGGCTTGCTAATTTTTTACCCTTTTGTGGGAGAGGTTATTCCATGAAAATGTTATTTCCCATGAAGAGCAGCTACTTTGTGAATTAAATGGGGATTAATTTAAAGTGACTAGCATCAACAACCAAGATTCCATCACCATTTCTAGATTTAATGATAAAAATCTTTCTTCAAATAAACAGCATAAAATCAAAATGTACATGCACATTATACACTGTACAATGTTCTTGTACAAGACAAATAAAACCCTAAAAAGGAAAGAATCTCATTTGGTTTTCTTGGGTTCCTTTAATGAAATGTTCCAATTAGATGCGAGTAAATGTACCCAAAAGCTCACCAATCCGTAGTCTGAATACCAGACCTGATGACTCCGACTATGTTTGTCGAATCAAGGGTCCAGTATCACCCAATGTCTAAGTGACCAAAAAATGGAGGAATTCCTCCAGTTTCCGAAAATAGCCGAAATATTCCGGATTCATTCAGTCCACATGCAAATAGCATTGTTGATGTTTGGGTATTTCCGGCTGTGTCTGTATGCAAAATGAGACATGTTTTTTTCTTTTCAATGTTGCCTACATGCAACTCAATGTTGCTCCATTCCTATATGCATTTTTTGGAGTTTCTTGCAAGTTTTCAAAGTGACCACCAACATTAACAGCCTGCATGTACATGTACATCTGACCATAGGATCCACCTAGGGCTTTCCTTGTGACCCTTGACCTTGGTACCTGACCAAAACCTTTATCAAGTGACGTCAGGGTATCTTTGGTTGGGGAACCAGACTAACCAATCTGATGAATGTTCATATCTACATGTACTAAGCATGTTCCTTTTAATAATAGGCAGGGCTGTGAGATCAGGCCCCTCCTGCCAAGAATACATCACAGCTCTGCCCCCTCTCTAAGGTGAGGAATTGTTGCTTCAAAATCATCAAAACTCACAATACAGAGAATACAAAGATCTGAAGAAATCTAAAAACAAAAGAAATTAAAAATAAATTTTAAAAACCTATCCAACTGCAATTTAAGAGCGTGTACAAAACCCCCGAAGAAAAGATATACCTCTTTAGTTTAGAATCATATATGTTATTTACAAACTTGAGAAAACTAAAAGATTCACTGGACACACCAAACTTCGAAATGTTAAAAGGAATGTTATATTGATAAAAATATTCAAATTACTTTTGTCCTGAAATTGTGCTCACGTCAATGGGCCAACAATTATGGTCTCACAAGCAGGAGTGTGTTATGTAAACACACAAACAAGCACTGACTGACTTCATGGTAAAAGTATTGTTTGCTCTTGAATTTGCTCAAGAATGCAATTGAGGAAGGAAGTTAATGACTGAGTTTGAGTAATTTGATACTCATCTCAGCAGTCACGGTTTACACCTATGAGTCCTCAATCCTGCAGTTTTTAATTGAAGTTTTCTTATACCCTTAGGGTTTAGGTTTAAACATCTGCTGTGAGCCTCATTAAAAAAAGGCTTTTATTCAGAAACCACGGGCTTCAATTGAAAACAAAAGGCTTCATAGCAGAAGCTATGGTGTCTATTCAGAAACTGCATGGTCTTCTGTTTAGAAAAGCCATGGCATTGATTTTAAAAGCTGCTGTAATCAATTCTTGATCAAGAAAAAAAGGGATCCATTTTTTCCCTCCTACAGAAAGTGGCCAATGTGGCAGAAAGTAGCCAACATGTCTGCAAGACGCACATATTCCTTGCATCCAAGGATCTCCTTGATCCTGTAGTGGTTTGGGGTGGGATTCGAACCACACCCTCCTGCTCGCCCCACCCGCCCAGACCCTCCTCCTGCCACGATCACCACAGGGCGTTCTCACTTTTGTTGGCTCTGGCTTGCTCCAAGAGTGCCTGATTAGGTTCACACGCAACATGATAAAAAAAGAGAAGACGTTAATGACATCTGTATTCAGGTCTAAAATCGTGATAGTCTAACCACGGGAGAGGTTTTGGTGTTTGTCCGGACAATGGGGGGGGGATGTTTTGAACGATAACACCTCACCCACAGACTTTGTATTCTCACTGACTGAGAGCTAGTCATATAACATTTGTGACCCGCTCTGCAAAAAGGTGTATTACGTTGTGCAATGCAAAAATGCCTAATGGCCCATTCCATGTGCCGAGGGTGGAAATATTTGGAAATATTTTGAGGCCAACTGACTTGACTAGAAAGCCTCTGTTACTAAGGAAAACCACGAGAGTGTCTAATTTAAGTTGAATGTTTCTGTTCATTATGTTTAACCACTTCCTGCTGGGGACTCCGGGATCGGAGACGTGTGGTTTATATGGGTGGCCGGGGTCTCCGAAC
>NW_019091480.1:1061622-1105841 GCF_001949145.1 Acanthaster planci | reverse complement strand
CATTACCAGCATTTTTCACTCTCAAAAGTGGTGATAATCCAGCGTTGTTTTGAAACCCTATACCAGGGTTTGGGGCATTGAGAGCGAGTGGATTACCACCGGGGACAAAAGCACTCCACCACTGCATGCTAATCTGGCCCCTATTGAAAAGAGGTCAGCAGTACACTGAGCCAGGTTCGTGAACAAAAGACAGTTACACAACACCGCCTTGTAAACAGAGCCCAGATTGTGATCTGGGCTCTGTTTACAAGGCTGCTGGCGTGGCTGAAATACTCAGGCGTCAATGAAGGCCACCTGTCAACTTACAGTAGTGCCTAAAGATTACTTGGTGCGGCTATAAACGACCGTTAAATGGAATGATGAATTTTTGAAGGATTTTGAAAATGGAAAAAATGATAGCCATGCCGGCCCAGCATCATCAACATTGAAAAATGCCCCGGCACGAAGTGGTTGAAGGGCATTATCTCAAAAAGAATGTGATAAAATGAAATTATATGAATAATGCAAATGACAAATAACTCCAAAATGCCACTGGGATGAATTACATATCAAATGAAAGCTTATGATATGAGCCATTTGATTTTATATATATAAAACTCAACTTCCAGAAAATGTGACATTTTTGCAGAGCCGGTCACATTTGTCCTTGCTTCCTTGCTGTGCAAAGCCAAAAAGAACCATACCCACAGCAAACAAAGCAATGACATACCCATAGCAATGACCACCGGCACTGGGTGCCCATGCATTCTGGTGTGTGCAATGTAGGAACTGTGTTGCAGTACATGTCACAAAGCCCCCGACCTACCGTCATTTTGGCCTTCTCCTTGGCCCGGTATTCTTCCAGCTTAGAGGCGGCTCGGTCCTCCAAGCGCTCCCGTCGTTGCTCTTTCTTCTGACGCTGGGCTGCCAGCTGCGATTGGATGTCGCTCCTATAACAACAGCCAATAGAAATGCTGAGTGAATCTCTAAGAAGAGAAGTCTCTGAGTGGCTTTTTAAGACTTTATTTGGGTGGGGAGGGTTTAGTCCCATTTAGCAAATCTTGAAAGTTGTTGAGAGCAAACCAGTTGGGTTTTGCAATTGAATACATTTGTGTAACGATTTGAAAACTTTCCCAGAGTTCATAGTCTACTGGTACTGTAGGCATGCAACATGGTAACATTAAAGTAATAATGGTGAACAACTCTTCACGCTGAAGACAGACTTCAAAGCTCCTTGACTGCACTGTGCTCTGAAGATCTTCTGACGGTTCAACTTATCTCTGACCTCAAGTTGCACCTTCTGTTTTGACTGCAAGAAAAACTCGGGATTTGGTTACCACTCCCTTGCAATAGACTGTGTTCATGTGTCAGCCATCTTGAATTGAACGTGAGGTAACGCTTTTCATTATGGGAACCCGGGAGTAAAAACACAACAGTGACAAAATAAACGTTCAAACAATTCATGCCTGTTTTGTTTCACAAAATTTAAAATGAGTGACACATGTACATAGAAATGATTATTATAAGTTATATTAAAAAACTCAAAGTGAAGATTGGCTCCCCAAATCGTTTGGCACCGCCCCTTATAATTAAATGATTACACTGAATATGATGGATTCAGGGAACAACATAAAAAGATGACTTCCCCATGAATAAATTCTATTCTGTGACCGTTTATCAGTTGTCATTATCTCTCTGTTTGACCGCCACTTCTATCCCTAAATCATTTAACGTTTGTGGACTGCTGCATTTCCCTGTCTAGCAAGAGCCTCAACTTTTGACCAACCCAACAAACAATCCTAGGTTCCAATGATTCAAGTGATGGTCAAGTGATTCCGATGTCATCGGTTCCTGTTACTTCCATGCCGAACGTCTCCTGTTCACAAGGGCAATGTCCCTACCCGTACATCTGCATTTCTCTTCCTTGCCTGTTCCAGACTTACTTTCCGCCGTACAGGAACGACTCTCTCGTCTCGGGGCTCTCCCCCCTCCGTCGTCTCTGCTCCGCCCGCCCCAGCCGCTTCTCGATCTTGGCCTCATGGCCGGTAGCCTTGGGGACGAGTTCCTCCATCACCTGACCAAAACAAAGCAGATGACCCTTTGGGGCTTTTGTTTGTTTTGCACCGAAACTCTCAGGTCATTCAAAAGTCCAAACAAGTGATTACTCGGTTATTAAAATGATAAACCTTTGATGGGAATTGTAAAGTTTGAACACCATGGAGAATGTGCCTTTGACTAGAAATTCCCCCAAAACTGACAAACTTGTTCACTCCTTTTCAGACCTTATTTTTCGAGGTGACAGAGCCCCCCTCAACCTTTTCCTCAAAGCAAATTCTCTAATACCATTTCGTTATGTTTCCTGAAATCTCGTCTCTCTTTCCTGAGCTGCTGTGCATTCCGTTCTTGTCTCTCTTCACGCCCTGCTTGAGAAAATGTCGAACCCTGAAATCCAAATCAAGACAAGGGCAATTTATTAACTTCTTGCAGGCACTTTCTCACGACGTACATGTACACCCCCAAGATTGATGTTGGGATCACCCAACTAAAGTTTGAACACAAAATGGCTCAAGACTTTGCCATACTCCGAAACACAATGTTTCTTGCCCCTCCAAACTCTTTAACAACACATTCATTCTATTAAAAGGGACAGATGTCATCTTTTGGGGGAATATGTCCTCAGAAACATACGGACCCCGAGGACACACTTATGTCAAAGTGGCAGCACATGAAAACGTGAATGCACAATGGACTGACTTTCCGAAACAGCTTCCTGACAAGTTACAAAACTGTACTGGTCCAAGAGAAGAAAAGGCTCCTCTATGTACCGCCTAGCCTGTACTTCAGCGAGACACTACTGCAGAAATGGTTTCAAATTCTAGTAGCTGTATTGGTCTGCTGTTGGCCATATAATTGTCCAATGATTGCATCCCCTTGTTGTCAGAAAAGGACATTTTCCACTACTGGTTAGTCCCGGGGGGGGGGGTTTGCAAATCTCTAACTCCGGTTTTTGCCTGATACTGACCATCCCAACTTTGGAGTTTAAGCTCAATAAAAAGCACACTTAGCCACAGGACCATGAACATGTATAGTCGACTCTCATTACAAGGAATACTCTTATAACAAAATACCGTTACAAAGAGTAAACTCAGCAAATCACAATTTCTTAAATTCTTTTATGTTTTCCTTTGTTTTTCCATTCCATTTCCAGTCCTGGTTACAACAAAGTAATTTGTTTGATCCCTGCCACTTTGTCATAACCAGCTACAAACACCAAGGTTGAAAACACACACTTATTTTTCATTTTGGGTAAACAAACGGTTTGATGACAAAGGGACAGCATTAGCCAAGCCATGATGTGGAGAGCCCCCTTACAGACAATTCTGGGCAAGAAACACAATTAGATCTTGTGGCTTTTCTCCTCACCGGTAGCATTGGGCCCTGGACGGGCCATGTGTTGCCCTGCGCGATCACAGGCAGAGTGGGGCCAATCACACGCTGCCCATCGTCCTCTGCGGAACCCGACGCTACCGAGGGCTTGCCGAACGTGGAGAAGGTCCTGGGCTTCAGGAGTGCATCTGCCACGGGGGTCAGGTGCTCCCCGGCCCGTGTGGT
Source organism: Acanthaster planci (assembly GCF_001949145.1). The sequence continues at coordinate 1,102,250 of NW_019091480.1, read as the reverse complement.
GTTGTGTCTGTCGCCGTACTTGGCAATGTCTAGTTTCTTGGGGGGTGTGTGAACCTCCGCAAACTGTAAAGGGCCGAAAAATGTGGGGATTTTGAGAGTACTGTTTTCTGTTATGGTTTGCTTAAATACACACACTTCATAACTCATTTTCATGCAGAAACTATATTAATCCTATCAGATACAGAAGAAAATAATTCTTTAACCCTATCTGCCCAAGGGTTGCTGGACCTAACCTTTCCCATTCACACAAAGTTAAACACCCATATGGGACTTTGTGTACAGAGGCTGTTGGACTTTGTTTTTCTGAGGTATGCCAAACCCAATGCAAAAGCCAGCTGTCTGGGCCTACCAGACCTATCCCCACAGAATTAAACACTTTACTACTGTTTAATTCTGTGTGCTTGGGGAAGGTTAGGGTTAAAGAGTACCTTGAAAACACTGTGAAGAAACAGTGGCTCATTGGCTTATTGCCATGTACTTACAATGAATCATCAAAGAAAAAAAAGAAATTTAGGACAGCCACAATTTCTTTTTGTATTTAATATACAAATATTTAGCGGATTTCTGTGCAAAAATCAATGCGACACTGAAGTTTTCTTCCTGGTTGACTTTTGAAATAGCTAAACAAAAATTGGATATGAAGCAAACTGATACAGAAAGGTGCATTTCCAAAGGGGTTGTATTAAATCACAGTGCATAGACCCTTTGAGCACAGAGCAGAACTTTAATGGTTAAGTCAAACTTGGCAGCGTCTGAACAGAATTTCATTCAAAACAAAATGCTGAAGATTTTCATGAAATACAGAGGCCAGAAAGTGGCTACGCATTTTAGTCTGAAGGATAACACCAGCCAGTTTTCTCACCTTCCATTTATATCTGGTCAGAGACGTTCGTGCGTCCTCATGGTCGATCCCTCTGTAAAATTTCTGCAAAGGTGAATCCCCCCACACACACAAAAAATCTTAACTTTAATTCCTACCAGGTTTTTTATACAAAGTGTCCAGCAAAATGAAACAAAAGTCAAGCACTACCAAAATGAGAACAGAACGGAGAGTACCCAGGGTTCCCAAGAAATCTGAAACCAAATTCAGTGACTTTTACGGGCCATTCCATGACTAAAGTTTCCATGACATCTTGTGTCAAATTATTTTATGTTGGCTGTTTACCGAACAATAAATGCTGCAGCCTAACAGTTTTTGAGGCATATGATGCAAGATATGGCACGGAGAGAACCCCCCCCCGCCTTTGTGTTGGTCATTGTTTGATCGGAATCTCAGGAATTCTTTACAGACTTTTAGGGGATGTGTTAGGTAACAATTGTCTAGTGTATAGGGATTCTACATGTGTGGAGGAGGGGGTACCCATCAGCCCCATATCGTGCACGGTATCTTTTGAGGAACATACTCAAGTTTGGTAGTCCAAGTCAGAGATTCTGCGCTTTCCAGTAATTTTGCTGACACCCCCTACAATTCGGCTCACATTTATGCCAAAAAATATACTTGCTAAATCTTCACGTCTGTTAGCATCGTTGGAAAACTGACATTGTTTACAGCGCCTTGTGACAGCGGTAAAAAAACATGTTACGCGTCATTCTTACCTTTCCAAGCTTTCCGCTGTTCCACTTTTTCACAAACTTCTTGAAGTACGACTTGGCTTTGGAACCTGAAAGCTGGTCAAAGTACTTGCCCTTCTACAAGATTCAGAAAAAAAACTCTTCACACCTTTAGGCTGGCCACTTTCCAACGGGCAGTGCCTGCCTGACAACATGTATCACCACTTTACATGTACACGTTCAGTTTAAACAGCCACGATGCAAAGTCTTAACCCTATCCATTTCAAAGCAGTAACACTGGAAACCTTTCCGAATTCTCCAAAATCATGTTACACTTTATGCAGGAAACCAATACGGGTGATTCATGATACAGAGCCCCACCAAGTGGTTAGCACGGAGAGAGACCATTTTTTGCAGTGCATTGTGGGAAACTGTCAACAAAGTCTATCCACTGTGCAAGGGCAACTTGTCTTGAACTGCTCTGAGTGTTTGTTTGCCTGAATAGAAGATTTCTAAATCACATTTAGAGAATCAGTTTTAATTAATCAAGATCAAATTTTCCTTTTTTTTATGAGGCTGCAGAATCTCCTCACATACTGAGAAATGATAAATACCAATGGATTAATGTCATGTTATTGTCAGTCGTACACTTCGAAAATTGACTCTCTCTGTCGTGTCTGTGGCCATCTTCCGGCTGCGCACAGTGTTGTGAATCGCCTGCATTGGGCGTGAACTTTTGAAGTGAACAAGCTGTGAATCCAGCCAAAAGTAAAGAGCACGTAGTTGTAATACTAGCCAGCTTCCTTGGGCCAGCTTCCTTCACAGCCCGCGACCTCAGAAAGTTGGGAAGAAAACAAGACTTGCAGCTGCACAGGACCATGTACAATGATTTTTTTTTTCACTTCTTATGGCACACGTGGGACTAAAACAGAGACAAAGAGAAGCCAACTGGTCCAAAGAGAAGTGGCAGGTCCAATGAACACTACCGCGGTACCACTGTACCTCTTCAACCAGCCATAATCTGAACTCCGTGCTCTTGTTGTAAAAGTCTTCCTTGGAGATTTTATCTGCACAAAATTCACCACAAAAAAAATACGCTCAAATGAAACGCCAGGTAAATTTGTAAAAGGTCTGGGGGGAAAAATGGATTCTCGAAGCAGATTTTTATAATAGAAAGGAATGTGATACCCAAAATGTCACATGTACATGCAGATTAAAGACAAAGAAATTTAAAGAAACTTTTGTACGATCAACATCAGTACATGTCTATATGTCCCAAAAAGTGTCTGTCTGAATGTTTTTCAAGAACCCCTGTGTTATACAATTGCTTGCACGCCTCCCTGCACAACGATCAGTTGATTGTTATATACGTGTATCTTGTTGCTTCAGTCCTAGTCACAAGCATATCAAATCTGAATCAGCCATCTTATGATGAAACACCAAATAAATTCACAACCCGTCCAAACTCAGGCAAAGCAGATTCGTACCCTACTGTAACAACTTTTGGAATTTGAACTGCCACAAATATCAGTGTACTGTAGATGTTGAATGTGCAATCTTGGGCTTTTTTGGAGCCCTCTTGGGCTCTTTTAGACCAATAACCTATCACCTCCTTACTCAATTCCTTCTTTTTCTTCTTTCTCTCCTCTCGTTTCTTTTCTCGCCGGCGTTGCTTCTTGGTCGAAGAGTCCAACTTCTGCTTCTTGAACTTCACCTCTGATTCGGATTCTGTGAGGAGGAAATGGAAACCAGAAATCAGAATTATAGCAAAGCCTCCTGCCCTGAAAAACAGAGGGGCAGGATCTCTTTGCCCTTTCAACTTTCAGACATTGTACATGTAGGTACATCTTTTGTTCCATCAGGGCTACAGAGTACCCAAGTGAATATGTCACACGCACAATAAGAGTGTAAAAGGCATCAGTGCGAGAACCAGCCCGTCAAGCAACAAGCTCTTCAACTCCATTCGTTTGCACTACACTTCGTGGTTCAAAATGACGTCAAACTTCGGTACCCTACAGCATCAGTCCCGACTACAATTGTGACAGTCACGATCACAGTTGGGTCCTACTATCACAACTATTCATGTGGTTGAGACCGCTCATTACAGCCTCAGGTATCAACACTGTACACGTGCATGTACACCTTAGCTGGGACTGTCCATCAGAAATATAATTGCAGTTTGGATGACTATAACATCATTGGATGTGGAACCAATCATCATCATACATGGTTTCTAGTTGGGACACATACAAGTTAGCTGGACTGTCCCTGCCATTGGCTACACACGTTGTCATGATAGTTGACTAGTTCTGAAGGTATATCTATGCAGAGTTGGGACTGTCCCAACTGTACAGGTACAGTTGAACCTCATTAACAAGAGCACAAGATTCTGCTTATAACAAGGAGATTTTCAGGTCCCAATCCTTTGCTTTTCATTTTGTTCATTCCTGATAATACAAGGTTCCTGTTACAAGGTGATCTGCCACGTCTTAAAGACCTCTTATTGACGAGGTTCAACTGTACTGTAGTCAGGAGTGGTGCAAGAGGAACGACAGGCAGAAAAGGGACACCTGATGAGCTGCTGTAACTGTCGCTGCTACCACTGCTGCTGCTCCTCTCACTGCTGCTGGCACGTCGCTTAGAGGAAGACTTCTTGTCTTTCACCCTGGGAAAAGAAAAGCAATAGGGAACAGTGATGCCTGACACAAAGTAGCAAGCAATGTTAGCCAATGATATACTATAACATCACCAAACTAACAATCACACATCAAGACATACATTATGTGCATTATACATGTACTTGTAACAGGAATACATGTACACACTGTACTTTGCATGGTGTGGACTGCTCTGGACTCTGTCATTTCAAAGGGTATTCAGGCACACTTTTACCCAAGTATACATGAACTCTCTAGGGCTGCATCTGAATTCATGGCCACCATGGCCACGTTGGCATAATTCAATACATTTACTCAATCCCAAAGAATGAACACAATGCACAGTCTGCCGTTACTTCAAGGCCTATATCTCAAACCACTGAGCTATAAAAAAGTGTTTTTATAGCTGCATGATCATACACAGCTACTGAAATAGAATGTTAGTTTTCTCACAAATTAAACGCTCACGAGTGAACAGTGGTGAATTTGCAAGCTAAAAAACTTCACGACTGGCACTTTCAAGATGACAAACGTAACCCCACTACCATGACTAGAGGCCCTACCTACTAATCACAGTGTCCCCCCCTCCCATCGGTGCCCTTGGGGTTTGTCTACTTACGGAACAGCAAGCACAGAGTAACATTAAGCCCTACTGACTTGCAGTTGTAGTTTTCTAGTTCTGTAAGTAGGCATAACCATGCTAACGTCAGGCCTAGAGTTCATTAAACTGTGGAGTTAGGGAATGACTACAGAATGGAATTAGTTGGCAACAATGTCTGTTTTTACCTGGAATTGCTTCCCATGTTCACAAACGTCTTTGCGATGGCGAGTCAAGAAATATAAATCATCTGATCTACATGTACGAACAGGATGAGGGCCTAAAAAAAGTGCATTCGAAAAAGCTGCGATTCGCTTCTTAAAGAGCGCCCTCATTCTTTCAGCTCGATCTCTCCGTGGAGGTTTTTCAATACTCGGGTTCGTCTCCGTTATGGCATCACCTGACTTTTAGGAGCCTGGAGTTGACTCCTGATGGCGCACTCAGCTCTTTTTCACGAAAGCACCAAGAGTGAAAACAAACGTGCACGAACAAGGAACGTGCGGAAAGGTCGTTAACCTGATAAAAGTATTTTTACCAATCTCCAAGTGACCTTTCCTAAATATTACTTGAGGAAGACAAAGGTCAAATTCCAACATGAGTGTTTCATGGGGTAATTTCATTTAGGAACTATTCTTTCAAAAAATATCGAACATGTTAGGACGGCCCAGTGTAAATCCCCATAGGAGGACCGTGTGAGGGTTCCGGAAGCTCGCTGCGTGACGTTTTACTTTTACTGCCGTTAAACTTAATGCACTTGTTTACGAAGCTACTAGCTCAGTAATAAGTCAGACAGTGTCCCTGAAACATCTAGCTATCCTTCCTCCATGTTATATGCAACAGAGCCAACAATAACCGGGAGTAGGTTTCTCTTTGCGTTGAACACTGCAGGCCTAGATTTGGGAATGAATTGCAGAGATGAATCCTGCGACGGGAGATCAAACCGAATCTTGGAAAACCGAATCCCATTAGCCGCCGATCCTACAGAATGATTCCGCAGACGTAGACATAACGCATGGTCCCCAACCAGCTGTACTGTATTCTTTTTATGTGGGAACCCAGCTAGTTCTCATCTGCTTCGGACTGGCTGGCGTGTTCGTGCACAGCAAACACGTTTTAACCCTCTGTTAAATAATAATTGAATGCGCGTGTATTTCATTGACGTCACGTCACGTGGCACTGATTTTGTGGTGGGAGCGAACAGTACCTCTCGGACCTTATCAGCAGTGGCGTAGCCAAGGGGGGAGGGGGGCTGAGGGAAAGTGCCACCCATAAATTCCCAGGGCCCCCAGCCCCCCCTCAAAAAAACCAACGGATAAATGAATTTTGAACAAGGCTAGAAAAACTTGACCAAAAACCACACCACTGAAAGCGGGTGCCAAAGATGTTGGAGCCGCCTTTGCCCCCCCCCCAGTAAAATCCCGGCTACGCCACTGCTAATCAGCATGATCATGGGTAGGCCTTACTTGACCCCCTTGGAAAAAGTCCCAATATTTCGTGTTCATTCAAAATCAATGCAGGCACAAGTTAACATGGCGCAAGCACCTGAAGTTATTGGCAAAGTCAAACTTGGTTACAAACCCAGACGAACTGACATAAATCCAACACGGCAGACCGTCCAACACAACAAAAATATGATTAATTAGCAGAACGGCGACAAAACCTTGCTTAGTAAGCTAGAGTAATATCAAAGAGCTAGGTGTTCCTAGTTTTCCGGTAATAAGGCCTACTCAACCAAGTTTGTCTACTCTATGCCCAGCGGAATGCGATATACTGGTCTCAGCTATTTCACACAATAATATTGACACGTGTTGCGTCGATGTGCCACGCTCTGATCCGAGATTCTTTCCGAAAACACCTTTCCTTTTTTTCACCAAACGAGCATTCTTTTTCATTTTAGTTCATTCAATGTGCGCCAATGTTTCATTTTTACCCTTATACGTTACTTTCATCAACAGGTTTTCTTTTCAAAAAATTACTGTGCGAAATAAACCTCGAACATTCTATTTCCCATTTGAAAAACAATCACGATGCAATACTCCTTGTTGTGTGGTTGTTTTTAATTTCTAGGAAGTCAACTTAGCAATCCGAGAAATCAATTTGCAATAACACTGCATGTTTGTGTATTTGTTGAAGACTGAGAATTCAGATAAATATGGGAAAATGGGAATAAATTAATAAGGAAAAAGGCTGATCTGATTTTTGCTTTCTTCTCGCAAGTCAATCCCTCTCTATTTGTCCTTTGCAGCTGATACTTGTCCGTAATCAATATTGAACAGCTGTTTATTCATACATAGATTCTTTGCTTCATTCGTACCAAATGTCGGAAGGAAACCCAAAACTGTGCAGAAGTCTATGGCGAATTCATAGGAAAGAAAGTCTTGATCGGAATTTTGTTTTTATAGTTTGAAAAAGTCTAAAAGTTATTTTGTTTGCAAGTGGTATATACGCGAAATAGTATTCCCAAACTCTTCGATTAAGGCATTTCTTACGGAATTGAATGCACAATTAATAACGCAGTTGACTGCGTATAAGCTGTGAAAAAGAATGTTCATACAGTGAAAAGGAATGACTCCTCATAAAACCGAATCAAGTTGCCGGGGGTTTGTTCAATGAGAACGACTGAACATTAAAACTGAATATTACAGATTTTGTGAAATTGGTTGGGAAACCTATGATATGCCTCCCTCAGGGCCAAACTTGACCAGGCCGAATGGCCAATTATACCCAAGACTAGTATCCCACCGTGCGCGCGATACATGTAGTATACGTTAAGATATTAATGTTATTGTTTGTGCACGGCACTCCTATATGCAGTTTGGAGTAGTGACGGCTGACCTAAAATAAAGAGGGGTATCGTATAATTTAAGCTGTGACGCGCATTAAGACGTCATCTGTATAATTTAGAGGTCAAATTAACACCTCAGTGCCAAGCCCCAACTCCTGCAGATATCGGAAATGCGTGAATGACATGACCGAAGAAAATTCTGCATGTTACCTCATCTCATTCCACACTCTTAAAACGACTTCGGCCTTCCGGGATGTGTCATCAGTCTTGGGTTTATAAAACGATTGAAGTTAAAACAGATGATTTTCTCTTCAAATATGCTTTATTATCTCCATCAGACTTGGGTAATACAAAGGTAGATACTATTCACTTGAAACAGTCATATTATGTTCCCTTAATGGAATTGTTAAGGTGCATAGAATATTCAAAACTTTGTAACTTACTGTGTAGTGTGCGCAAAATCAGGTCTCAGACTTTAATTGTACAGATTTGCATGTTAATCCCTGCCATCTGATTGGTGGATTGGCAATTATGCACAGCGTAAACGGCCTTCATATTTGTGTTTGGAAGAATCATGTCAGCTCTAGCTTTATATGCTTCTCTATCTAAACCCTAATTCTTATCTCATTCTTTCAACTTCAATGCTCCATGTCACACATAAATCTGAACACAAAAGCATGCTACACAAAAGTAATCATTATTGCAATTTTGTAAATTCTTTTTAAATGAAAATATAGCAATTTTGTACAGTCTCGGGTTTAATAACCGTTTTTAACAATTACAAAAAAGTGTCCCGTTTTCAAATCCACTTTATTACGTAAAAGCACTTTGGAATTTAACACATTCACAATGTAAAAATCGATGGATAGATCCAACGAAAGCTCTCCTGAAGTACAAACAATGCAAACAATTATTAAAATTAACCTTTTCACTTACAGCCCGTTTGAAGAGGCACAGGAGACAGGCAATAAGATACTGACGCCATTCGTACTGAAAGTAAACAAGGAATTGAACTTCGTCAACAAATGGGTCCGCTCAAACTGTAAACGAATATTTACAATGAATTGCAATGATGCTGGAGCTTCATACACGAACCTTGATTGGACCTTTGGAACCATTTATTGTTCAAAATTCTACAATGCACTGGCACATAGCCTTTATGATGGTGGCATATAACATTCTTAAAAGGGGTCTAAAATTTAATAACCTTTATTCATTTGAGGATTGTGTTTACAAGCATCAAGAAGACTGAATTACGTGACAGACAGCGGTGTACCTAAATACCCCTGGTATTGGCGGCTAGCCCCTTCACTGATTGAGCACCCCCGTGTGCCCTCACTAAAATAACAATATAAGACAAAGAAAAATCGGGTGTTAGTTTGCCATGGTCATTTTTTTCTACTTGTGTGGGTGCCCCTTGAAACGAAAATGAGAGCCCCATTATGTTTCCCCTTCCAGTATGTACCCAACTTACGCCAATGTGGCGACAAAATATTATACGAATACAGAATCTACTCTGTTTCGATGAGGAGTTGTTTGTCATCGTCGTATTGCTCGTCTCCTCCCATGGCCATTTCTAGCTCATCAAACTCTTGGTCCGCGTCGTCCCTCTCCTTCTTATCAGACGCCGGAAAGGTTGCCGGCTGTGGGTCGCGGCCTTCGGCGACAATGTCCGGTTGGACACGGGGAAGGCCTTGTGGTTGAGGAGCCATGTCCTGGGGAGGGACACCAAGCTGTGGGGCACCGATCCCTACAAGCGGGGATCCCATCCCTACCTGCGGGGCTACCATTACTACCCTCGTGGACCCAACACCAGCCTGCTGGGTTCCCATCTGAACTTGCCCAGGACCCATTCCTACCGGCTGGAGGGCACCTCCGGACTGTTGGGAACTTGAGCCTTCCTGTTGGTAATCAACCCCGATCTGTTGCGCAACGCGCCTACATGCATGCTGGACTGGAACCCCGGATTGCTGGCGGTCAGCCTCCTCTGTCTTGGCAGCAGCTTGCGGTTGAGCGCTCATCGAGATTGGTCGGGGAGGCCCAGCAACAGCAGCACCGACCAGCTGTGGGGTGTAAACCATTTGAGGGGTGCTCCTCCCTGAATGCTGTTGGGAGACGCTGAGCAGGGGAGTGCTTCGGCCCGAGTGCTGTTGGGGGAGAGTTGCTTGCTGTGAAGCAAGCCCGAGGTGCTGGGTTGGAGCCAGGCCCTGTCCGATATGAGGAGAACTTACCAGGTATCCTCCTGAGCAAGTAAAATTGGAAATATCGGACATTAAAAAGGGCTGGCAGATTTTGACTTGTCCTACAATGCAAAATATACTTCAAAATATTCGGTTTTATTCACGTCAAAAGTAACTGGTTTGTTACACCACAGAAAAGGGAAGGAATGATGCATGGGCAGCGACAGAGGCGTGACAGAAGTCCAACCTTGAAAGTCGGACACTTTTAGAGGCCTACCTGTGTGGTTCAAGTAAGAGTTCAGTTCATAGAATCGCATGCTACCTCGTACTCCCAAACAATTCCAAATTTCTAAATTCATTTGCCAGAACAAAATAGCTTGAGTGAGAGGCCGTACCCGGCACAGCCGTTGGTCCAGGCACCGCTTGCAACTGAAGTGGTTGGTGTTGCTGTTGCTGCTGTGTATTTATGACAGGAACAAACTGAGTAGCCTGCTGCTGTTGCTGTTGTGGCACATAACGAACCTGCATCTCCTGACAAAGTTGTTTTAAGAAATCATGATAACGTTCAGTGAAATACAGTGTCCGACAGTAGCGGCTAACTTGTTAACTTGTTCGCTAGGTGCAAAAATGTGTAGCCCTGCGCTGCATTTTCAATTTTTTTTTTGTACCACGAATGCGTCAATGGTCTCTACTATGCTACTACTAGTACTATTGTGGTTTGGAGCCCAAATTCCTTTCTAGTAGCGTTTAAATTGATCAGCTGGTGTCCCCTGTAAACTGCAGGGCGAGTACGTTTTTTTCCGAGTCCAGCTGGATTTCAGGGGGTGGGGTCCCACAACAGCCAAGCTAAGGTCCCTCAAACGCCAAGCTACAATCACCCCCCCACCACCACCACCACGATGAAAAAGCTGAGACATGTGTCTGCAAACATCAGAGACCCGGCACCCTTCACGAGGTAAACGACAGGCCCCTATTTGCCAGGCACCATCTGTGTAAGTAATCCCATGGGGGCACGTAGCCAAGATGTTTATACACGGTTGAATGGCTCTTGGCCTGATAAGAAGCAAGATATGAGACGGAGAGGCCTCCCCCTCGCTTTGTGTTGGCCATAGTCTCACTGGAACCTGAGGAAATCTTTTCAGACATCTGGGGGAATGTGTTAGGTAACCATAGTCTAGAGTGAGTGTTGCAATTGGACATGTGGGGGGTATCCCTCGGTCTCATTTCTTGCCAGAGGCCGGATCGACTTTTTTTCCCTGCTGAGGGTAAACCCTGACATTATTAAAGGTGACTAAACAGGTCGTTTAGCACGAATAGAGGTAGGATTAGATGGCAGGTGATTGCATTTGGCATGCATTTCGTACCTCCATGCCTTTGGCAATTTTTTTTTAATTACGTAATTAGCAAAAACGGTTTTCACATTGTAGAGCATTGCCCCCTGGTTGGCAACAGTGAAATTTGCTGAAAAGAGGACACGACCAACCGAGAGGGACAAGTTTACTGACTGCCTGCTATATGCACCATGCATAAATATGCCAGATTCAGATTACATCTGTACCTGAAAGCATCTGAAATAAAGATATTTAAAGGACTAATGACGTTTTGAGAACATTATCCACCATTTTGTGGTTAACCTCATCGAACGAACCGTGTCTGGAGCTGAGTTGGGAATGTCTTTGGATAGGCCGTAGCAGCTGCAGGCGGATCCGACGATGGCGAATACCATCTCGGCAAGGGCGACCACTGCAATCACGGCATCCACAGCCAGGCGGGCTTCCTGTTGGTCGAAAAACCGATAAAGAAAGTATAGTGAGGTAGAAAATAAGCTTACCACCTCTGTTTCCCAGTGTAAAAGTGCACCGGCGAAATCATTAATGTTCAAACACATTTCGCCCATGATATAGGCCGACGCGTTGTTCATCACAACAGTGTTTCGCACCATGGCCCAAAAATTGCAAAATGTTCCCCTTCTCGTCCTGGACACTGACTAATGTCGACTTTTCCAAGCAGGTTGCTGACAACATTTTAAAAAAACCTAGTGTGATGTTTTAACGTCTTTTAAGCGTCTCTCTGGTAGCACTTTACGAACACGTTGTGATTTTAATAATCCAACTTAAGCACGGTTTCAGGTGAATATGTCTTTGTTTTAAACAAAGCCAAGCAGATGTGCAGAAAATTTAAACACAAAGACACATTTGGGAGTTAAAATATAAAACATAAACACCTTTATGGTGGTAACACTTTCTGAATATCGAGACATGTGTACTTCTTGAAAAGTGTTTAATTTCAAGTGGTTACATGTTTGCAATTGATTAACGCAAAGAGGCATTCTTAATGGCTGTTGGTTTGTACCGTCAAATTCTGACTTGTTACCTTTTAAAGACTAAATAATTGTTTGCGACCGTTGGGCTATCAACGAATCCTTGCTGCGCTCGTCCAAACCAAAACCTAAGCCCAACCCCTCCCCAACCGAACCAAATTAAATCAAATTTAAATGCAGGCGTGGATCCATTTATGGGGGGGTGCAGGCGGTCAAACACTGTCATTGCATGCTGATTGCATTTTTGGCCTATGTATCTAAGTATATCAAAAAGCATATACAACACAGGTGTCTTATTTTGTGTGCAAGAACAATGTATGGCTTCACTGATATATCGACACCACCCATTGTACGAAAAAAATCCCTCTTCCCATACCACTCGCGCAAACCTGCTGCAAAGTCCTGGATCTGCTCGGACACTTGGCAACGCAAAGCACGTTAATAAACCGAATGATGCATACTGGTAGCAAACGTCTCAAAAATAACGTAACACCGGCCTTATTATATAAATTGGGGCAAAATGTAGTATAGCATTCATACCCAGGCAACGTCGCAGTAGAAGTAGGAGAAGTAACTTTCATAATGTCTTGTGCAACTTGGATCGGACTCCTCGATGGCTGCACCCCAGATCGATGGAATTAACATCAAACCAGCGTCAATCGAAGCCAGGATTGACATGATCATGAAGGCAGTGATCTGGGTTAAAATAAGAAATGTTTAGACAAACAACAATTGGCATGACTATCTTATCAAACGTCCCATTCCATTGCCAAAAAGACCCGGTGTTTGTAAAACATCCAATAAGCCAATTTCGTTGAGAAGCTGAACACAGAAGGCACAGAAAATTCATGCTTTGCACTAGCAGAAACCCGTTCAGCCACTGTATTTGAAACTGATTTTTCCTGTTTGCACAATTACAGTAATTACAAATTTAGTTAATGGTATATATTTTTACGAGAAACCAAGCCTTGCATTTGCCTGTAAGTCGGGCCTGTCGCCGGGAGGGGGCCGCTTCCCTGGCAGGAAGCTGCCCCCCTAAGTAAAAAGCAAAAGTAAAAGCATAAGCATGAAAAATGTTCCTGTGATGTGGTCCCCCAGCAGATACTGTGGCTCCTTAATGCCTGAAGCTGGCGGCGGGGCTGCTGCAGGTGTACATTTACTTGAAATCCTTGGTACCCACGGCTGCAACGTGAATTTTGTAAATTTATACTATTTTTCTTCTTTTATTTGTGGAATGGCGTTTCTCATGATGTATCCATCCAAAGTGAATCTCAGTGTTACTTTATCAGTCAAATACAGTCAAATAAAACGATACACTTAAGAAAAGAGAATGCACTTTGTTCAACTCAGCAGTTAAGTACATAAAATCTAGAATGCACGTGGTCTTACCAAGCATTTGTTTCTGTTCGTACATGCAGCGACTATCCCGAGAATTCCAGTTATACTGAAGAACTAGTGAAAGAAGATAGAAAGCAGTTCATCCTTTACATGCCACCCGATCTGACAACCCACCTCTATCAGTCAACAAAGTGTCTAAAAGCAGCATAGTTTTGCTCTTTAATATGCAAATGTGGATTAGTATAAAACAGAAAAGCTCCAAAATCTGGATAAAATAGTGAAACAATAATAATTTACAATAAGGTTTATCGATAGGTGCAATTTCAAGGGTCTTTAGTCAATTTCATTAAATGTTTCTATTACATCTATGTCACTATTAGCCCCTTTAACAGCAAACGGTAGTCGGGTAAAGTGTGTATAATTGTATATTTGCTCTTTCGAATAAATCACAATATGAGAACCTCGCAACACCGAAACAGTAGCGAAACACTTGACCATAGGAGTCATTTCAAATCTCCTCTGAGAAAAGTTACGACTAATTGCGGCTACAGTGGAAAAAGTTGTGCATTTCAGGAAAAGTTGGTGAGGAAGTTTATTAGCAGGTCACTATTATGAAGGACTGTGTTTACACACCAGAGGGTATTTAATTAACAGGTGGTCAGTGTTTAAGTGGTTTGTGGTTTCCAAAAACTGACCTTGGATCGTTCAACACGCTATGACTTCCTCTCTCTGTTCAGTGTTGAAGACTGAATCATTGGTTGGAAATTTTATAGACTTTATAGACTTTGTTCCCCTTATTTTAATTATCTGCATCACTCACTTGTTAAATATACAAGTTGTGGTGCCTCATGGCCCTTGTTCTAAATTCAATTCTGGAAATTGTAAGGTTAGAAAGTTTTATGTACACATGGCTGAAATGTAAGACAAGTCCACCTGATTCATCAGCATAAAGTGAAATGAGATCTGAGATTCTCCCTTCGACAAATACTGGTAACTTCATTCTGGGAAGATTGCGGGAAAGTTGTTCAGGATCAAGCCTTCAATATTCAGCTGCTATAGCTGTCCGCAATTTGTCCTCAAGTTGTCCCGGACCAGATTTGAGGTAAGTCCTTATTCACAGATCGATCATGTTGAATTGAGAGCAAATTTTTTTCAGCAACATTAATAAAATAAAATAAATTAAAATAAAATAAAATAAAAATAATGAGGCATGGAACCAAACATAAGCTGGCACAGCCCCATTTGATAGATTAAATGGAAGAATTATTGCGAAGAGTTGCTTGACTTCTTTTGATAGAGGTTTCGTGAATTCTTACCAAAAACTGAGCAGTTATAGATTCAGTTAACGTTGAAAAGTGTGGTTTTTTAAGTAGTCGATGACATTATGACAACTGAGGGGCAAGTTCTGCATCCACGAATACGGCTATACCTCGACTGATCGGATGAAACTTGGCGCACAAAGACATCTCATCGGGTACATCCTCAGCTTGGTCGGGAAGAGGGTTTTCGTTGTTAGGGACACTGTTTAGGGTCTCATTCATGTCAGCCGTACAAACACTGCAAAGTTGACTGTGGCGATTGTTTATTAGCTTTTAATACTTGCCTTGTATCGGACAAAAACGAGAGAACGGCATGCCATAAATTTAAAACATTAGTGTTAAAATGACAGGACGATACGCGGCCTGCTTTTCGGCACGATACGAAAATGCTGTGTAGGCCTATCGGGGAAAATTTGCACAGGTTGGGGCTAAAAAAAATCCATAAGGGTGCATTCTAGCCCCTCCCTTCATTCCGTTGAAGATGTAACTGACTGTATACTTTAAAATGCTGCGAGGTTTTGAGTGTAAAACGTTCACCTACCAGCACCCCACTCCAAATGGGATATCCTGTAAATATATGAAGTTCTCCATGACGACAACAGCGATTCCGAGCAAGGCACAGAGAACTCCAAGGACAAGCTGGAAGATGGACACCAGGAGCAGGCAGGGAACTCCGTGGGGCGTTTTGGCGGTTCGATCGGTAGGCTGTCCCACTGCATATTGGGCCTGCTGTGAGAACGCTCCGTTCGCCACGCCGTTGGCAGCTATCATTTGCGTCATGCTGAGATGCTTGTATGTGTCGTTACTTTTTTCAATTTTTTTTTACCCAATCGACCTGAAAAGGAAATGTTTTCGTGTAGAAGAGGAGCTAGGTGTGTATTTTGGTTGGATTTGAACACGCAAAATACAGTCTCCTGTTACGTTTTGTCCGTTATTGAAGTACTTCCACCAGAAAAGTCCACATCGTGTGCGTGCCATTTCTGCTACATCATAAGCCCTGGAGTACATCGATTGCAATTTTTTTTTACATAAGAGCTCAGTAGGTTTGGAAATCGAAATATCTGAAAAAAAATTGAAACTGCTCAAAAGGAAAAATAAATTCATGACTAAAGACGACAATTTTTAAAGAAAGTTCCGCCAAACAAAGCAAGTTTACTTACGAACTCTGACGTCTTTACAGTGGGAGTTTTCGCCGTTATCGCAAGTAGGCTTGTACTGCCAGATAGCGAACTACATTGGCACGAGCTGAGGTTAAGCATTCAAACATGGCGTGATGCAGACTTTGAACTTGACGTAGATTTGTCAATATTTTATGGAATTTCTTTCATAACCTATATTTAGAATAAACATGACCATTGAGGCCAGGATTTCAGGGTTCTACGACGAGTGAACAACGGCGTATCCAGCATTTGGTGGGGGAAATTCAAAAGCGAATGCGGCTTCAGGCCCATTGAACATGATGTTGGGGAGAAAAAAAAATCAACAGCCTTAGCCACGGTCCCGACATCCTTAATTGCTTTTATCTCGTGGTGGTGTTGCCTTAGTTATATGGTGCTAAAATATTTGATAAATAAATACACCGATTAATTTTATTTCCTACGTCACCTGTAAGTATTCTCTGTGCAAAAAAAGTCCACGGGGGAGGGGCACGTTCCCCTGCAGCCCCACCCCTCTGGATACGCCAATGCCGCTGAACTAAAGGTTTGTTGTCTTGCCAAACGTGTTGTGTGCGAACTATGATTTATGTATAACACAACCAAGGGCGGGGGGAGCAACGTGGGGCCATAGCACGCCCCCCCTAAAAAGATGAGAATTTCTTTCTTTAATCAACCAGAGTGAAAAAATTAAGTGTCTTAAAGGGGGACTGTTTGTATGGACAGGGCCATTTTATTGAGGATTTTTCTTTCTCTGAGCAGCTGCTTTATTGTGAATGGTGCACTAAGTTAATGCAAAAGCGGACAGGGGACCCGGCTTATTTTGTCCCCCGGGGGGGGTCTGGCTCGGCTTTGACTGCATCATGAAATCTACTTTGCTACATTATCATCGCCTTCATTTTAATTCCAGAGCTAATGTTCTACGGTGGACTTCCCATATATACCTGTAAAGCTAGGGTAGGATGAAGTGCCCCCTCTTGGCAGTACAGGTACCTATATTCCTCAGGTTATATACTCAACTCAGTTTCAAGTACTAATGTCGCAGCAACTAGAGCCTCGAATCTTATATTGCTGCGAAGCAATGAACTGGCTGGTTTGAATTAAGCTTTCCCAAAATCAAAAGTTCCAGGCGAAACACAACCGTTAAAACTATGTAAGATACATAATGTCCATGGGCATAATGCATGTGCCTGTTAGGCAATCTGGCCTACGACGGCTGAAGGACGTTTGTCTTTATCTTTGTGCCATTCCAACCCAACTCTCTGTTGTTATTCAGTTGCAAAACAGATAAAAAGAAGAATTAGTAAGTAGGCTTTATTATATCAGAATCCGACCATGGATCTAAATACTCTGTGTTGATTCAATCCTATATTGGTGTAGTTTTTAGAGAAGGACAGTGTGGATTCTCAGAGTATCCGTTAGAACATGGAGCTCCGCATCGATCAGTGCTAGGGCCAGTGCTTTTCAACTTATATACACTCCCCTTAGGTCAGCTCATTAGAAAACACGGCCTTACATATCATTTTTATGCAGATGACTTAATGGTCTTTATTTCATCTACTAAAACAAGGTGTTCAAATAAAGTGAGCGTTGTTGAGAAATTGACATTCAATATTGGATGGCTGCTAATTACATGAAGGCAAACACTGATAAAAACCTATATTTACATTATTGGAACTCCTTTGATTTTGAAAAAAAAATCCCTCAAGTTTATACACCTGTTGGAGATTACCAAATTGAAGCTGTTGACAAATTGAAGCATCTGGGGGTCATTATGGACCAGAATTTGGATATGCAGAATCATATTCGAGTAATATCTAGAAATGCTTTCTGTCATTTGCATAATATCCGCAAAATTAAATAATACATTAATTATCCTATTATTGTTATGTTAATGATGTCCCGTATCTACTATTGTAATGCATTGTTTGCTGGGCTGCCTAAATCCACTCTTAATCCATTACAACATACTCAAAATTGTGCTGCCAGACTGTTAACAGGTACACAGAAAACTGAACATATCACTCCAATTTTGTTTTAAACTACATTGGCTTCCCATAAGTTACAGAATTGAGTATAAAGTCTGTCTTCTTGGGTTTAAATGTCTAAATGGTCTTGCTGTCAGTTTAACCCCAGTCAGAAGCACACGATTATCACCTGATCAAACTAGATTAAGATGTACAAAAAAAACAAAATTCTGTAGTTTTGTTTTGCTTTTCTTTTGTAGCACCAACTTAAATGTTGGAATAAATTGGACAAAACCTCAGAGGGAGATTGGAAACCTCAATGACTTCAAACGTAAATTGAAAACTATTCTCTTTGGAGAGGCATATTCATCCTTACTGAAGGATTAAATTTGATGTATGATGTTAGATGTTACATGAATGTAAGTAACTTTATGCATATACTTGCGTGGTTTTAACTATTGCATGTACGTAAGTAACTTAATGTTTATGATTGTAGTTACTATCTTTTAATCATCATACCGTTTTAATTTTATAGATTGCTCTGTTTGTATTGTGTTTATTGTATATTATACTTTGTGTCCGCGCCTTGGAGCATTTTCATGGATTTGGCGCTTTATAAATGTATTGTTATTGTTAGTTATTATTTATTAGTTATTATCAATTTGTTTTTCTTCATTTCTTTCCTCTTCAAGTCAACAGACTGACGGGAATTGTGTTTTTTTTAATAATAACACCAAGAATAACTTTCTCAAAACATATGATATTTATGCAACATTTACACGCATATTTATAATAGCCTATGCGACAAAACTACATGTACATGACACCTGCATTGGACCTTTGCAACCATGGTTCAACATTCTACAATGCAGCGGCGACATAGCCTTTATGATGGTGGTATTTAACATTTCTAAACGGGGGTCTAATAATTAATAACCTTTATCCAATTGACAATTATGTTAACAAGCAACGAGAAGACTAGTATAACGTGACAGGCAGTGGTATACCTAAAGCAGGGTTAGCCCCTTCACTGACTGAGCGCCCCAGTGTGCCCACACTAAGACAATATTAGATAAAGAAAGATTTGGTGATAGTTCTGCCGTGGTCCATTTTTTCTACTTGTGTGGGTGCCCCTTGAAGCGAAAATGAGAGCCCCATTATGTTCCCCCTTCCAGTATGTACCCAACTTACGCCAATGATGCGACAAAATATTATACGATACAGAATCTACTCTGTTTCGATGAGGAGTTGTTTGTCATCGTGGTACTGCTCGTCTCCTCCCATGGCCATTTCTAACTCACCAAACTCTTGGTCCGCGTCGTCCCTCTCCTTCTTATCAGACGCCGGGAAGGCTGCCGGCTGTGGGTCGTGGCCTTTGGCGGCAATGTCCGGTTGGACACGGGGAAGGCCTTGTGGTTGAGGAGTCATGTCCTGGGGAGGGAATCCAAGCTGTGGGGCACCCATTCCTACCTGCGTGGACCCAACACCAGCCTTTTGGGTTCCCATCTGAAACTGTCCAGGACCCATTCCTACCTGCTGAACGGCACCACCGGACTGTTGGGAACTTGAGCCTTCCTGTTGGTAACCAACCCCGATCTGTTGCGCAACGCTACCTGCTTGCTGGACTGGTACCCCAGATCGCTGGTTGTCAGCCTCTGTCTTGGCTAAAGCTTGTGGTTGAGCACACATCAAGATTGGCTGAGGGGACCCAGCAACAGGAGCACCGACCGGCTGTGGAGCGTAAACCATTTGAGGGGTGCTCCGCCCTGAATGCTGTTGGGAGACGCTGAGCAGGGGAGTGCTTCGGCCCGAATGCTGTTGGGGGAGACCTGCTTGCTGGGAAGCAACCCCGACGGGTTGGGTTGGAGGCAGGCCTTGTCCGACATGCGGAGAACTTACCAGGTATCCTCCTGCTCAAGTAAAGGAAAACATCAGATATTAATTTAGCTGCCTGATTTTGACTTGTCCTATAATGAAAAATATACTTCCAAAATATTCTGGAATTCGGTTTTATTACACGTCAAAAGTAACATCATGCGCAATGACAGAGGTGATGAGCCACAAGTCCAATTTTGAAAGGGACACTTTACTGCAATGAGTAAAAGCACCCCCTCATCGGTTGAAAAGAGCCGTCCTTGTCGGAAGTGTTCCTTTTGGTTAGTAGCGACGCTCAAGTAAACTTGTGCATTTCCTAAAGTGAAGTGAATTTCCTAGCAAAGGAGCCTCCGTTGCTAGGAAAATCGCGCCCTATCTTGGTCCAGCTCGGACCCACAGGCCTAACTATAGTTTAGTTAAAAGCCTTGCCCACCACACACACACACAACCGATGCCGTTTTAATTTGCCAGAACAAGTTAGCTTAATCTAATGTAAGAGCCTACCTGGAACAGCCGTTGGTCCAGGCACCGCTTGCAACTGAAGTGGTTGGTGTTGCTGTTGCTGCTGTGTGTTTATGACAGGAACAAACCGAGTAACAACCCGCTGCTGTTGCTGTTGTGGTACATAACGAACTTGCATCTCCTGACAAAATGAAGTGTTTCCTTTTTAAAATAATGATTAGGTTATGTCAAAAAATAGTGTCCAACAGAATGGTTTAACTTGTTTGTTAGGTGTAACTCCTGCAGACAACAGTGAAATTTGTTGAGCAGGGTGACACGACCGACCAAGAAAGACAAATTTACCGACAGCCTGTTTGGTTCACAAATGTAAAACCGTCAGATTCCGAACAAATGTGTAAACTGTGATAGAGTAAGCCCAAGTCATTCAAATGTCTGACAAAACGTCAATTTGAAAAACTCCGACTAACTACAAAACGAGACACAGTAATATAGTGCACTTAACAAGAAATGCATTAAAATTATATTGCACTGACCTTCAAATATTAAGGTGCTGCATTTATTGCAAAAAAGCGTAAGCGTCATTTTTTTTGAGGGGGGGGTTGTGGTCTACTGGAAGTTTGTAAAAAATACATTACTATAGCCTCCAAAACACACAAACTGGTGACGTGTGCGCATTTTGAACGTACCGTGTCTGGAGCAGTGTATGACACTGCTTTGGATAGGCCGTAGCAGCTGCAGGCGGATCCCACAATGGCAAATACCATCTCGGCAAGGGCAACCACTGCAATTACGATATCCACGGCCATGCGGGCTTCCTGTAGGTTGGGCGAAGAACCAAGCAAGATAGTCAGATGAGGTAGAAAATAATGCTAACCACCTCTGTTTCACTCCTGGATAACTAATTGATGGGTTAGAAGTAAAATTGCCGGGAGAAATCTGCAGTGTTCAATCACATTTCGCCCATCATCAATCAGTGCTTTGCGCAGCCAGGTTTATCCAAAACATTTCAAAATGGATGCGCAGTTTCTGTTATTGTCCTTGCGAGTAACGTCGATGTTTCCAAGCAGAGTGCTGACATGTTCTGGCTTGTTACCGACCTTACGAAACTCAAGTGACAGATTCGTGACCGCTGTGTAGTCATAAATCGTCTTTGCTCGAATCGGATAAACTTTGCCAATCTTGTCCAAGCCCAACCTGCCCCAACTGAGGCAATCTAAACTCAGGCGCGGATCCAGAGGGGGTTTAGCCCTCCTGGCTAATTGCCTTTCTGCCCCTACATCCAAATGTTGGAAGACCCCTTCCAAAGCACAAACCATCTGTGGGTCTTACTTTGCGAATACGGTTAACGACGCAACAAAGGGTTAAAACGAGCACTAATTTACACAACGTACGTAACCCCGGCAAAACATCCTGTATCCGTCCATGAAACCTGGCCATGCAAAGCAATGAATAAAAAGATATATTATTATCAAACCGAAACAACTTTTTAAAGTTAAATTGGGCCCAGGTGCAATGTCGTATTCGTACCCAGGAAACGGCGCAGTAGTATTGGTAGTTAGGGTAGTTTTCGTAATATCTTGTGCAACTTGGATCGAACTGCTCGCTGGCTGCACCCCCGATCGATGGAATCAACATCAAACCAGCGTCAATCGAAGCCAGGATTGACATGACCATGAAGGCGATGATCTGCGCAAAAATAACAAAATTATTAGAGAAAAAAATGAAATCACTGTCTTATCACACAGTTTATTCAGTCTGAATACCCCCATTAGCGTAATTTTCAAATTACGATCGGGGTTATAATGAGGGAACGCGCACTAAGCCCATCAGTTGGCAGACATGGGTGCCAGTGATTTCCCATAGACTTTTACACATCGCAGTTTTATAATTACATTTTAAAGGAGAAGTTAACGGACTTTCACGCTAAACCGTGAACTTGCCTGCAAGTACATTATGGGAAATCGTAGGTACCCATGGCTGCAAGGTTTTCTATATTTACATGATTTTTCTTTGTGGAAGGGTGTCTCTCTGGATGCAGCTGTTCAATGTAAACAGTCCCGTGTTACTTAATTTATCGACAACAGTCAAATATCAATACACTTAAGCAAAGAGAAGTACTTTGTTCACTTTGGCAGTGACATGCAAAATACACGGAAAAGGTTGTCTTACCAAGCATTTGTTCCTATTTGCGCACGCAGTAACGATTCCGAGAATTCCAGTTATGCAGAAAAACTAGTGATGAAAGAAGACAGACAGGAGTTTAACCTACGATGCCACCCAATCCTAAACGAAGTTTCTAACAGCAAAATGTCAATATTATGAACGTAGAATTGATACGTATATAACTATAATCGTATTGTGTCATGTGAGGGCCGCCAGGTAATAATAATTGAAATATAAACGTGAGGCATGGAATCCAAGATAGTCTGACACTACCCCACTTCGATAGATTGCATTAGGTAAAATAGATTTAGATTCAGGGAACATGATGAAAATGGCTCCCTCGTGAACAAGGTCCATTAGGATGAGAAGGACATCTTTCGATACTGACCAAACCAAGTTTCGAGCTTTTCATCAATTTCTGACCAGTGGGAGGGTAACTTTGAATAGTCGGTGCTTCTGTGGCTGGCTGATGACCTTATGTCGAGTAAGTGGTGAATTCTGCCCCCAAGCATAGAGCTATTTACCGATCGTTTGAAACTTTCCGCAAAAAGACATCCAATTGAGTTCATCTTTAGCTCAGTCAGAAAAAATAAAGGGTTTCATCTTACGGACATTGTTTGGGGTCTCACTCATGTCAGTCTATACATACACTGCAAAGTGAGTGTGGCAACGAAGCCAAAAGGCAATGACTGTATTTATTGGCTTCTTCTTGTTGCAGTTTCTGTCTGGAAAATATTCGAGATAACGGTATGGCCTAATTGAATAAAACTGGTGTCAAAATGACAAGACGACATCAGCGGAAAGCAAACTTAAGCCTGTTTTTCGGCATGATACGAAAATACAGTGTAGTCACTACCGGGAAAAATTTGCATGGGTTGGGGTGGCTCTGCCGGGTCTTTGGGGGCCACAAATTCTCTCTCAAAGTGTAAGCTGGCCCCTAATTAACGTCTCACGCAGTTAAAGAAGCCTGCTTTATTCAGCAAGGGGTTTTGGGCATGTAAAACGTTCACCTACCAGCACACCACTCCAAATGGGATATCCTGTAAAATATATGAAGTTCTCCATGACGACAGCAGCGATTCCGAGCAAGGCACAGAGAACTCCGAGGATCAGTTGGAAGACGGACACTAGAAGCAGACAAGGAACTCCGTGGGGCGTTTTGGCGGTTCGACCGGCTGGCCGCCCCAGTGCGTATGGGGCCTGCTGTGAGATAACTCCGTTCGCCATGCCGTTGGCAGCCATCGTTTGGGTCATGGTGCTGAAATGCCTGTTTCAGTTTGCCAACAACACAATCGACCTGAAAGGAAATCTTTTTCGTATAAGAAAGGTGCTGGGTCATTGACCACACACAATACGGCAACCGGATGCATTTGGGACTTAACGAAAAATACATGTATGGTACGTTCTCTACAATGGAATAATTTTCGTATTGTATGTGGCTTTCGTGGTATATCGCTGGTTCTGTGGTAAATTCATTAATTGCAATTATAAGTGAGCGTGAACATGCGATGGGTTTTCAAGATCGAAAGACAATCTTAAAGACATCTGACAAATATCGAAGCTTTTCAAAATCCAAGGCAAATTCATGAGAAAACAGGAACACGGAGAGTAAAAGTGCCCCTCATGCAGTAAACACGATTACTCACGGTAGGAGATATCACCGTGTGGTACAGCACGTAGGCCTGTATTCAATCTACAACTGATACGTAGCAACGATACTGGTAAACGTGGTAAACGTGTAATACTGGTAAGCGTTCAAACATGGCGTGGCGCAAACTTTGGACTTGACTTAGATTGACGTATTAAATAGAATTTATGTCATGGCCTACATTTAGAATGAACCCGAGCATGGAGGCCAAGAGTTTACGTCTCAATCGCCAACTGAACCAAAGCTTTATTGTCTTAATTATCAATTCCGTGTACAAGTTCAAGATGTACTTTGCGTTGGGAAGATGTTAAGTTATTTTGGGGGGTTGCCCTCACCTAAAGTATAATTATAACAGTGTACATCCATGTTCTGAGTGCTTGTCCGACAGCTTGCAAAAAATTCACAAGCGTGGGTTTGAGTCCCACCCGAGTATAAAGCTTGTGATTGTTTACGCAAGCTGTCGGACAAGCACTGAGTATACACTGTTTATAATATAGTGCAGACGTCTTAACCACTCGATCACCAAGCTTGCCGGGGGTCTTCTGGCCGGTCCGAATCAGGTGTAGTGGCGGGTACCGCGAACTATTTGTCAAGATGTACTTTGAGTTGGGGAGATGCATTTTTGCAATACAGTGTATATACACGTTGGGCAAGGGCAAAACACGTAATATAACTTTTTGTGTATAACCTACGTATTGTGCATAATACAAAATGGAATACCATGGGCTATATTATTATCATCATTACATTCACTTATCCAAGCGCTAAATCCTCTGCAACTGGCCATACTTGTGTAGATCAACTGTCACCTAAAGGCAGAAGGCACCAGTATTCCTTATACGCCATATTCTCTCTCCGGTTTCAGTTTCTTATAGATATAGAACATCGCATGTCATATTGGTGCTAAGCTATGGACTAGCTAGTTTGATTAAGCTTTCCCAAAATTAAAGGTCAAGGAGAAGCATGTACAAAACCATCAAAAATGTGTAGTTTACAGCACACGGCTCTGAGCACAGTAGGGGCCAACTTTTAAAATTAATCTCTATGAGCTTCGTGTCCTAAAGTAATTTATGAATGAGAAAGCTCAGTAATATCATGAACGATTTCACATTGTAGCAAAACCTAGATTGTGCGTAAAGTAATCCTTGTCATGCGAAACTGAAAATTTTGACTCCGATACACAGTTACATTAATATGCTAATTACCACATTTTCTGTGTCAATTTAAGTACAATCTTTCCAATTTATCAAAAAGTCGTTTTCTTCAGCAACCACAACTTTCCATGTTCGATGAAACTTATCCTGGACTACGTACATTATTAGAGAAGGGTGCCTTCAAATGGGTGAGGTGACAACCACTGCTCTAGGTGTCCAGTAGGTTTGGTACTCAAACAGACAGTGTATGCTGATGCAGCCGCCAGATTGACAGGTTTATCGGCAGCAACTAACAATTACCATGCAAGACTTCGATGGATGATGACAAGGTCAACACGGGCAGCACTGATAAGCACTCTTCAGGCCATAGTTGGACTTGATGGCCCAGACTCAGTTGCTGCAGACATTCGTCCTTGCAGGATCAAGAGGGATAGAAGTGGCATGCAAAAAGTGGTTCGTCAGATAGAAGAATCCTGCAATCCTTTCCAGGATAAGACCAGCGATGCTCTTTTTTACATCCACACAGGCAAAGCTGCCACTGGGGCGGTCCAAGAAAGTCTCTTGTCTGTGCAACTGGTTGGTAAAGCCAGGTACAAGGAGTTAATCGATGCCTGTATTGCTAATCCTTCCAAATTTGAGCAGCCAATAAAAAAGTCAAGCTTAGGAACTTTGAGGCCGAATGCGCAGTCGACGATCAACTGACCGCAAGATTGCAGAGCTTTGATGTACTCGGGATCTCATGGGGTGCCTTCTTGTTCTCGCGAACCAGAAAAAGTTATATTTCCCGCACATATTGACCTATCCCCTAACATCCCCTAACACCAGTGCCACTAGCTCTATGTCACACAAATGGCATGATACATGAAATATGCCTGCTACATATGGGGAACTGGCAAGAATGCTTCTGGTACAGATTATGTCATTGTCTCCCAGGCAAGTGGACCTTGTGTTTGACACAAGACACCATCAATAAAAGATCTTGAAAGGGGGACCAAAGGAGCCCAAGACACAGTGTACAAAATCACAGGTCCAGAGCAAGCCAGGCCAAAGAAATTATCCGACGCCTTAAAATCTGCTTCCTTCAAAAGCCAGCTGCCAGCCGTTTTGGTCATTGAATGGGAAAAGGCCTGAATATGCACACAATTGGATAACGAGACCAGTTTGTCAATCAAGACAGTACATGTCATCATTTTCATGTGCAGGGTGGTAAAGTCATCCAGGATGTGATTGATTCGTTGGCAACGAATCACCAAGAAGGGGATACAAGAGTTTGCCTTCACATGGAAACGACATCTGACGGTGCAGTAGGTGGCAATACTGTTGTCAGGGCATCTGACACTGATATTGCAGTTATACTGCTTTATCACTGGCATAGACATGCAACGACAGTATAGATGTTGGCAGAAGGTCACCAACATCACAGCAAGAGCCAAAAAGATTGGGCATGGCATGTGCGCCCCTTTACCTGGTCTGCATTCATTTACATGGTGCGATTATACATCATCAATTGTAAAAGCTGGGAAAGGAAGACCATTCACACTTGTGGAGGAGAGTCAGGTGTTCGGGAAGGCTTTTGCCGGTTTAGCTGAACCAGACATCACTGAAACAGTGGCCTCCCTGGAGTAATTTACATGCGCATTGTACTGCTTCCCGTCCGAAAGCAGCATTGACATAGCAAGAAGGAAGCAATTTGAGAAAGCCTTCGGGCCACGAGCAACATCAAGAACTCCCTGTGGGCAGACGCAGACCAACCCTTCACTGAACAGTAACCTCATGAAGGATGGGAGGTCGTGGATGGATGATATGAAATTGTCTGCCCGAAGATCTCTGTCCTGAAGGCAACACTGGAGATGACAATGAGGAGCTGGTCCTTTCACCAGAAGATGAAGTATCTGACTTTGAAGATTGATAATTCAACAACTCAGAATCTTCCTTTTGTTGGCAAATGCACCATCTATCAGCATAACAAAGATAAGTTGCATTAGTCCTAATGCAGTAAGCTTAAAAGACCTTTTATTTGTTCACGATGTTGCATGCAAACTGGATCACTTTTCCAAGTGAGATTTGTTACTTTAGGTTAAAACAAAGACAAAACTTGACAAAGCTAAGGGCATTCCCACTCAAAATGTTAATGAAGTGCTTATCATGTGTTCAAAGGCAACATGGTTATTTATCTATCTTGAGTAACCCTATCTTAGCTTTTTTTCCTTTCTTTAATTACCAACGATGTTCCTGGTCACACATAAGATTTATTTGCAACAAAACGATATATGGGTTCAAAAGGTCAATGAAGTGTGCTAAAACATAACAGTGTGCTCATCCCATTTTGTTTTCATTCCTCAGCTACAAATACTGTTCCCAGTCACTAGTAAAATTTATTTTGTCACAAAAACGGCATTTGTGCTCAAAATGTTAAGTTAAGGAAAGTACTATTTATATGCTAATGAGCATCATCGCCAATTAGCTGTCTTAAGTAACCTTATCCAAGTCCTTTCCATTCTTAAGTTTCAAATACTGAACCCTGCCACTCATCAAATTTATTTGTCACAAAAATGGCATTGTGCTCAAAATGCTAATGAATGTGCTATTTATATGCTAATGAGCATCATCGCTAATCAGCTGTCTTAAGTAACCTTATCCAAGTTTTTTTTTTCATTTTTAAGTAACTAACATTGAATTTGGTCACTGATGTCAGTAATTTGACGTATGAATGATGCTTCTGCTCAAAATGTTAATTAAACCGCTAATTTCCTGCTAATTAATCGTTCTTAATTACCTTTGTCCGACTTTCATGTTTTCTTAAGTGATATTTTGAGCATCCATGGGTCAATCACAACATTTTTATCCTAAAACGGCACTTGTGCATCAGATGTTAAGTAAACTCAAATATTTTGAATTTGTAAGGAGGTCATGTGACCCACATCCGACCAATGGGAACTTAAGAAATGTCATTCTAGCATGATCCCACAACATGCAATGACATGGCACCATCAAAGCTTTTGTGCTTAAATTGATAATGAAAATTTACCCAGCTCTCAGTCTAAAACCCTGCTAAAGAGATATAGGTGCCACAATCAAAGAAATGTCCGTGCAGTGCTATTACCGCTACAGAGATTAGAAAGAACAGGACCATAAACAAAATTATTTATACGTACAATGATTTGATTGGGAAAAATTGGTTTTTAACCCTTTTCAAACAGTTTCTACGCATGTAACATAAAACTATTACATGTAATTGTTTCATTGTTGTAGCTGACTTGACCATATAACTTCAGAGGGTTTTCGCTTCGGTACAAATTCGACGCAAGACGACTAAAACCTAGGGTAGCAGAGACCATTTATTGTTTGACAGCGATTTAAGAAGTTTCAAGAAGACCTTCCTTGTCATCGTGATGGAAATGCTCACTTCCTCCGGTTTCGACAACGCCTGTCTGATTAGAAAATGCCAGCTGTCCTTCGGCCGTCTGCATCCCAGCTCCGACGGACCCAGTCGGTGGGGCCTGGCCCGGCATAGTGACAACCACCTGCCGGGGAGCGACGCCGGCCGGCTGAGGAGTGACATTCACAGGCTGCGGCGCTTGAACAGCAGGACCTCGAACGGGTTGGGGAGCGTAAGTATTTCCTTGGGGGAAGTTAGCAACTTGCTGTGTAGGGGCCACATTGTAATTGGTCGCATACAGCGGACCAGCCGAGGTTCCTGTCATGATTCAAAAGAACAGGATAAATCTAATCAAACTTCATTCACTTGTTTAAAATAGCTGTGGGGATTTGGTGATGATACATTCCCTCTTTAATATGATCATCCAGTTCGCTTCTCTAATACGGTAGGTTACCTCTGCAAGATTCCCCGCACTGCCTTGTGAATGGTTTCCGTGCGCCGCAAGAAAATAAACCCAAACCTCTTGATTTTTGTATTGTTTCTGTGGTGATTCCATAATGTGTGGCAATTTTGTTTTTTTTTAATGCAACTGAGTCACTTTCATGTGGCTTTAATTCACAGTAGGCTCCTTATTAGTTTACTTGTGTTTATATAAACAAAGCGCAGAAATACATGAGTTCGCTAAAAGCTTGTCCTCCTGTCGCGATGCTTTGGAAGAGTTCAGACGATCATCTCAGTTTGAAGGAAACGAGGAGAAAGCTAATCTTGACTATTTTAGTTATAAAGTGCAGACAAGCGGGAGTTCCGAGGTATTAAGTAATTGGCAAAAATAAACCTCCAAAGAACCATCGTGGCCTGTGAGTGGACTGACCTTTTCTCTCTCTACCATCAAAACGCAGGCTAACTTCAGAGTTACTTTTCGACAGAGCAGTCACCGTTTTGTGTATGACACTTAACTGGCATTAGTTCCGCATTCAATGCTTACGATGACGTGGGTGGGACCCATCTATCAACTCTCCACTACCTTGCTTTTTTATGTCCACAAAACATCCGCAAGGAAATTGGCGGCTTCTGCAAGCATTTCATGCTGTATTCTTTTCAGAAAATCTCCCCGGGGGGCGTCCTATGTCCAAAAATGTTTCAATACATTCCAAATCCTATTATGTTAAAGTGAAAAGACTTGCAGTTTGAACAAAGACACCTTTTTTTTTTACAGTTTTGTAGTTATACTTCAATAACAAACTTCATGAACAAGCATCCTTCCAATACATAGCCCATAACGTCCACAGGGGAAATTTGTTGTGAAGTTCTGATATTCCCAAAGATCTATTGATTTAATCGACGCTAAATTTACATACTTGTTTGAAGTCTGGTGTCCAGACACACATTTCTTAGAAATGAAACAGCACATAAATGTCCCAACAGTGTCCCGTATTACACATGCATCCCGTGGAAATTGGGGCTTGGTGCAAAACGGCTAAATATTAACAAGTGATGTATAGCTGACACCAATCCTTCCTTTTCCGAGCTGATTCCACAAAGCCTCGATTCTAAGCAAAGTTCGAGCCCGCTTTTGTCCCAAGTCCAGCTTAAGTCTGAGTCCCAATAGTCGAGTCCTAGCAAAGTCTGAGTCCGGTCCTGAAGTGGTTGTTACGGGAACTTAAAATCAATAGTAGAATGATGGTAAGATCAAGGAGACCTCAAAATTGAGTAAATGTTTCACCTAGGACGCGTGTGCAGCGTCTTACCAAGTACTAAGCCACATGAAAAGTCGACTCGAGTCCGTGTTGAGTCCTCCGCTGAAGTCCATAGCCTAAAAAAAATTGGATGGTCCTCTGACAGTTGATTTTTGTCTCAATATCACAGAGTCTTTGTCAGTCTGCTATGAAGAAGTTGGTGCTTCTGGTTCATAACGTGGCACCGTTGCATTGACCTTGTGCGGTCACCTCTGCACTAGAGTGCATGTACTGGATGGGCCTGGATGACACCTACCTCTAGCGGCAGCAGGTATCTGCATTGGCTGTTGCTGGAATTGCTGCGGTGCATTCATCCCAGCAAACCGGATGCCCGGAACCTGCTGTTGCATGGTTGTCATGGATACAAACTGTGCATTGGCTGGTTGAGGCACGTACTGCACCTATAAATTTAAAAGAGGAGTATTCCAAAATCAAAAACTGTGAGCAATAAAATCTAAAGGTCTGGTGTTTGGCGCGATTGGTTAGCCAATTGCAGGATGGTTCGTTATAGACGAGCTGATCGGCCTCGTTGCCATAAAAATATGCACATTATTGGCTTAAAGTTCATTTTAGGATTTTGGAAACGCTTGGGAATTCATGAAAAAATTGACAAGCCTAGTGGACATTTATTGGTTTCACTAGGAAAGCTTTGAAGACCACATACCGTAACTGGGGTGTAGGAGTTGCAGCAGGAGCAGACGCCATAGCAGGACATAGAGGCAGTCACGATGCTGATAACCATCTCAGCCAGGCCGAGTATGGCCAACAGCGAATCAACAGCTTGTCGGGGTGCCTGTTCAATCCACAACGGAGATCGATTCAGGTGAAAGCAAAAGAAGCAGTCAAACCGAAACAGAAACCCAAACCAAACCCCAAACCCTTTAATTGCATTATGACATAGGCCTATCGTCTGTTGCGAATTGCTCGCCCAACACCCCAGAATAAATACAGAACCAGCCAAGGATCAGAGGACGACCCTGACAAGCTAGGTGGTCCAGTGCACTCAAGAGATGTCAACACTGTGGGCAGGCAAACTATTTAAAGAAATATTAAAAGCAAACGAAGTGCACATCAGGAAAGTAG
Organism: Acanthaster planci; assembly: GCF_001949145.1. The sequence continues at coordinate 1,070,881 of NW_019091480.1, read as the reverse complement.
TGAAGACGACGTACGCGATTGACTTGCCCCAAGTTAACAGAAGAGTTTCCGCTCTCCAAAAAGCAGTTCTAGAGGTTTTTTGCATTTGGATATTTTTCCTAATTTAGAGAAGAATAGTACCGAAATTGGTCTAAATTCAGGTTAAAAGTGTTCAGGGCAATACAAAATGAGTTTTTTCCGGGGTTTTAACCAGACGAAAGAGTAGGATTTGGGGAATACCTCTAGAAGACACCCCATGACACGTCTGGGTGTGTGGGAAAACGCAAATTAATCTGAAATTGGTGGGACATGGTCCCCAATCTCGATAGGTGACTAGAAAATCATGCCCATTTACCGGTCTAACAATACACGACAGATCATGCGACTGCCTGGGATCAGGTATACAATAGTAACTGAGTTCATTAGCGATCGCGATGGCAGAGACAATCAGCAACTGGCAAGCTGCCACTGCTGTGAGTATGGACATCACCATCACTGCAATGACCTGGAACGAAAATAAAAATGACAAATCATTATATTTATTCGGCCGAAGGGGTATTGATGCCAAGTCAAGTAACAGTGACTGCATTCCAAGTCATTATACAGTACTTCTTTCAGTCGATACCCGCTGGCAATCTACCAGCGCAAGGTGTCTGGGGCTGTCTTGTAATCCCTGAATAACAATAATGTAGCGCTTCTAATAAAGGTGAGCAACGACCGTCTATAGGTCTAGGTATATGTTTATATGTTCTTACTGGCAAGTATCGTTACAATAAAGCAGCGACGAGGATTCAGGGTGGGTAACTTAAGAGAAAAGGATCAAAACAATATTTTATGCTATTCTACTCATAATGAGCAATTAAGGTCTCGGATCAACTGGCAAAGAGCCCAAAACGTAGCTATACACACGAAAACATCCTTGCCCAAAGTAAAGAAGTAAGCAACTTCCTTGCAACGGAGGCTCCTTCGGTGGGAACAACTTCGCTTGTTCGCAAACGACTATATGAAAAGCAAGCATTACGGTCGCGTCGCTGCCAACAAAATGAGCACTCCCTACCAACATGGCTCTTTTCAACCAATGACGGGTTGTTTCTGGCCAAGGCAGATAGTCTAGCAAGCAGCAACACTTTCGTAAGAGCTATAATCTTCAAAAGATTCAAAATGCTATTTGCTGGAATGGAAACAATTATATCTTACCATGCATTTGTTGTTCTTTCGATACACAGCACCCACACCCAGAATTCCAGTCAAGAGGAAAAACTATTGAGACAAACAGACCAAATTGGAACAAAATATTTCATCTAACGACGCCACCACAAAGAATATTCAGCCTGTCTGTGAAATAGTTTATAAGCTAAAAATTCTTAAAATCCAGCAAAGTTATAGCAACTTTCTTCTGTTTCATAGTTTTCCGTTAACACGGAGAAACATAATCATTATCAATACGTCTTTTGATTCTTTACGAAATTTTATTTATATCAAAATAAGAACTGTCAGGAAATACAAATCTGTAAATTCACGGATTTATTTTAAAAGAATGTTTTATTTGTTCTGTCGCTTTTCCGGACAGTAATATGAATGATTCCGTGAATAAAAGGAAAAACTTTGCGTGATTTATTTTCAGAAAATTGAAGCTTTCTTTCCAAATAATAACACAAAAACATTTGGGAAAATGTCTATTAAGGAGAGCCTCAATGATAACTAAAAGAATATATAAGACAATACACATGTACAATGTATTATGACAATCTACAGCGGCGCAAGAAAAGCAAAAAATGAACAATCAGAAATAAAAATGGGTCATATTCAAAATACACGTATGCCAATCAATCCCATTTCTAACCAAATTATTTCAATACTAGGTAATATAATTGATGTATTATGTGTCCAAATATGTCACAAAGCGTACAGTGATGTACATGTAGTTTCTTACAAAGTCGTATTATCAAAACCATAGCGAGGAATTGCTCGAGAAATACTCGCAACACCAACTTTCTGCAGTGCAGAGGGCTCAATATTGACCTGAGTGACGGAGATCCCCTGTCAGCAACATCGACTGATTTCCAACCCCACTCTCAACTTCAACTTACACACGAAAAACTCAATCGCCGTAACTCACCACAAGTCCACTCCAGATTCCCCATCCGGCATACGAAAAACTGCAGCGGAGCACTATGGCAACGATCCCCAAGAGGGTAGTCAGACTTCCCAGCACGATATGGACTACTGATAATCCTGTCAGTCCAGGAACCCTCTTATAGGGCGTGTTGGAGCTTGGGCTAGTTCTCAGTGGCTGGCCAGACTGCTGCGTGATCACACCGGGCTGACTGATCGGAGTCATGATGATCGGCTGGAAAAAAGTTTCCCAAAACGCATTTGAACAGTGCAAAATATACATTTAAGGCATCTGAAGGGATACAAATGTGATGTGATCCGCAAAACCCTTCACATGGTGCGCTTTATCATTTTGGGGCATATCAACTTAAATTGATCGGGACACTCTCCTATTTTCAAAACTGTTAAATTTAGGATTCTAGTCAATCTAGATTCATGTTGTAGACAACCTATAATCATAAATGAAATTTGTCTGAAAACAAGAGCGAGTCCGTGTTAATTGGAAGTTAATTGGAAGCACCCAAACGACAAAGCTCACCATGTGGAGGCTTTTCGCAGATCACATCACTGTCAGGCATGAAATGCCCCGATCAATAATACATTTCCTCAGTTTATCTGTTGACATCGTTCAATGCAAATCGCGGCGAGTCGACAATTTTTGTCAGTAAACTTGCAAAATGGAAATCGCCTTTTCGTGACAACCTCTTGTACACTTGAAGAGTCCGCATTCCATACGGTCGACATGCGGATAAGGTCAATTCATTGAAGAGTCATGTAGTTTCATATATCACACTAAACGAAACCAGGGCGAAGGGAAAAATAGTAACAAAATTATACAAAATACTTAACTATAAAATGTTAAATATCAGTTGGCTCTTTTGTGCAAATATCGGGCAATCTATACTGTTCAGCGACATGTCCACGACTTGTATTACTTAATCATTAGACAGGAGCCGTGACAGATTGATGTAAAATTGATGTAATGATACAATGGGCATCATACATATACTGTCGTGCTAAAATCCAAATGTTTTCCTGTTTGCAGCGTGCAAGTAATGCTTGAACAGACTTGCAGAATGTGCGATTTATCGAGGAATTGTTTGAAAAATCTAAAGTGCACCAAATGCAAAACAAATTTCATACAATAAAACAAAATCAGCCAGGCGCCAAATTCCTATATAAGAAACCGAATAACATTAAATGTATTTTGAACTGACCTAAATAGTCTGCTCTCTAAATAGGAAAGAGTGAAATTAGGGACAAGACGTTTTAGAGTGAAAATCACTCTGAATCTAGACTGAAAAAGCATGAAATAGCCCCTTGCAGTGGAAGCTCGAGTGAAATTTCAATCTTTTGGAGTGAAGAAATTTCACTCCAATTTGTCTGGTCCTTAATTTCAATCGGAGGGATTGAATTTTTACTCAAATAGAGTGAATTTTCACTCTTTGGAATTTAGAGAGTGGGTCCTGATAGAAGCTCAGGTTGAACATGTCAATGGAAGGCATCTCCCCAAACAACTACAGACATTAACGACCGGTGGGTCGGTCGTTTCATACCGACCATCTCACCAAGAGAACCCCCCTATCAGTTTAAGCCTTACCGTGCAATTACAAATCATTTATAGAAACACTGTGGGAACCCAAAACACTTCAACACGTCCACTATAAGATTTATACATGTCCTTAACATGTCACTCCAGCCCCCACAAACATTGTTACGGTAGATTACAAACTGAATTTGATTATACGAACAACCAAACATGTCAGATATCTTGGCCACGCTCGCTAAATTTGGCACGCTCCACATTAATTACCATAAAACATGAACCCTCTGGCTCCGTACATTATATGTTACAAAGTCATTACCAGGCTAGATAAGTCTCAGGGCATACTCATTCTCGTAACGTTAAACCACAGGTGCAGAGAAAACTACATACCGAATCACCGCGCTGCACACATCGAACCACCCGCATTCCATGCGTACACGAGCGAACATGTCATACATGTACGACTGCTGTCCACGGCTTGAATTTTGTACAGATAATTTGGTCTATTTGCACGTAAAATACGGCATATAGGAGCATGAGACTATTAAACAAATATGGTTGCATACGCGCCCCTAAAAACAGTGCAAAATTCTGAAAGAAACAGCGCTGCCTGGTGACTGACTCTCAAGGAAATGAAAGCTTGGGCTCCTGCTTTTTTTAAATTCACAATTATGGCCAGACGTTCGCTTTTCGTTTCCACTAGGTTTAGCCACAGGAATTTGTTTATTCCCTCTTCGCCGAAAACACCCCCTAAATAGTAGTAAAATTTGCGCTCATGCAGCTCTCAATGTAGCCATCCGCGTGCAAAATAGGCCCACAGGTGGGAGGTTTTTGTGAACGAAATACAACGAGTTGGACGCCAGACGTACCAAATTCGTGATAAACAAAAATATCTCTATGACCGCTCCCTATTTAGGCACCTCTTACTCTAAAACTTCATTCGGATCACATAATATTAATGAGCTAGCGCGTAGAAATCTACCAATTTAGTGGAATGCACCCAGCTACAGAGGCCTTTATGTACTCACGGCATAAATGCCAAACATATACTACACAAAGCAAGAACTGTCTTAGAGTCTGAAAGGACTCCTCACGGCGCGCTGCCGGAACCCTTGAATAGAAAAAATAACGTGCAGAAACCTTAGAATTTATAATTTTTTTCCTTCAGTTACTTCTTTAATTAAAAACCCAACTCGGAAAAAGGGCTTTGGAAAGTATTTGCTAGTATATTAATTTACAGAAACAGAACAATTACCTGACGTTTAAGAGAAAGATCCTGCCAAAAGTTTATCCATCACTTCCAGGAATCTAAAATACACGAAAAACCGTGCAACGCGGCAGCCTCGTACTGATGTGAAGATGAAAATTTATGGTTTGAAATTTCAAGATAAAAACAGATCAAAATATTTTACAATTTTACACACTTTTTTTAATTTATAAGGTAATAAACTTAAAGTAGTAATCTACTTTTACGAAAAACTCAAATATTTTAACTAACATTTGCTAACAAGAAGTGCGTCATGTCAACTCAGTAGAATCTCCTTCAAATGTACGTAGGTAAATCTTTGCAACGTTGTACAATCTCGTTTTCACGTAGGCACAGAGAATGAAAACAAATGTGCACGAACAAGGATACCTACATTGTAGGTACAATTCCGCGGGAAGTAAAAGGTCGTTAATGAAATTCTTTTTTACCCATCTCCAGGTGACTTTTCCATTACTTTAGGAAAACAAAAGTTAAAATTCCAACATAGGTGTTTCATAAGGGTGGTTTCAGTTAGGAGTCATTCGTTCAAAATTTACCGAACGAGGACGGCCCCTAGTAAAATCCCCACAGGTGGACCGCATGAAGGTTCCGGAAGCTCGCTGCGTGACCTGGCACTTTCATGAAGGCTCTATTAAAATTTAGAGTACAACCGTTCAGCCTGTCGTGACCAGACCACCGTTCTGCCATGCATACACATATCAAAATCATCAAAATGGCCTAAGCCGGTTTTTGTACATATTTGTATTAACCGCTTTCCTCAGGGTTTTATCTTGGATTGGACACCCTGTACATCACACAGGGTCACAGCTAACGACGCGCAGAGCATTGTGGGTAGATTTCTGCAAGGCGTGCGAGCTCGCTCAATGTGTTACACAAGCGGCTGTTATCAATTCGATTTTTTTCCTTTCTTCCTCACTGCTGAAAACATGCTCACTACACTTCAGTCGTTTATCCACAATTAATCAGGATAAACAATGATTTAAAATATACCGCCAAAGACACGTGCTCAACGATACTTCGTGAGAAGATAAATTACCCCACTGTTATTGTATCAAGGCCATGTTTTTATCATACAGCCGACACTTTGCCCGTTTCAAAGCATTGCCATTGGTGAACCCAAAAATTAAAATAACGCTTCGCGAACAGGAAACGGTAACCTCGCGGTCACAGGTGGTCACAATGTAGCCAATCACAGAGCAAAGCGACCAGCCCTTCCCAGCGCCCTATTCGAGTGCTGGGTGACGAGCGAAGAATTTCACCCGGAAAGGTAATTTTTCTAAATTTGTAGAACGAGTGATAAGCCTAAGCAGCGTTGATTCTCGCTAAAATGTAACTAAATAATCAGTGTTCCTTTGCCTTTACGGTCAAAACAATAAAATTCTCTACCAGCAATTGAAACCTGTACAAATATTTGATGACGGGAACAACTACACTGTAAAAGATATTTGGACCTGTTGTTTAAAAAAACATGCTTCGATGACATGCACCTGTTTGGAATACCTGTAGTTGATTCAACTGTTAATATGGTGAGCTCTTCTGGGAAAGCCTAGACAATAGCGTGTAAAACGCCTTTTTGTACTCGCTCTAAGTTGTGTGAATGAGTGCAGAAAGTAAAGGACAGCACACGGAAGTTTGACGATAGCGCGCAGTTCTAATGCAGAGTAAGAAATTTTGGAGTTTGGCTTAACAAATCTTCCCACCAACCCAACGAGCCCAACGCTCTGTGTAGCAGTTGCAGATCGTATTCATTTCACAAAGTGTGTCTCATGCAGAATTGTCCAATCAATAACTCAGTAATGTTAACTCTCTTTGAACACTTTGTTCCATTGTCTGCTCACTTGATTTATTCTGGCTATTAGATTCACAGAATCACTGAGGTTCAAAGGTTCACGGATTATGTAGGACACGAAGTTCCCACAGATTACATCATCACTGACACTCACTAGCAGATATCACTGGCAGATCACAAACAGACACGTAAAAACTGCAACAAAGGAAAGCAAAACTAATCTTTAGAAAATACAAAAACTAATTGGACAAGTAAGTGAGAATAAGATACCTTCAAAGATCGAAAATATGAATCAGGAATAACTCTAATAACCCTTTAAAATGTGAGGTCAAGGTCATTTTAATAACAGTGAACTATACATGCTTTTGCACACAGTAATGATTATCAGGTCATGAAAATCTGGCCCAAATAATCGCCTGAAATCAAACCTTTATATTAGATTCTACAATAATCAAACTCTGTTTACCTCTATCCTCAGGTAATTAGTGAATTATACTGGCAAAAGTACAGATGGATGGTTTAGCACAAATGAGAAATGTCATCAGAAAAAGCTTAGACCATGTACCAGTAGTGGTGAAATGAAGAGAGCCCTCCTGAGACAGGGTTCAGACATTCTCATCTGCAGTTACACTCTGGCCAAGGGTACTATCCGGTGATGGGTATAGATTGGCCTCAGCATGCACATGTACCTGTAACTACACATATACATGGACATGCTCACCTGGATAGAGAGCACTCGGCATCATGTAGGAGAAAGCATAGCAGTACGCTTGTCCCTACGTTCCACGGGGTAGACTTGATAGAGGCCACGTAGAATTAGAATGAACATGTAGGCCTACAGTACGTATTTTTATGGGTCCTGAGCATCATGCATATACTTCGATCCCTCTGCCACTCCATGGCCGGACTAAATCCATTCTCACTCAACACGCACAACAATGATCACTGCATCACCAATATTCGTGACCTCTTTTTCAGTAATAACCCTCCCAATTTCCTCATCCTGGTTATTGGCCGCCATGTACATTATGTATAATCATGACGCGTGACTGCCAAACCGCCTATGCCTACCACACTGCAATTCACCATGTCATCAACGTGCGTGTGTTACATTCCAGTGAAGTTAACGAGAAAGTCTTCGCTTGGCCATACCTGACTCAGATAGTACGAAGTGAACATGAAACCCAGGGTATTCCTGCACAGTATCAGTGTCCTATTTACAGTGATTTTACTCACCGTGGATGAAAAGAGTGATGATTTCCCGCAGGCGGTTTACAATTTCATTCGCTAGTCTCTGAGTCCACCTTGCGAAAGTGCGTCGACCTAGTACGTCTGTCTGGCAGCTTCCATCCTAGACTGGTTCCTGGTCCCTTTTTTCATCGGCCCTCGAGCTTGCAATGTTCGGGAGCGGCAAATATATCCAGCAATTAGAAATGAGAACGAAGGGGTTCCCCTCCCAACATGTCTAATCGCAATACACACTCTAGACTATTGTTACCTAACACCCCCCCCCTTGAGATGTCTGAAAAGAATTCCTCAGATTCCAGTGAAACAATGACCAACGCAAAGCGGGGAGGGGTCCTCTCCTCGTATCTTAATAGCTTCATATATAGGCATTGGCAAGCGAAGGGGTAATAACACGGCTAGTGCTGAAGCAGACACGCTCAGGCTCTGATCCTCAAAATCAAATAGTCATGAAACATGTCACGTCATTACGAATTTTACTCAATCATCGAACTGCCAGACATTTTTTTGCTGATCTAAAATCCAGCGAACGGATGACAAAGTACAATGAACACATGTTCAGTACATCAGACAACGTAGAGAGTGACCAAAAAATTATTCCCACCTTCTATGAGCCTGTGTGAGTAGTATACTCAGACGGGTCGGAGTGTGATAACACTATGGATTTCAGCACCATGAATTTGCAGTTAATTTGGAGTTTCACTGTGAAATTGTTTTTTTACTGCAACTTCATGGCAGTTCATATGGTGAAAACACCGTGAAAATGCAGTGAGCCCATCTAGGGGGCCTTCCTCATTAACTTTGCGGTGGGGCTAATCCTTTAAATGCTTTACGGACCCATTATCTGAATCCCTCATAACAAGTACCATTACCTGTCTTCTTACTGTGGTGGAGACAGGTGTAAATGTGCACTGAACACCCCAATCACAATGTTCGCATCCTTGCAATGTACATGTAATCCCGGCCAGGTTGTTCAGACACTACATTATAGCTGTAGCTGAATGAGAACATTGTAGGGACTTCAGAAAAACGACTCCCCACAAATTATGTCACCTCACAGAAACACTTATTTCAATTTTCTGGCATATCTGTGATTTATATTTAATTTGCTTGAGTAGAGTTATACTCTGGAAATTCATAATTCCCATGGCCATTTATGATTACTCATCGACAATTAAACAACAGTCAGCACCGAGTGCACACTGTTATGCATGATGTTGGAGCAGAAAAGCCAAAAAGAATGTTGAAATTTGGGGGAAGACGCGGACTAGTGAAAATTCTGCTTATGGACTAGTAAAAGCCATCACTGCTGGTCCGG
>NW_019091480.1:1045302-1058536 GCF_001949145.1 Acanthaster planci | reverse complement strand
AACAATGTAATAGATGCTGGATCTGCGAAAAGTTTATAGATCGAGCAAAAGCGGGTGAATCTCACTGTCGATGTGATATTCCAAAACCACCAGAGACAGAAGAAGAAGAAATTGCTTTTTGTCATAAAAATGAAGCTGGGTTAAAAGAATGGACATGTTTAGATTGCAAAAAGCCCATTAACAATTTTAGAAAAGTCAGAGATCATTGTCACGTGACGGGGAAGTATCGAGGCCCTGCGCACGCTATTTGTAATCTCAAGTTAAGAATAGTGGTCGATCAAACACCCATTCCGGTGATTTTACATAATTTAGAAAAATATGACGCACATTTAATCATGCAAGGCGCTCACGAATTTTACGGAAAATCAATCAAGTTGATCGCTAAAAATTCTGAGAATTACATTTCGTTTTCTTTTGACCAACTCAGATTTTTGGACTCCTTTCATTTTATGGCGGCTTCGCTAGATCGGTTGGTTAAAAATTGTTCACCCGACGATTTTAAATTACTTTGCGAAAGGTTTTCAGAAAACAAAAGCGCAGCGAGAACGAAGCGACTGGAAGGAGCGAGAACGAACGAAGTGAGTTTACTCTTGAAAAAGGGAATTTACCCCTATGAGTATATAGACTCCTTTGATCGGTTCCAAGAAACAAAACTCCCACCAGTAGACGCTTTCTATAGCTCTCTGAAGCAGGGAGGGATAACTCAGCAAGAATACGCTCGTGCAGACAGTATGGGAAGCCTTTTGCTGTCAAAACTTAGGCGACTACCACGACCTATACATGGAAACGGACACGCTATTGCTCGCGGGTGTATTTGAAAACTTTCGGAAGGTATGCAAGAAGAACTACGGCCTTGACCCGGCCAACTATTATACGTCACCGGGCCTGTCGTGGGATGCACTCTTAAAGCATTCGGGTATACAATTGGAACTACTGACAGACATCGACAAGCACTTGTTTTTTGAAAGGGCAAAAAGAGGTGGTATCTCGAGCGTGGGTGCAAAGCGATATGCAAAGGCAAATAGTCCAGAATTACCCGATTACGATCCCAATAAGCCGGAGTCACAGATCATGTACCTAGACGCAAATAATTTATACGGCTGGGCGATGAGCAAATATTTGCCCGTAGGGGAATTTACCTGGGAAACAGACTTAGAAAAATTTAATTACTATTACATCCAAGAGTTGCGGCTAACTGACGACTACGGTTACATGTTTGAAATCACTATGGATTACCCGGAACGTCACCATGACAAACATAATGACTTTCCACTCGCGCCTGAAAATATGTTGGTGCCGAACGAATGGTTTTCGAGTTACCAACAAAATTTAATTGGTAATGGTGAAGTAGCGAGCTCGGTAGACAAACTAGTGTCTACCCTCAACACCAAAGAAAAATACGTGGTTCACTATCGCACATTACAAAAATATCTTAAACTAGGGTTGTGGATCAAAGAAGTTCACCGAGTATTGCGTTTTCGTCAAAAGCCGTGGATGAAAAGCTACATCGATAAAAACACGAAACTACGCAAACAGGCCAAGTCTGATTTTGAGAAAGACTTTTTTAAATTGATGAACAACTCAGTCTTTGGCAAGACGATGGAAAATGTCAGATATCGAATTGACGCTCATTTATTGAGGGACGTACAAGATGCTGACAAATACAAAAAATTAAATTATAAACCGAATTACAAGTCGACGGTACCATTTGAGGAGTGCGAGCTTTCGTTTGTGGAGATGTATCGAACCCAAACAAAATTAAATAAGCCAATATATTGCGGTGTAAGTATTCTCGATATCTCAAAAACGTTGATGTATGATTTCTATTACAACGAACTAAAATCAACTTTTGGTGAAGCGGTACGCTTACTTTACACAGACACTGATTCTCTGTTAGTTCAAATCGAGCAAAGCTCTGACGATTTAACTGGTTACCTAAACGAAAAGCGTAATTTATTTGACTTTAGTAATTACCCACCGGGTCACCCGCTTTACAGCGTCAAAAATAAGAAAGTCATAGGCAAAATGAAAGACGAGTTTGGTGGCAAAACAATTTTAGAAGCCGTTTGTATCAGGCCTAAAATGTATTCAATTCTGACGGTCGATCAAAATTTGAAGAAGGCGAAAGGGGTCTCTAAAGTAGTAACCGAGAAAAGCTTGACCCACGAGATGTATAAAAGCTGTCTATTTGACAGGGTTTCTTATTTTAATAAACAACAATTATTTAGATCGGATAAACATCGGGTGTTCACAATCTCTCAGCAGAAACTTAGTCTGTCACCTTTAGGTACAAAGCGCTACATACTACCGAATGGAATTGATACGCTGGCTTATGGGCACAAGCGAGCGAGTGTAACGAGCGAGCTACGAGCGCAGCGAGTACGACCGAAGGGAGAACGAACGAAGTGAGAACGAACGAACCCAAGCTACTCTGGTAATTCGGTATCCTCGGGTACTACCTGAAGTTCCTCTTTGACAAAACTCCTATTTGGCCCGTTTAAAAGATAGTACAAAGTTGGGCCCGTTTTGACGCGTTTTCCTTTCACTCGTTTAAACTGACTAGTTCGCTTTTCAATTTGATAGACGTCCACTGACCAGATTGGATCTGTTGCCCTTCTGGCGGTGCCACCTTCTTGCTCGCCTGGGTAATATAAATACCTAACGACCGCGTCTGGAGGAAGTTCTCTTTGGGTAGTTTTTTCAGGTGCACTAGGTGTTTGGATTACTCGCTCTGATTTGACGGCTTCTGCGGGCACGGCATCGATTAACCGCGTTTTTTCTTCGTTTAACGATTTCACGACCTGAGGCAAACGTTCTACCCATTCCACGTTTCGCTCACCGACGTTTAACATTTCTTGGGCGTATTGGTGGCCGAATAAACGCTCGGCTAAGGTGCGGTTAAACCTTTCCACGATTCCTTGAGATCTGTGTACCCCAGGCTCGCCCACTTGAATTTCTACCTCGTGTTTTGTCATTAACTTTTTAAACTCGCCTTTGAATTCAGATCCCGAGTCCACCATTACGAATTTGGGCCAACTCAAGGGCGATCTTTTGTAAATTTTCTTTATTGCCTCACTTGCTTGGTCGGCAGTTTTACTAGTCAACGGTTCGGCTTCTTTATACCGCGAACCCACGTCTACTACGGTCAAAGCGTACTTAAACGTTTTTCTTTTAACTCGGTCCCAGGGTAAATAAAGTATGTCCATCTGATGCGCGTAATTAGGTTCGACCGATTCTGATTGCAACATTGTAGGTCTGGGTACGTAATTTGGTTTTGGTAAGTATATTTGCCAAACGGCCTGCTTTTTTAGCCAGCTTTTAATAACTGATTTGTCTGCGCCGGTCTTTTCGTGTAGACGATCTACCGCGCTTTCTCCTCGCCAGTAACCCTGTGGACTATAAAATAGTTTTTTAAATTCTCTCTCCATTTTATAATAAGTTACAAGTACCGATAAGCTAACAACCCCACCAAGGCTGTCCCAGATATAATCCAAACCAACTCGCGAATTTTTTGATCCTCAGAAGGCTCATAAAAATCAGCCAACCTGGGCTCTGGCGGTAGCGGGGCAACGTTCTTACCGGTCAATTCAGAATAAGCTCGTAAGGCCTCGTCTACGTTTACAAATGTTTGCTGACTCACACGTTCTTGCTGCATTCGTTTGTTTAAAAAGTCTAACAGGTGCGTGCGTTTTTGGTCCCACTCTTGTTTTGCTTGCTCCAGTTGCTCCATCGCGAGGTCGTGACGCTTTCGTTCTTCGTCGACGTTGTTATCTTTTTGATAAACTGCTAAATAAAAAATTTGAGCCCGTGAATGCCAAGGCGTTTACTATCGCTCCTCCAACCATCATTGCAATACCAGCCATTTTTAAAATAAGGTTATATTAAATTAAATGGATAACGAAGCGAGCGAAGCAACGAAGCGAAGCGAGCGGAACGAGTGAGCAACGAAGCGAAGCGAGCAGAACGAGCAAGCAACGAGCGAAGCGAGTATTACTGAAGCGAGTTTTACCGAAATTAAAGATCAATTGTCAGAGATTCAAGCAGACCAAAGCAACCTCGAGCAGATGCTTGGTGAAATTTTAGATCATCTCTTAGAGACCCAAAGTGAAAAATATGAAGATTTATTTTTTGCAGCGGTTCTGTTTTCTTTTCTTTTTAAAATAATAAAATAAGAATCATATTATATAAAAGTAATGTACACCAAAAAGCTAAACCCGAATCGCCGACTTAAAGTTCCTCGTGCGATCAAAGGTGAAAGGAGAGAAGTCACCATCACCCATAACCCGAGCACTATAGCCGCGGGTCACACCTTAAACGTAAAATTTCCAGCTTTAGGCGCAGACGAAGTCATGGTGCCCGGCACGGCAAAGTTGGCTTTTAAACTCGATCTAGACGACACCTCAGACGACAACCGGACAGTTTATAACAACGTAGCCAGAAACCTGGTTTCTGAAATAAATATATCTCTCCAGGGGAACAAGATCGTCAGTTACCGAGATGCGGACGTGTTTCACAATTTTAAAGACAATTGGTTGCCGTTGTCACAGAGTAAAAATATGGCTTATTTTGGAATAGAAAAGGAAAATGTGGCTAAGATACGTCTCAACGCCGGTGACAAAAACGAAGCCGCGAACAACGGTAAAGACAAGGCAATCGCCGATGCTTTTAAAAATCGTTATGCGATTCCACTAGACACGCCGATGTTGACAGATCCGTTTTATCCTTCTTGGTTTAAAGAGCCTCTGACGTATCAACTGACTTTTAACGGTCACGACAAAGTGGTCAACTCGTCAGATACCGAGGCTGGGTACTCTATTTCAGACCTGACCTTGGAATACGAAGTCGTCACCAATCGAGACTTGGCTCAAACCTTGAGAAACAAAAAGACGGTGTATTATCTATTCGACCGGATTCACTCGTGGAAAAAACAGGTGGTAAACAAGAGCGACACGCTATGGAACATTAGCATCGACCAGACGATCAAAAGCTTGAAAGGTGTGTTGATTTTATTCAGAGAACCGACGATCAAAACCCCGCAAAGATTTTATAACCCACACATCACAAAGACGGTCGTCACGGTTGAAGGAAAACCCAACCAATTGTACTCGCAGGGTCTGTTTGAATATCAACATTGGAACGAAATTACAAAGTACTTTGGCGATTCAGATAAAGAATTGGCTAGAGGGGTTGTCTCGGATGTATCCTTGTTGGGAGTAGACTTAGCCGACTATCTAAAAGACAAGTACGGCCTCTGGCTCGACTTTAGAAGTTCTGACGACAATTCTGCCCATGGTTCGGGTAGGCCTCTCGGTGGAGAAGGAGACATTTCTATACAGATGGAAAGAACGGCTGAAACTGCGGGGCCTCTAACGATGTATGTGTTCTTGGTGATGGATTGTCAACTTACGGTAGAGGACGGAAACTTTAAGAGTTTGGTTTATTAGCAGAGTAAAACGAGTAAAATCGCTTAAATTAAATGAACGAGAGAAGTGAGAACGAAATATTTAAGAACCCCCACTGCGCCTTGATCGTGGGTAAGACGGGCAGTGGGAAAACCAACTGGATTTTAAATCTTTTAGAGACCGAATATCGTTTCGCGTTTGAAGCTATCGTTATCATCTGCCCGATGCTTTTAAAAAACAAAACGTATTTAGAACGGCTGTGGATATATACCGACGACAACGTTTATCTGTGTGATTTAGATCGGGAAAGACTAGAATTAAACGAAGCGATTGAACTCTATCAGAGAGTATTCGACGGGATAAATACGCTATTTATTATCGATGATTGTGCTGCCGATCAGTTTATTAAGTACCGAAAGAAATCTAAGGGTGCCAATACGTGCGCGTTGTCTAAAATGGCGTTCTAGGGTAGGCACTACCTCCACAGCTGCTGGCTACTCACCCAAAAGTATAACTCGGTGCTAAAAGATTTTCGCGAAAACACCGCCTGGACGGCAATTTTTCATTGCAAGGACCGTGCTTCGTTTGATCAGTGTTTGGATGAAAACGACGTAGTACCAGACGAAAAACGAGAAGAAATAAAAAAATATTTACGCGACGTTAAATTTAGTAAGTTGGTTTTAAATACAGAACCACCGGTTAGCTACTTGATTAACTAGTTATTAGCTAGTTATTTATTTGTTTTATTTTGCTACCTTTTGTTATAACTAGGCTAACATAGCCCAGTTGTAACTAAATTTTGTTTTAGTTATAACAAAATGATAACCGTGCTAGAATACATCCAGCTAGTTGTTCAGCTAGTTATCGCAGTCAACTTAACTTATTATACAATTGAATACCTACGCTTAAAGCGCACCTGCAACAAAATAAAAACGTATATATTTAAATGGACGACATCAAATCTATACTTACCGAATCAAAAATCGAAGCGAGCAACGAGTCTCACAATGACAGACTCTGTTCAATAGTTGCGTCGGGTGAAAGTAAGAAGTATCTCGGCAAAGAATACTCGATTAAAGAGATTGAAGCCATGTTACCCAAAGATCAAGAAAAGCTTTTTCATTTGTACGAAGTTAAGTTTGGCAAAGAAATCGTTAGAACTCTCGGCTACTCGATTTTGAGTTTGTATTCTCGCTTGCTAGGAATAGCTACCCCGATCGATCTACTTGGATTCAACGTCAACTTAAAATCAGAGGAAGCGTTGACTAAAGATTTAAACGACGATCCGATTATCAGTCAAACGATGGGACGCCTACTTACCGAAGTTTGTTACAAGTACAGGGTTTACCTGTCACCACTTACAGCTATGTTGATTACAACAAAACATCTAGAATTCAACAAAAGTTCTCTTATTATAAAAGAGGATGTCAACGAGCGCAGCGAGTACGACCGGAGGGAGCACAAACGAAGTGAATCAGCAACAGAGCGAGAACGAGAACAAAGTGAGTCAGCCGGAAAAAGCAGTTAAGTCAGTTACTAAAGCTAAAAATCCCAGGCGTGTAGAACAAGGTAAAAAATTAGCCGAACATAACAAGCAGATGAAACAACAACTCGTCAAGATGAAATTAGCCGAACCGAGTGAAGAAAAATCTAGCTTTACCCAAACAGCCTTTGAAAACAGAAGCTTGATACTCGGTGGATTGGGTATCACTGGGATCTTACTCTATTTAATTTGGAGAAACAAGTGTTCCGCGCAACAAATTAGCGTCCAACCAAAACGAGAAGCGAGCGCAGCGGCAACTCCACCCCCTAAACAGGAACCAATTTTAGATATGGAGTAAATTTTAAAATTTCTTATTATTAAATATGAGTAACGCTAGATCAATCGATGTAAACGGAATCGCAAATACGGTCTATCACGGTGCAGTCGTTTCGGGAATTTCACTCGGAAATGCCATGTTATCGAGCAAGCTATTTAAAATCAAACCGCCAGATTTCAATAAGTTGTCTGCCGAAGACGCGTTGAAATTAACCGTTTTGTCTAGCGGCGCACTCTTTACCCAGGGTTGGTTGGTAGCACAGGGTATTTTGCCTGCGAGTTTTCCTATGAGTAGTCCAAGTTAAGTTTCTTTATTTTAAAGTTAAAACAAAAAATGGACGAACCTGCAATTGAAATGGATGAGATGGGGGGTGACCAAGAAAATATTAGCCAACAAGTCGACCAAGATTATGCTGATCTAGAAGCATTAGAAGGAGACGATCAATTAACACGAGATCCTGCCTATGATACAACGACACAAGAAACGAGCCCTGTAGAAGGAAATTACCCCATATTGAGGCCGGGGGCGACCACCGATGACCTACGACGGGAGTTAGTCGAAGATGTGATGGATAGCTTTTACGATGAGATTGAAAAATTTTATGGAATTAACCCAGTCATAAGAGACCCAAATATTTTTAGCTTTGAGTTAATTAAATCAAAAAGAATACTCTACGTCACCCATGAAGACAAAAAAATCCGTCTGACAAGATTAAAAACAGATAAAAGTGGCCGAAAGTTTTTAGCGTTGTCGGAATTGGAAAAGAAAGGCGGCGTAGATTTTATTAGAGGCACTTTAGGGTTAGAAAACTACAAAGACCCTGCACTTGCGTCTGAATCAATTAAAAAAGTAGATGCTATTTCAAGCCAAATAGAAAAGACTTTAAATAAAAACGGAGCTGTGGTTGAAATAGACAAAAAAATAGATGAAATTCAAGAAGTAGCTGAACAGTATACCGACTTAAAAAAAGAAGATGAAGCGGTTCAAACAGACAAATTTAATGAAGTACGCGATAAAATTCAAGAAGTAGCTGAACAGTATACCAACTTAAAAAAAGAAGCTGAAGCGGTTCAAACAGACGAACCTGATGAAGTACACGATAAAATTCAAGAAGTAGCTGAACAGTATACCAACTTAAAAAAAGAAGCTGAAGCGGTTCAAACAGACGAACCTGATGAAGTACACGATAAAATTCAAGAAATAGCTGAACAGTATACCAACTTAAAAAAAGAAGCTGAAGCGGTTCAAACAGACGAACCTCAAGAAATAGCTCAACAGTCTAGTGACTTAAACCCAGAAGAAGCAACCTTTGACCCAGAAGGTGTTCTTTCAGAATATAAACCAAGAGATCTTGCGGGTTATATCGACCGTTTGCGATTAACAAGAGGCCAATTACAACTTGCAGAAGCTAGGATTGCGAGTGCAAAAGAAAATATTAGAATAACTGAATATGCGTTAAAAGAACCAGATATCACTCAAGAACAAAAAGAATCAGAGCTTAAATTTCTTAGAGAATGTAAAGATGATTTAGAAGGATTGGAAGCCCAACAAAAAGATTTAACTTGGGGATTTAAAAACCAACTTAAAATGTTAAGAGAAACGATTACAACGGCTCTAGGTAAAGATTTAACTTTACGCGAACGAATTAGTATTTTATTTAGAGAGCAGGGTATAACGATTGCGAGCATCTTAACGGCTGTTGGCTTGGCGATAAGCACCATCATTAGTAGTATCGTAGCTGGTGTTAGAGCAGTTGGAGCTAGCGGAGCGATTGAACCAACACCTAAACCAACACCCGAACCAACACCAGCACCAACACCTAAACCAACGCCGGCTCCTCCCAAGGGTGGAATTACCGATTGGATCAAACGTCAACTGTGGAACCTGGCAAACGTATTGAAGAAACTCGGATTGAAAGCTTTAGCTGCTCTACCCGGGATCTTAGGCAGCATTTTGAGTTGGCTTTTTAACGTGGCGAGTAAAGCGGTTGGATGGGTGGCAGAGCGCGTGTGGACCCTGTTTGTTGGTGCGGGTGTTTTGCTTATAACATACCTGCAAAAAGAGTAAAAAGAACAAAACAAAAAAAATTAAATCTCACCTCAAATTTGGGGTGAGATTTTTTTTTTTATGCCTTAATTCAAACCGTTCTCACTTCGTTCGTTTTACTCGCTTTGCTTCGTTTAAGTTAAAATTTCATATAACATAAAACCGACGACTCCCACTGCAACGACCCCGATAGTTAAAGACAGTTTTTCTTCATTGTGGGCGTCTAAAGGGGTAACAATTGCTTCTGGTTGGGAAATTGGCTTAATTGCTTCTAGTTCTGTCTTCTCCGTGCTCCCTCCGGTCGTACTCGTTTCGCTCGTTGCTTGCTCGCTCGTTTCTTTAAAACTGTCTTCAGCCACCGGTTTTAAGTTTAGCCCTGGCACATATCCAGTCTGCATGTCTTCTGTTGCAATTTGTAAATTATTGTTATATCCCTCAAAAGTGCCGATCCGTAAGTCCATGTCTGAGGGCACCAGATATAAACCGGGGGCAACTACGAAATTCAACGGTGTTTTTGCATACTGCAACGAATTTTGAAAATGATCGATCGACTGTTCGAGATCGGGGGCTGAATTAATTAAAGATTCCACGATCGTAATAAATTGCCTTTGTGCGTCTAATCCGGTGCCAGTGGCTAACACGCTGGTCTTGGTTTGCGCCTGTGCCCCTAGTAATGCGTAGACGTAAGCCCGAATTGATTCGTTTACTTTTCTAATTCCCACATCCGTCAACTGAGTCCTTTCGCGAGGTATAAAACCCCACCATCCGGTAGTAGCGACTTTTGGGTCTTGCGCGATATATTCTACTATATATTCTGCCGTTACGCCAGAGTCAACCTTAGAGTAACCGAGCTGCATGACTTTGTGTACAAAAGAAGTGTGCACTGGGTTTTCCACAAGTCTACCAATGATCCCGAGATCTGAATAATATTGGATCCAGTCTCTATCCACTGTATCTGCACCGTGTTTGGATCATATTCTTTTCCTGGAACGGGTAACCACTGTCTAACGCCCGTGTCTATCGCGGTGTCTCGGTCAAAATAATAAGCGGTACCAAGGCCATTTGTAAGAGGATCGACTGTTTGTCTAAAGTTCATCTCTGGGTCAACTTCAAAGTCGTTGCAAACATTTAAAAACTTCTCATGATCGTAATGATTATTAACCGGATCAAAGATGTTCTCGGTCGGTAAACAAAAATCACACGAGTGAAAGATTTTTCTAACCGTATAATATACGTGAAAATTATACAAAGCAGATAAATATGGATTTGCAACGGCAATTTTACCAAAGTCTACTCCACATGCCGTAGTCGCGCAATAGACTGCAAAATTAAATTGATTTTGATAAAATGCCATCTGATCTGAGTTCCACCTATTTACCGCTTCATCCGTGGTTACTTTTGGTAATTTATACGCGCGCGTTAAATTTGAAAACTCGGCTGTAAAGGCATTGTCTTCGTTTACTAAAATATTTAGACTACTAAAATTGCCTCCCATTTATTTTAAAAGACTTTTAAAAGAGGGGCGGTTGGGTTGATAGCTTCTCGATAAGTAGGCGGATTCTCGCCGTTTTCACTCGCTTTGTACCCAACCGACTTTGTAAAACTTATTCGCCAAGTTTTTTCATAAGACCTTTTTGTGTCTCTAAGATTTCTTTTTTGAAGTCGCCGCCCGTTCGTTGGCTAGCGCTTCTGCTCTCTCGTTGACTTGTCGTTCAAATTCTTCTTTAGAAGTTTCGCTCGCTTTGCTCGCCTCTAATTTTGTAGACGTACGCGATCTGATCTTTTCTTTCATCTCGTTAAACTTTTTCAGCTCAGATAAAATTAAAACAAATTCTTCCTGAGAAATGTCGCCGTCTTCAATCGCGTGAGATACGTATTCCTCGATGGTGTTTAATTTAGCGTCTGCCAACATTCGAATTTGGTCGTGTTTTTTGGTTTTGTGAGTGAGTCTACGGGAGGCGTACTTTAGAATTGCGTAAGCACCAAACGCGCCGATAGCAACGCCTTCCATTACAAGTCCAACGGGTCCGGTAACGACGCCCAAAATAGCGGGAATGCCGACTGCTGCCGATGTGGCACCCAGTGCTTCCACGCCGTATTCCACATATCCGAGCGCGGTTAATAGTCGTTTAATCTTTTTATAACTAGCTTCGCGCGAGTCGCGTTCTCTTTGGATTTGAGATTTAATTTCTTCGATCTTTCTGAGTCTGTAAACCTTTGTTTCCGTAATAGCAATACTCGCTTCGCTCGTAGCTCGCTTCGCTTCGCTTTGTTCAGCCGAGTTTAAAGTCAACTCTGGGTATATGTTGGTCGTCATCTTTACTTTTATAATTAAGATTTTTAAACGATATTCACCTCGAGCAAAATTCCATCTCCTTCACCGGTTACTAACCTACCTTTGTCGTTTTTTAAAGAAAAGGTGAGTTCGTCTATATTGCGATCTACGAGCCTTTTACAGGTGGGGTTGACCTCTAAATTACAAAGGTCTGTGTCTCTGGTGCCGAGTACCGTTGAAGACTTCCCGTCATAAAAGTTATAATTCGGGTCGAGCTGCTCGCAGTGTATAAACAGATATTTGATACTATCAATGTCATATTTGCCTTTGTGAACAACTACGCTTTGTAGTTCGTCTTGGGACAGGCCGAGCAATTGGCCCGCGCGTTCGTTTAGTTTTAATCTTAAATAAGGGTCAAAAATTAACAGAGTCACTACTTGAGACTCTTTGTAAACTTTAAAAATAACACCCGGGATGGCGTTTAAAATTGAATCAAACCAATCGATTCCGTAGTACCCAGGTTCGAGGGTGATACTTATATTAGAAGATGGAGATATACTTACTGACTCAAACGCTTTATTGGTTTAGTAGACTCGATTGACCCGGTTTAATGGCAGAAGTCATAGTATCCCAAACAAACGCCTGTTTTTCTTCTCTAGTTGGCGGTGGTGAAATTTTTGTTAAATAATCTCTATAGTTTATTCTATAAAAAATTTTATAAAACGCATAATAAATGCCGCCTAATATTATTTGAAAATTAGGATCAGTAATAGACACACCTCTTATTGAATAAACATTAAGATTTTTCCTTGAAATCGGTAAAAAATATTCACCAAAAATTTCGTCATAACGACTAAAATAAATATTATCTATTATTTTAGTTAATAAAGTTTCTGTAAGACCAAAATGATATAGATTAGGATCTGGAAGATAATCATTAAAATATGCAGGTTCATATTCTTCGCCAAAATAAAAAGAAGAAAAATCAATAAATTTGTCTTTTATTGCTTGTATTATAGATAACATGTGTGATCTATAGATTCTTATTCGATTAACGTTATATTCCCAATTTTTGATATATTTATTTGCGTTTGTTAAAAAAGCTATAGTGGCATAGTAAAATCCCATAAAAAAATCTCTTAAGCGAAAAGTAAGTTCTTCAATCTCATTTCTTTCACCTGTATAAAAGTCGCTATATTTTTGCACAAAGTCTAAATTAGGTAACCCGTCGTCACCTGGTTCGTTAGGTAAAGACTCCCTCAACTTCCACTCAATCTCTGCCCCTCTCGTAACGTTAAAAAACTTTTTTTCTAGCTGAATATTTTTGACGCAGATATGTTTGGTACCTTCTTCATTTTTGATCTCGTTTTTAAGTTTAAATGTCTGCGGATTTTTAGTCAAGTGAAATGTATGTGTCTCCATTTTATTAATAGATATCTAATTCAATCAAAATTTTACAGACGTTGTTCAAGAGTTCATCTCGCTGGTTTCTCAAAGAAAAGGTCAATTTGTCGATGTTGCGAGATATCAGCTTTTTAGGTGTTTTATTCGTTGATTCATAAGGGAAAACGTCAAGCAAGTTAGAAAACTTTCCGTTATAAAAATTGACAGAGTGCTCCAATTGTTGACAGTAAATAAATGTAGGAGTTAAGTTATACTCACCTATATAAATAACATTGGGTGAAAGTTTG
>NW_019091480.1:1007024-1030237 GCF_001949145.1 Acanthaster planci | reverse complement strand
TGGAGTGTGATCAGCAGTCCACTAGCACGTATCAGACGATGTGGGCGGAGTGTGACCAGCAGTCCACTAGCACGTATCAGATGATGTGGTCGGAGTGTGACCAGCAGTCCACTAGCACGTATCAGATGATGTTGTTGGAGTGTGATCAGCAGTCCACTAGCACGTACGTATCAGATGATGTGGTCTATCTACATCATATACTAGCTAGGTCTATTGTGGTAACAAATTAGATGCTGTTATTGCGAAAATATGTTAATACTGCCCAGAGCGTTTTTCCTCCTCAGTGGTAACATGATTAAATTAGACACTGCATACTTTGCACACAGCTCACAGTACTTTGTTATACAGAATAGCAAATTTCAAGCAAAAATGTAATTGAAAAATTTAAAAATCCCTGAAATTTAACGAATTTAACGAATTAAAGGTAGAATCCGTTATGATGTGACTTTCAAGTGTTTATCAGCAGTACAGGTAAGTACTGAAGGCATGGGCCTTGAGGGTTAAGCCTCGGCCTTAGCCTAAAGGTTTGGGGGTTAAAGTACGGGCGTAGCGACCGGGGGTGTAGGCGGTGCTACGCCCCCCCCCGGAATTAATTCCATCGGCAAATAGAGCTTCGGTCGGCAAGTAACTAACGATATACATTGGCTGTCGTCATTTCCTCTGAAACTTTTTCCACAGCCTTTTTTTCCCGATAGTGTTTCTTATCATTTAAATTCCACTGTTACATATCCAACTACACAAAAATAAGAGATATCGCCAAAGTGAGCATGAGTGTGACAAATGCTTTTCAGAGATTTAGCTAAATTTTGGCCAACCCCAATTAACGTCATACTAAAAACAAATGTCAAATTCAAGTGGACTTGTTTATCCAGAGACTGCTTGAAGTAAACACAAACCTTTTAATGTTGGAATACAAATACACTTTAAACAACAATAAAAATGTAATAATAATGGTATCTCTAATGCTCAAAAAATGTTCTAATGTGCACAACGAATGACAGAAACCCTGCTAAAAGAAAGTATAAGTACCATAGTAATAGAAATTTTCCACGCAGTGCTATAACCACTACAGAGCATATACGCCATATACATTCACAATGGTTTGATTGGGCAAACTTGGTTTTGAACGTTTTGAAACTGTTTCCCAAGTGTAACAAAAGACTATCACGTGTAATTGTTTCATTTTCTAAGCTGATTGGGCCATATAAGTTCAGTGGGTACTTGTTTCAATATAAATTCAACGCTAGACGACAAAAACTTTGGGAAGGAGGGACCATTTACGATGATTTAAGAAGTTTCAAGAAGACCTTTCTTGTCATCGTGATGGAAATGCTCACTTCCTCCGGTTTCGGCAACGCCTGCCTGGTTAACAAACGCCTGCGGTCCTTCGGCCGTCTGCATCCCGGCTCCAGCGGGCCTCTTCGGTGGGTCTTGGCCCGGTACAGTGACAACCAACTGCTGGGGAGCAACGCCAGCCGGCTGTGGGGCAACATTCACAGGCTGCGGTGCTTGAATGGCAGGACCTCCAACGGGTTGGGGAGCGCAGGCATTTCCTTGGGGAAAATTGGCAACTTGCTGGGTGGGGGCCACATTGTAATTGGTCGCACTCGCACACTGCGGGCCAGCCGAGGTTCCTGCAATGATTCAACAGAGCAAGACAGATCTAATCAAACTTGATTCAAGTCTTGTGCAATATAGCTGTAGGGATTTGGTGATACGTTTCCTCTTTGATATGATCATACAGTTCGCTTCTCCAATAGAAAGTTGCCGTTACAAAATTCTCGGCACTGCCCCGTCAATGGTGTCCGTGTCACACCGTGCGCCATAAGAAAATAAATAATACCCTCATGATTTTTGTTTTGATATTGTAATAATTGCACAATGTGTAGCAACCTCTAAGAAACTACAATTGCATGAGTCAGTTTCATGGGGCATGAATTCACAGTAGGCTCCTGATTAGTTAGTTTTGTCTGTATTAACAAAGCGCAGAAATACATGAGTTCGCTAAAGCTCGTCCTCTTTTCGCGTCGCTTTGGAAGAGTTCAGACGATCATCCGATTGAAGCAAACGAGGCGAGAGCTAACCTTCGCTATTCTAGTTATAAACTGCATACAAGCCTGAGTTTCAGAGTAAGTAAGTTGCCAAAATAAAACCTCAAAGAACCATCATGGCATGTGAGAGGGGCGATTCTTTACTATCTAGGGAAAACGCAGGCTTCCTTCATAGCTACTTGTCGACAGTGCAGTGACACGTTTTGGGCATCAGTTCCACACTCAACGCTTCGCAGTACGATAAAGTGGGTGGGAACAATCCATCAACTCTCCAGCTACCTAACTTTTGTATATCCAAAAAACATCTGCAAGGAAATCAGCGGTTTCTGCTAGCAAGTTCAGGTTGTATTCGTTTTGACAATATCTTCCCGTGTAGTGGGAGGGGAGTGCGTGCTACGTCCCAAAATGTTGCAGTGCATTCCAAATCCAAACAAGACGGACACTCTCCTTCTTAGATGTTCACCTGTCAAGAAACCCAGACGGTAGGCCTACCCTCAACCGGTACCACCGTGTCCAGTACCTGCACCAGTGATCTTTCCACCGCCCAGCCATCAAGACCTCAGTCATCAACCGCACCCTCGTCCGCAGAGCCTACGAGATCTGCAACCAAAACAACCTACGCCAAAAACTCCACCACATCAAGTCCGCCCTCAAGATGAACGGCTACCGCAACCAACTATCCACCGTTCCATGCCCTCCCCCAGGACGTTAGTGTCACCTATACCCGAACCCCCCCCCATCCCCAAACGTCACAGTTTATCTACCGTACCTGGGCCCCACCTCCCACCAATCCCGGAGCATCCTGCAGTCGGCCAACATCAAAGTATACCATTCAGCACCCAACAAGCTGCAGGCTGCACTTCACAACCACACGGACAAGCACCAACCCAGCAGTGGCCCTGGTGCATATCGCATTCCATGTGAATGTGACCAAGTATACATCGGGGAAACCGGCACTAGACTTCAAGAACACCGGTCGCACGGCCGGCGAGGAGAATACGACAAGTCGGCCATCATCAAACATGCACACTCCACGGACCACCGCATCGAATGGGGCAAAACAGAGCTCATCGCCCCCATCCAGAACTGGTTCCCAAGGAGAATCCAAGAAGCCACCAAGATTTTCCGGCACAACAACGTACCTCAGGACATCGATTTCAAGCTCAGCGACATCTGGCGCCCACTACTAGCGCCCAAACATACACCAACTCAACACGAAACCCATACCCCCACCCCAGGCGTTAGGGTCTTCTCTATCCGAAGCTACCCCCGGTCCCCTCCCCCCTTGGCACAAGGGTCTCCTATACCAGATCCCAGGGTTTCCCGCCAATTCCGTCACCCCACACCGCCACAGGACCCAACACCCTCACGCAACAGCGCACACGCTGAGTCACACAACCCGCGAATCCGGTTCCACGCTCCACGATTACCTTTATAACCAGCTATCCACTCCAGTCCGGCACACTCTCCTGTTAACTCTCACCGGTTCTTTTAAGAACCACACCTCGCCCATAAGAGATTGATTCATGGTGTACCCGCAAACCCTTTTCTCATTCCAAATTTATTCCTATTTTATTCAGGTAAAACGACTTGTAGATAGGACAAAGTCACCACTTTTTTTTGGGGGGGGCGGGGATTACACTTCATGAACAACAAACCTTCCTTCCTATAACCTAACCGTACTTGTGCAAGGGATATTTGATGTGAGGTCGTGATATTAATAAAGATCTACTGATTTCATCAACGCTAAATTTATATACTTTTTTAATTAAGTCTGGTGTCCAGACACACATTTATTAGGAACGAAACGGCACATACATTTCGCTATGAATACAGTGTACCGTATTACACACCAAAGCATTTCGTCCGAATTGGTGCTTAGTGTGAAAATGGCTAAGTGATGTATAGCCGACACCAATCCTTCCCCTTCAGAGCTGAGTCCACAAAGCCTCGATTCTAAGCAGAAACCGAGTCAATTTGGGGTCAAGTCTGGAGTTAAGTCGAAGTCCCAATTGTCGAGTCCTAGCCAAATCTGAGTCCGGTCGTGAAGTGGTTGTTACAGCAACTTCAAATGAACAGCAGAATGATGGTCAGAACCAGTCTTGTAGTTGAGTACTTTCCGAGTACCAACGTTCTCCGCAAAATACTGAACTGGGTAAGAGGGAATAAAGCCAGAGTGCACAGGCATTTGATGGTAAATGTGCAGAGGTAAGATTACAAAATAAATGTTAGACTTCAGACACTCCCAGTTGGGTAAAATTTAAGTTTTAAGGAGAAAAGTACTCGGAAAGTACTCGGCCGAGTACTTTCCGAGTACTTTTGTCCTAAAAAGTTAATTTTAATCAAACAGTGATGGTCTGAAGTCATTATGTTGCTTTGTAATCTTACCTTTATGCATGTACCATCAAATGCCGATGTACTTCAGCTTTGTTCCATCCTAACTAGTTAAATATTTGGTAGAGTACTTAGTTCTCAAAAAGTACTCGACTACATCACTGGTCAGAACAAGGAGATTGTACACTGAGTGAATGTTTCACCCAGGAAGCATGCGAGGCGGCATACTGAGTAGTACTAAGCCACAAGAAAATAGGACTCGAGTGCGAGTCCAATACTCCGTTTGAAACCATGGCTAAAAATGATGTGATGGTCCTCTGACAACCATAGACAGGTCATTTTTTTCTCAAATATCAAAGAGTCCCTGTCAATCTACTGTGAGAAGTCGGTGCGTCTGGTTCGTTATGTGTGCTTTGCATCATATGCATTGATCTTTTGGAGTCACCTCTGCACTAGAGAGGTTCCTAAAATAGTACTGGATCGGCCTGGATGACACCTACCTTTAGCGGCAGCAGGCATCCGCACGGGCTGTTGCTGGAGTTGCTTCTGCACATTCATGTCTGCTTGTTGCTGTTGTTGCATGGTCGTCATGGGTACAAACAGTGCATTGGCTGGTTGAGGCACGCACTGCACCTTTGAATAAAAAAGGCGTATTCCAAATTTAAAACTGTAAGCTTTTATTGAAAGCAACAACTCTGTAAGTCTGGAATGTGGCGCGACTGATTTGTCATTCGGCAATATGGTCCCAATGTAGATGAGTCTACTGGCCTTTGGTCATGTGCACGTTATTGACTCGGATTTCATTTAGGATCCAAGTGTCTTTTTGGAAACATTTCAGAAGTCATGAAAAACAACTTGAAATCAAATCATTGATGGTGGACATCTACTGTTTTCGAAACGAAAGCAGACCACATACCGTAACTGGGGTGTAGGAGTTGCAGCACACGCAAACGCCATAGCAGGACATAGAGGCAGTCACGATGCTGATGATCATCTCAGCCAGGCCGAGTATGGCCAAGAGCGAATCAACGGCTTGACGAGATGGCTGTGAAATCCACAACGAAGATCGTGTCAGGTGAAGGCAACGGAAGCAGTCGAAACCAAACCCAGCTCCCCTAAAATTAAGATGTGTCACTGGTTGCAAGTTGTTGGTACAACGCCCAAGATGATGACATAGAGAACCCACCAAGAATCAGAGGGCGACTCTGACAACGCCAGGTGGTGCAATGTACGTGCCCGTAAGAAGTCAACATTAAGCGGACCAGCCTCATGACAGTTGATAAGTAGGAGGAAGGTGGAATGGTCCCCATTATAAGTAAAGCGGACGAGCACACTCAAAATATCCAAGAAACAGGTAAACAGTAAATGACGTCTGTCTCGTACATTACGATTTGTTTACTTAACTAAAGAAAGTAGTTAAGTAATAATACAATGAAAGCGTGATCACGGTCAACAGTTTCCTAAGAAGACGAGTTCGTTATTGTACACTGCAGTACGACAACACACGATACAGATCGTAACAATGGTCACATTGTGCACCGCCTCCAGACATAGGGATGTAGTGACGAAAAATACCAATACAGGACTCTTTCTAGGCCCTGTAATTGGACTGAGCACGCTTTAATTAAGGGGACCATGAAAGAGAAATAATTTTTTTGGGGTGCAATGCCAAATACGATGTCATTCAGGGCGCTGAACATATCAGTGCTGCACCAATTTGTGCACAGAAAATTTCTAATTTTTTTTAAACACTGCGCTTTCGTACATTTCAATTCCTTTGGCAGTTTATTATTATGTGGGTAATAGGCAATAAGCCAGGAAGCAACCTTTTCACAGAAAAGTTGTCAAATAGTAAATTTGGAGTTCATAATTGGAACATGGAAACATGCAAACTGAACCATGTCTTTCTGGGTTTAAATCATAGGAAAAGCGACCTCATTTGTTCAGAAATGCTTGTTCAATTTTGAACGTTTATAAAGTGCGCTTTTCAGTTCATGTAACTTAGAAAAGATTTCAAACCGTCTGCATAAATTGAAGAAGAGTACACAGATACATAAAAAGTGATTCTAAGAAAATTAATTTCATGGATCCTATAAAATCATTTAACGAGGATCTATTGGAGGGCAAGTCTGGTACCTGCAGCTGCCGTAATTCCAGCTCAAGTTGCTGCAGATAAAAAGCTCGTGGTTGGATCTTTGTTATATAGGCTATAGGGGTCCACTGCAAAGTGTGGAACAGGCCGCCCGGCCTATACGTATGCAGCAAGGTATGAGACGGAGAGAACCCCCCCCCTGCTTTGTGTTGGTCATTGTCTTGCAGGAATCTGCAGAATTCCTTTCAGACATCTTGGGGGGGATGTGTTAAGTAACAATAGTCTGGAATGTGTATGGGGATTGGACATGTTTTGGGGGGGTACCCCTTGGTCTCATTTCTTGCTGGGTATACGCCCGGCCTTCCCCTCGGATTCCGCTCGGTTTTCTTGACTGAGTGGGGGGCGCGACCGCAAAAAACCCCCCAAAAAGGAGCCTTCAAAGCAAGCCAACCGCCTGGACAACAGAGTATGGAATAATGGACTATGACCTCGGTTCTGTTGCCTTGGATTTTGGAACTCGGGGAATAAACGATTAAAAGGAATTGACGGAGTAACCTCCATATAAACAAGAACAGGCAGATTGCTTTTCTCATTATTATGATCAAACGTTTCTCGCGTGGGGCGAAAGTGACCACAATGTTTGCGGTGGATTTGCCTAGGGGTGAATACCAGGTTTTCTACTCTACGAAAAGAAATTTAAGAGGATTTTTCGACTTTGGGAATTCTTCGCAGTGAGGAAGCGTCCTTCAAAAAGCAAAACATACAGTCGAAATTCGAGTAGAAAGTGTTCACAGAATTATAAAATGCAGTTTTTCGGGGTCATGACCAGGCAAAGAGTAGGAATGCATGCAGAAGGTACCCACAGACTTTTTACGGCTGTAGTATTGGTTGGTGTGTGTCAGTAACGCAAATTAAACCTAAAAGAGCCGGGTTATTTTGGCCCATATCATGGCCGGGGAGGGGGGAATCCCACCCACAGAACTAGGCTGTGCCTCTTTCGATTTTTTTACTTAACATGCTTAATAAAGCAATTCCTTATCATTAGAAATGTGAGGTTTGAACATAATCAGACAGAGAGTTTTGTTGTTACAGTCACTTGAAGTTCAAGGCTCACAATGCATGCCAGGCTGCGTTCATTGAGCACTGCAGTGGAAAAAAATTTAACATTTATTGCTGACCCGTCTTGGAAAATGGGCGCTGCACAAGAACGGTATCTGGTTCGTGACTTCATCACAATGGCGGACGCGCCACGATTAGCAAAGGTTCCCATAAGATGATCGCTGAAGTTGCGCGAACCGATATTCGACTTGTTAACGAGTTACTCTACAAACTCGTCAAGGCTTTACTCCTAAAAATGTGTGCTGTTTGAACTGTTGCGTTGTGGGGAAAAATGTAGAGCCCCTAGCTTTTCTTAGGGTTGATCTTAAATTGGTGTGACCTGGTTAATTGAATTGAAAGAGCAGTGGTAGCTTTATTTTGCTTTCGTAAGTTCCCCATTACGATGGGTCACTATAGAATGAATCATGCCCTTTTACCGGTCCAACAACACACGGAACACTGTCGTACGACCGTCCGGGATCTGGATGACAATCGTAACCGGAGTCGATAGCGATCCCGACGGCAGAGGCAACCAGCAACTGGAAAGCTGCCACTGCTGTTAGTATGGACATCACCATCACTGCAATAACCTGGAACGAAAGCAAAAATGAGAAATCGTCATAATTCAGCCACAGGTGTGGGCTTTCCCGGTGTCTGACTCCACCTCAATTTTGCGTACAATTTGGTATTCTTGTTACAACGGGGAAAAGCTGCACGTGGAGGTGATCGGTTTCTGTTGAAACGTGTGGTTCCTTCTTATGCGTCGCGCGTGCACTATGCAAGTTCCCACCAGCCTGTCTCTCGTTTACCACTGTGAGACGGAGCTTCCAGTCAGATACGATTTAGAAGAAAGCTCCTTTGTTCAAAACAAGAAGCCCCAATACAGTTCGAAGTCCAAAGTTCCAAGCGGCCTTCGGCCAGCAATGAGCCCCGAGCTAGACCATGAGAGGGCGTAACTTTCCTGGTTACGGAGGCTCCTTTGGTGGGAACTGCACTTGTTCACAAACGGCCATAAATGCACGCGTTACGGTCGCGTCGCTGCCAACAAAATGAACACTCCCTACCAACATGGCTCTTTTCAACCAATGACGGGTTGCTTCTGCTCAAGGCGGATATGGTCAAGCAAGCTGCAACACTCCCTAATTGCTGCCTTGAAAGGTTCAAAATGCCATTTATTGGAAAGGAAAGAATCATATCTTACCATGCATTTGTTGCTCTTTTTAAACTCAGCGACCAAACCCAGAAATCCAGCAAAGGAGAAAAACTACAGAGACACAGAGACCAAATCACAAACAGGCAGCAATTACCTAAGGGCATTACAACAACGAATTCATTGCATTCTGCCAGTCTGTGTTATAGTTCATAAGCTTACTATTGTGCAAAGGTCGACCGCTCACCACCATCAAATAAAGCTCTGAACACACTCAGTGCATTGTATATATTACTTCTTTTTTCCCATCATTTTTTAGAAAAAAGTTCCAACAATCTTCTGTTCCATTTTTCCACAAAAACGGGGAAACAATTACATGTATTTTTAATACATTTTTCATTTTTTCACAGAATTTTTTGAATATTCATTTCTATAAAACCACGGACTTTCCATTAACACAAAGTCGTAAAATCACAGATTTAATTTAAAGGGTTTTTTCCCTTTTGTCGTTTTTCCGGACACCATTATGGGTCATTCCGTGAATAAAAGAAAACCAGGAGACAAACTAATAGGGTAACAGAAACAAATGCGGCTAATTCTGCTGAAGGAATTTATTTCGCTTTGTGTAATTCTTTTATTCTTTCAAAGTGATGTTTTCTTTCGAAATATTAACATAGTTATAGAAGAAAATGTTTGGGGAGATTGGAATTCAATAATGATAATTAAGACAATAAGACCAAATACATGTAAACGTACATGACCAATCAATTTACAGTGGTACATGAACCCCCCTAAAAACGAATCGAACCGAAATTCAAGTCTTTTGCTATCGGTACTAAAATGGGTCATATTTGTAATACAAGTATGCCAAGCAACTTTATATCCAAACAAAATATTTCACAATTTAAAGTATTTCACATGACGTGTTATCCGTCCCCATATATGACACGTAAAATGACATACATAACAACGACATAATTTCTTACATAGTCATGTTGTCAAAAGACTGCAAGGAAGTGCTCGGAAAACTGTTGTTTGCGTAACGAAGTCTCTGCAAGGAACAGGGTTTAATAATAGTCTTATAGCAACTCACGAGGCTCCCCTGTCAGAGCAATATCGATTGATTTCCATGTCCCCTTTCAACTTCAATGTACGCAAGGAAAATGCAATCGACGCCACTCACCACAAGTCCACTCCAGATTCCCCATCCAGCATACGAAGAACTGCAGCGAATTATTATGGCAACGATCCCCAAGAGAGTACTCAGACTCCCCAGCACGATGTGGACTATCGATAATCCCATCAGTCCGGGAACCTTCTTATAGGATGTGTTGGGTCTAGGGCCATTTCTCAATGGCTGGCCAGACTGCTGTGTGATCACAGCGGGCTGGGTCATGATGATCGGCTGGAAAAAAGGTTACTTAAGTGCAGTTAAACCATAGAGCAAGGTCACTTAAAGCATCTGGATGAATACAAAATGGTTCTCATCACGTGGCACTTTGTCGCTGCCGTTATGACGACTTTCACATAACAACTCATTACAAACCTGAGCAAGAAACATTAGGCCAGTTAACACTGATTTACAGGTTTACATCAGTCAGGCTGCAAAGAAAATCATAGGGATGGGGAATTTGGATTGTAAAAGTATATTTCATGAATTTCGAGTGTTTACATGCAGGTTTGTTTTCACAGCTTCTGTATTTTCACAGCCAGTACAGCTGACATTATTCCCATTTCAAAATGTGCACTGTCAGGGTATAGACCAAATTCGCTTACGCCATCAAGGCGGTGTCACTGTCAATCAGGCTCGCGTGGAGGGATCCCAATGCGACGCTTTCAAGCGTCGATCTGCGCACTTCCACGTTTGAAAACTAGGCTGTATGTGTCAGCTTTAAATCTAAATACGATCAGACGATTGAAAGTAAGGAGTCAAGGCACAGAATACATGAATTATGTTAAATTCAGACTTTTCCGGCTGCAAATTTTTGTAGAAGAGTCTGTCAGGATGACTCCACACGTCAAATCAAACAAAAAATAACGGCAATTTACCGCGACTTAGCGTACCTGCGATGGTTGTGTATCTGCATTTGCAGTGGGCGTGGTTTAAACTGAAGTGGCATCGCACTTATGAACCGGATACTGCATGTACTGTGTGGACTCCGCGGGCGCGCGCGATGAAGTTCAACACATAGAGCTTCGGTTTCAATAAGTTAGCGTGTTAGCGTAGCGATTCTTTCTTCGCATTCCACCAATGATGCCCGGGTTCGAGTCCCGGCTTGGCCCAGGCTTTGAGTGCATTTGGTTTCCAATCCATGTTCGTTCTCGCACTCCGGGTACCCCGGTTTCCTCCTGCCTCTAAAACTGGACTTTCTTCCTAACTCCGTAATGAGATGCCGATTAATAAAGTGTATGAGTAAACGTACAGTTATTGGCGCAAATAGCCTGAGATGCTGAAAGCGCCATTAAAACAAAAACAACATCGGTTTCGATGCCGATATGCGCTGACGCGAAATCCGTCTATTCCTATTAGGAGCTTGAAGCTTGACGAGCGCGTGATTATGGTTAGCAGTGCGCTCCCACTGCCTGATGAGGAAGCATTCAACGTGAATCTCTTTTGTTCAAGGTGCATCTCTTTTGTTCAAGGCACACCCAGAAAATAGACCAGAAATATGTCCGCTGAGTTCATTCATAAAAGTTATACACTCATATTTTATGAGAGTCCTGAGAGCCATGGAAATGGGACATTGAAGAAATATGGCACTGAACCACTGGCCCAGAATCAGGGCTTCCAATGCTGACCAATTTGGATGCAATCTGGTCCTAAAGTGGCACTATTTAGCTATTTTGCAGAGGGATGCAATTTCAAAATGGCTACTTTTCCAGGCAGTGAAATTTCCTTCATTTTAGGAGTGGTCTGCTTTGGGTGAGAATTTCTCTAGAATTCACCGGTCAACTCACCAAAAAAGTGAAAGGAAAATGAAATACGACATGTTAATATTTTGCTGTGCAGCTTGGACACCTGTGAGAGTTGTATATTTGAAGTAATTTTGAAATATAAGGTTTTATCATTGGTATCTATGGGAATTTGGTTTTAGGGGTGAACCCTTCATGCGCGTGGGGACACCGCAGTAATGGCTCTTGATTATTGTCACCGGATCGGTCTATTCTAGTTCTTGTGAGGTACTTTGGTAAACCACAGATGTAGAGAAAGCTACATGTACATGAACAAACCACCTGTACTTCATCGTACACTGTGAACATGTCATAATTATACGCTTGCCGTCCGTGTCTTATAGAGGTGTACAGACTTTTTGTAGGTTGGTCCATTTGCATGCATTAAACTTCGGCAAAGGAGCATGGGGCTATTCAACACATAGAGGCCTTCGGGTATTCATGGTAAATATACCAACCCCCTACTAAACACAGCAAAAGCTGTCCACGGCCGTTTACGAAACGAGTGGCTCAGCCTCAGTCTTTGGCTTCATTGGTTCTAGTCGGCATGGTCGGAGTCTCCTCAAATGGCTGGAACCAGCGAAGACTAAGCCTGAGCCACTCGTTTCGTAAACACCCTCAAATTCGGAGTACCGTGCACTGAAAAATGGACTGTGGTATATTTTAACCCAAGGGAGGGTGACAACTACAACTACCCAATACTTTCGGTTGTTTCAGCCCAATTTGGAAGATTGAAATTAATTTCTGGTTTGTTTTAACTAAATAGTAGTTAATATTCACTCATTCTGTGGGTGACAAAGGAAACTGAAAGTAATATTCATCCCAAAATTGGATTAACACAGCCCATATTTGGGTAGTTGCGGTTTTCAAACTTCCCTGGTTTAAATTTTAACCCAGGCAATTTAGCAGTGTGCTATTACATAGCTAGACCACCGTACTGCCATATGCATACATCATGTTACGTGTCGTGATCCAGAGATCAGAGCTTGTTCGCGAGCACAAACATGCCGGTTTATATGCGTAGGGGTGTACTCTAACCTTGTTATCGGCGGTCGACTGTTTCCAAACATTCGTTATCTATTTACTTCTTTATTTCAGCAAGAAGGAATGCAAAAATACACGCGATCAAATACAACTCAATTCAAGAAACAAAAACGTAATACCCAATGTTCTTACAAAACGTAATACCCAAAGGAATAGGATAAACCCTTGCATCCAAATATAAGCCATGCTCCCACTGAAGTGTTAAGCAGCAAACTTTATTACTTTCAAGAAACTCTCCCCTAGCCTGTATTTGAAAAAAATAAAAGTAATTACACTCTACTGTAAAAAACTAAGAGAATTTCTATAACATCGTTAACTATTGACAGGTAAACTTGAAAGGGGGCCAATTTAAACGAATGGGAGACAAACAAAGAAAGAAATACAAACATCAACAACAGACTGAAGACAGCAGATAAAACACATACAGATGGACCAACAGTGAACTTCAAGCGAACAAGAAAAACAAACTCAAACAAGATGACGTGGACAGGCAGACAGAAAATACATGCAGACAAACAGACAACTAAAAGCTGCATCTGTACATAGACATACAACCTGACGATGGGCACTCAATTTAAACAAACACTCCTACAGCAAGACGGAGAGACAGACAGATAAACTGACACCAATCCAACGGTTAATGGGCAGACCAACAGTTAAAATAATTTCTCACACTACATATACATGTGTATGTACTCCAAACAGGCGTATGTAATCGAAGTATACCTAAAACAACAGGTTCAAACATCTCTTCCAAATAGGTCTTTATGTAATTAAATAGTTGCACAGGTTTGAATATAGCTGGTAGAGATTATTACACTTTTACTGCAAAGGCACGCTGATTTGGTTACGTTTTAGTGAGAAGTAGACGCTGCTTGGGATCACCATTCGGTCAACGAATTTTCCAGGATTTGGAGCACTCTTCCAACTGAAATTAAGGACTTTGAGGTTTTTGGCTTAACCACTTGCGCCTCAACACAGAATGAAACCTGTGTCCCACTTGTGCTGGTGAACTTGTTAGTCGAATTTTTGTTAGTTCTCTGCCTGTATTTCAGCGTACTTTCGCCAAGATACGCACGACAAGTATCATTGCATCGCCACCATTCGTGACTTCCCAATTTCTTGATCCAGTGCACGGAAAAGAGTTGCGTATCAACAACTCATCACAAAACATTTATGATGAATTTTTTCTTAAATTTCCTACTTGGTATGAAGTGACCATGGAACCAAGGGTATTCCTGCACAGTATCAGTGTCCTATTTACAGTGAATTTACTCACCACGCGTGGATGAAAAGGGAGTGATGATTTCCCACAGGCGGTTTACAATTTGATTTGCCAGTTTCTATGTACGAGAAGCTTAGTCCGTCCACTTGGCCGAAAGGTTGTCGATCCAGTATGTCTGTCTATATATGCAGCTTCCATCCTAGACTGGTTCCTGGTCCCTTTTTATGGTCCTTCGAGCTTGAATGTTCTACAGTGCTGAAGCAGGCTCGCTCAGGCGGTGATCCTCAAGGCCAAATATATTAAACGTGTCACATTATTTTGAATTGCAACTTAATCACTGAATTGGCAGACATTTCAGTACTGGCCTACAGGTTACTGAACAGTGATCTAAAATCCATTGACGGAGACAAAGTGCATGTAACGTGTTTGATATCATACCACGTGGAGTGTGACCTATATTCTGACCTTCTAATTGATATATAATAAGTTCCTTTGTGTAGTATACTTAGAGTGTGATCAGCAGTCCACAGCACAGATCAGATGATGATGGTTTATCTGCACCATATACCTTTATGCAAGTTAATTATATCTCCCTGGTCCCACAAGTATGAACATATTACAGAAAATTAACATTGTACTGTGGTAAAAAAAGGTTGTCATCATGAAAACGTGTTAACCTATTGTACAGAGTGTTTTCCCTCCACTGCGGAAAACATGATTAAATAACATACATGATACTTTGCAGACAGCTTACAGCTGACCCTATGTTGTATGTTTACAGGATAGCAAAATTTCAAACCAAACTTGTAACTGGACAATTCAACAATCGATGGGCCTTGAACAAGGCCCTAGGAGTGGAAGGCGCGTACTGGTCCTTCAAATTTAACGAATTCAAGTTAGAATTCATTATGACGAGACTTCAGAAGTAATTAAATACTAAAGAGGGCATGGGATCCGGTGGCCTTGAGTATTAAACCTTGGCCATGATAGCCTTGAGGCTTTGGGGTCAAAACTTTGACCTTGGTCTCTGAGAGTTAAAGCCTTGGCGTCTGAGAGTTTAAAGCCTTGGCCTCGGCCTTGAGTGTAAAGCGCAGGTCCTTGACGGTTAAAGTCGTAATTGGCCCTGAGCATCAAAGCCTTTGCTAATCAGAAACATTTTATACCGTGGTACGTTGTGTGGGCCTCACCATGTAAGAAAGTCTGTCCCAAGTGACGCGTGGTGTTCATAATGCTATCGATGAAGCAGAATGCCGCTAGCGATATGCTGGTGTACGAACTCTAAAACGTGTACTGCCGTCCGTGTGTTATGACAGCACGTACAAAGGGCTCCGCATGTTGCAGATGAGGGTGAGGACCAGTCTAACTTCCCGCTCAATGCAACCAAACGCTGTCACGTACATGTAGGTCCACTCGACTTCCTCGCGGTCTATCAACTATTTTTGGAAAGAGGAAGATCGAGCTGGATAATAACGTGTTCCAGTACCCATACCAAGAGCAACTAATTATTAAGTATTCGTTTCGAGAAACGATTTGTTGAAAGACAACTACGTTAAATGTTGACATGAGGGGAAACAGTTAGCACGATATATGGTGGAGTCATTTCCTTATCAACGTAGACCCATTGTATAATATGCAAATTGTTCAGTATCATAGTGTGTTCTGGGACTCGTTTTGTCTTCTTCATTGTCGCTTGTGCAAATATGTCATAGCTTTTCAATAGTCAGTGGAAAAAACAATGACACGAAAACAAACACCCCCAAAAGCCCAAAGACTGTTCAAATGTTTTTGTTGAGACTCACCCCGTCCTGCTAATTTGCCAAACATTGTTGTAGAGGACAAACTAAATCCGTACTAAGATTCACAAAAGCACTGTACTTGGTACAATTCTCAGTATACCCGGGACAAGACTACATGAGGACCCTGTGTTTGGCAGAGATGGAAACTCAGTGAGCTGTGTAAGTCATATTTTTAAAATAAAGTCAAGAGTACTGATAACAAATTCCACCACTTCCGGCCTGCCACTCCTTAATCCCATTACCCACACACTCTAACTTTCAAGAATTTGTTGATACCTAGTGCTCGTTTAATTAAAGGATCCATGAAATGAATTTTTCTTGGAAGCAGTTTTTGTGTATCTCTAATGTCTTCTTCAAAGTATAAAGACTGTTTGACATCCTTTTTTGGGGTTACATGAACTGAAAAAAACACTGAACTGAAAAGTGCACTTTTTAAACGTTAAAAATTGACCAAGCATGTAGGGACACGGGAGGTCGCTTTTGCTTTGATGTAAATCCAGGAAGACATGGTACAGTTTGCATGTTTTCCCGTTCAAATTGTTTTTTTTCCAAAACTGGTATCTGAAAACAGTTTCGGGGAAAGGTTTTTTGATTGTTTATTACTATATTCCTACTCAACCATAGATTGCCACAGGAAATTAAATCTACGATAGCAGCGTTTAAAAATCTAGAAATTTTCTGTACACTAATTGGTATAGCACTGAGATTCAGTGCCTTGGATGACATCATAGTTTCGCTTATGAATATGCAAATAGCATTAGCATAAAAATGAAAAGCCCCAAAACATGGGTTCAAATTGGAAAACAAACATTTAAAATAAGGTTATTGAAACCTAAAGGTGAAATCTCCCGCCAGGGTTTTAGTAAAATATTTGTATTTTCCGGTCCCTTTAATAATTCCTGTTGCTGATATCTGTTATATGTTCATGATGTTATATACTTTTCTTACTGTGCACATCCTAATCACATGATTTTATGTTTTATATCTTTTAAATTATTCTTTTGTATATGCCCCTTATTGTTTTAGTTGTTGTTTGATTCTTATTCGTTTCTAATCCTGATTGATGTCTATGATACATTGTAATTTTTTGGTAGATTATAAATTTTTTCTGTGAGGCCCACAATTATCATAACAGTAATCTCAATTGTTTGTTCATCCCTCGGTGTCTTAACCATTTTGTGGCCTTTAAATATAAGGTGCGAAGCTACATTCCAGGGCTTCAGTTGAGAGGGAAATCAAAATTCTAAAAGAAAATTATCTTTCATTTTTGTTTCGAAAAATACGTGCAGGAGGTCTCCATGGGAGATCCCTGTCCCCGTTTCTGCTTCCCCCTTAATACAAACTGTGTTAAAAACGGTTGCACGTCATTAGTATGAGGTCTTCCAGACGTCCTTGGTATGAAAGGAATTTTTATGAGGAATGAGAACAAGGGTTATAATTAATTGAAATCAATCGATTTAAGTCAATGATTTAAATCAGAAAATTAACACATCATTAAAAAAATCACGTTACTTCGAGAAACGTTTTCGTTTGGTGTTTAATTAAATGGGGGAGTTTTACAAACTGATGTCTTTAAAACAGTTACACAAGTACATGTATCTTTACTTATCTTTAGATTTTTTGGAGTGAAGAAAAATGAAGACAGTTTGTTTGGAGTTGGTCATAATTTGAAATTTGGAATGCGTACTACCGCTTTGCGCATGGATGGTTTTAACAATGTGAAAGAGAGTCAAGTCATTTGAGTTTTTCAGTTGAGAAAACCTGTTTATTAATACACTAGACATTCCATTTACATGCATTTAGGAAAACATGTATCATATATTATTGCGACATTCATTAAAACTTAAACAACGAAGATGTGTACTCATTCAATAAACTCTCTAGAAATGTCATAAATAATATAATGAAATAAGGCAAGTACATAATCTTAGCAAGTACAAAAGTTTTATCCAAATTGAAGAAGCAAACACACTGATCTTGGATCACCTCGTTTTATCACCGAATTCACAAAACCAGTTTATTTATGCCAAGAGTTTGTATATAATTCAGAATACAGGTAACGCACTTAGCAAGATGTTTGATCAATTTAAATAAACAGTTCAATATGCGACAAATTTAGCCAAAACAGTCAGTAGTGGGTCTTTTAGTCATCACACGGTGTTTCATGTCTTAAACTCTGGGAAAAAAGGTTTCCTGGACATGTAACCAAGATCGGTTTAAATAAATCGATTTAATTAAACCAAATCTGATTGAATTTTAAAAATCTGATTGTTTTTCTGTAAAAAAGTCATGATCTGCAACAACCCTGAATGAGAAGTAAAGAAAGAAAAAAGACCCGGACCTAAGCAGCGGTTATATTATGCACTCAACGAGGTTTGGCTTTATTTCCACAAAAAATACTACATGTGCATATAAAAGGCCTGAGGTTAAAATTCCCAACTTCACACATTGTTATTATACAGAATTGGCTAAAAATCACCTCAAACTCGTTTATACATGTAATGGATCTTAAAAAAGAAATTTCATGGATGTCGTTTGGCATGCATAGACGTTATCAAGATAATGAACCAGTCAAACATCACTTTGATTTACGAATTTTTTTTTAAAAATATTCCTTAGTACCTGCTAAACTATACAATGGGCCCATAGATACATGTAATTTTTCCTCTTGGAAATACTGAAAATATTTTATCGATTGTCCGGATCCACCACCTGACTACTCCTTGCCAATCTAAAACCTATGCCGACGATAGTACCATTTTGTGTGTCAACTTGCACTTCGGGGGTCAATTGACAAAGCTTGCCAAGGGTCAGTGGGAAATGATATGAAAATAAACGCCAACAAAACCCAAGAACTGTTTGTTTCTGTTAAGATTCAGCCCATGCCGCTAATTTGCTAAAAAATGTTTAAGAAGAGGATAAACCCGCAGGCCTATTAAGAGTCAGTCAAGCACAACTATTTGATTTACCCAAGGCAAGACTAGTAGGACCTTGAATTATCACTTTTCAGCAGGCACTATCAAATATTAATACAAGGCCAGGTCACGTTTGCGCGTTTCGACCTATACGAATAGAAAAACTGTCCAAGGTATTCATTCCCGCTGCGTAAATCACAAGATGCCACATGGATACAAACACGTTTAATCAGGTCTGATTGGTCAGGAGTCTGTGTGCATGCACCAACGCGCCACGTGCGCCAAGTTCATTGAAGGGATTCTATTGGACAACTTTAAAACGAATTATACTATCTAATGGACGGCGATGTCCGGGAAAAAGAAAGTAAAGTTTCAGAACGAAATCCTTGGAAAACCATTATAATTTGACTTCTTTTGACTTTCTGAATGAAATGGTATTTATGAATTTTTGCCCATTCGTAATCGCTGTTTAATTACGGAATAAAGGAAGGCGGTTGCTTTGTGTACCTTGATTACAGGAAGTACCGTACGAAGCGCGTATAGGTCTTTCTCTCTTCGTGAGAACGGCCGTGTTGCTGTACCATGTAAATTGTGGGTATAAAATGAAGTGACAATATGGACTTTGGCTCTTCGTGAAAACCCTAAAACGCATTTTAAGCTCTTTCTGCATTTTCTTAATTTCCGTTTTCCCGCCAAATAGGCCTAAGCACTTTCCAACGTCAAGCTTTTGCCAAATGAGGCTAAATCATTTTCTGCTAAAATTGAAAAATGTGAAATTTTTTGTTTATTTCGGAAATTTTGACATTTTTGCCTCTTCGTGAAAACGGCGACAATTTTTTTGGAAAATTTCCAAAAGGCACTATTTGTAACTTTAACAAAAGCTTTGAGAGGCAGAACGTTAAAAATATGCTTATTGTGACGCGACAGAAGGCGCTAGTCACTAGGCACGGTGCAGAATTATAGATGGCGCTCTAACAGAGGCAGATGTTAGGCGCGCATAGCTGTGTGTTAAGCAAGCGCGGCGCATAGGCTCCGCCTTGTGCGTTGTGCGATAGGGCAGCGGAAGTCACTGCTTGGTCACGTGAGCACTCGCGCGGGGGCGTGGTCAGAGCAGCGCAAAAGCTATAAAACGCGCGCATAGGCTATGACTAGTCGCCCTGATCAAGGGCTTATCCTGAGGTAAGGGTCGAGAATCCTGTGCAAGGGTTAAAGTCACCTAGCCTAGTACAGTGTGACTGTGCCTAAGTCCGAGTGGTGCGTGTGCTGTGGAGGGGCTCGGTAGGTTGAGTGGCTGATTGGTGGGGCGGTATAGTTCCTGATAGGAGCTTGCGGTCGATGGAAAGGTGGATTGCTATCTCGCGACGTGAGTTGCGTGTAGCGCAGCCCTGACAATAAGCCCCGTAGACTTGCTAAAGTCCCTGATTCGGCACTGTTTTTATGGATGCCCACAATTAATTGTGGTGTTCACTGCTCTGGGTGAAGTCCGGTCACGTATAATCACGCAGTCTCCCGTCAATAGCGCCCTCTACTGGTGTATTGGTTGAGTGTGTTGATGAATAAAGCAGCCGCTTGTTAATTGTTGTATATAAGTCAGGAGTCCAGGCGAAGTTTATTTCAAGTCAGGTCTGTCCAGGTTACGTCATTAAGTTTCGACCAATCAGATTAGCTATCATCTCGACGACGACCAACTTTCTTGGGGACGGTATACTTCGGTCCCAACGGACTCGTCCCTAGCCGCTCAGGGACTCTCCGGCGTGCCGTCCGACGCACCGTGCCTTGAGGAGGAGGGCGCCCTCGACCTCGTGGTAGGGGCGCGGCGCCACGTTATTCTAACGAAGACAGTAACCTTGAAATTAATGCAAAAATAACACGAGAATAGGAAAAAATTAAAATAAGGAAACGTCATTTCTCTTCTATATATTCAGTCTAACAGGCCCCACTTTTTATAACAATAATAATGATTTTATTTACAGATACTATTTTCGAAGAAAATTGTAAAACCAGCTACCTCAAGGACAAGACGTAACAGGTCAGTCCGTTTTGTGAGTTATTTTAATGCTTTTGCTTGTTTTGAATCTTGCCACAGGTTTTAATTAACTTAAATCATCAAAACAGCTGCAAATGAGGAGATTAAAAGTCTCCGAAGACACTTACATGGCATGTTTTGATCTAACTACTGTTGTTCTTGCAAATTTGAGCTAGTTAGCCTTTTTCAAAATTCTTCCCCTCAGCTTTGTCTAAGCAGATATCTTGACTTTGAGCACTCTGTATTTCTTTTCTCCAGTACTGCAGTTTTAGTACGAACGCAATTTTGACTCTGGGTTTATTTCAGTTATTTTCCGTTTGTAGGCACTAAAGACTACTTCTTTCTCCATCCTTAAGTTTAATTTTTCTTTAACTGTCTCTCCCACTTGGTGTTATCAAATTAAGAGTAATGGAAGTGAACCAAATGTTTAAACTGCGGTTATTTAACAGTTAATACGATTCATACACAAGTTAGAATTACGTGTTGTTAGAAGGTACATGTATACCGATTGTTTAACTGAAATTTGTTTCGTGGGATCCTCAAAAAGTAAAGCCCGTGATATCAAGGCAGGATTTTATTTGTTTTGCTGGTGGTTTTGGAATTTCTCAGGCGCTGTTGCCAGAGGTTGAAGCTAAAATTTAACCACCCCCTCTGGATAAGCTTCAAGAAAACAAATGTCAAATCCAAATGAACTTATTCATCCTAAGACTGCTCGAAGTAAACACAACATTTTTAATGTTGGAATACAAATACACTTTAAATAGANTTGTGCGATAGGGCAGCGGAAGTCACTGCTTGGTCACGTGAGCGCGCGCGCGGGCGTGGTCAGAGCAGCGCGAAAGCTATAAAAGGCGCGCTAGACTAGGACTAGTCGCCCTGATCAAGGGCTTATCCTGAAGGGTCGAGGATCCTGTGCAAGGGTTAAAGTCACCTAGCCTAGTGTGACTGTGCCTAAGTCCGAGTGGTGCGTGTGCTGTTGAGGGGCTGATTGGAGGTGCGGTATAGTTCCTGATATGAGCTTGCAGTCGATGCAAAGGTGGATTGCTATCTCGTGACGTGAGTTGCGTGTAGCGCAGCCCTGACAATAAGCTCTGTAGAGCTTGCTAAAGTCCCTGATTCGGCACTGTTTTTATGGATGCCCACAATTAATTGTGGTGTTCACTGCTCTGGGTGAAGTCCGGTCACGTATAATCACGCAGTCTCCCCGTCAATAGTGCCCTCTACTGGTGTATTGGTTGAGTGTGTTGATGAATAAAGCAGCCGCTTGTTAATTGTTGTATATAAGTCAGGAGTCCAGGCGAAGTTTATTTCAAGTCAGGTCTGTCCAGGTTGCGTCATTAAGTTTCGACCGATCAGATTAGCCATCATCTCGACGAAGAACAACTTTCTTGGGGGACGGTATACTTCGGTCCCAACGGACTCGTCCCTAGCCGCTCAGGGACTCTCCGGCGTGCCGTCCGACGCACCGCGCCTCGAGGAGGAGGGCGCCCTCGCCTTCGTCGTAGGGGCGGGGCGCCACGTTATTCTAACAAAGACAGTAACCTTGAA
Source organism: Acanthaster planci (assembly GCF_001949145.1). The sequence continues at coordinate 1,008,006 of NW_019091480.1, read as the reverse complement.
ATTAATGCAAAAATAACACGAGAATAGGAAAAAATTAAAATAAGGAAACGTCATTTCTCTTCTATATATTCAGTCTAACAGGCCCCACTTTTTATAACAATAATAATGATTTTATTTACAGATACTATTTTCGAAGAAAATTGTAAAACCAACTACCTCAAGGACAAGACTTAACAGGTCAGTCCGTTTTGTGAGTTATTTTAATGCTTTTGCTTGTTTTGAATCTTGCCACAGGTTTTAATTAACTTAAATCATCAAAACAGCTGCAAATGAGGAGATTAAAAGTCTCATGACATTTTTTGATCTAAGTACTGTTGTCCTTGCAAATCTGAGCTAGTTAGCCTTTTTCAAAATTCTTCCCCTCAGCTTTGTCTAAGCCTGCCAGACATCTTGACTTTGAGCACTCTGTCATTCTTTTCTCCAGTACTGCAGTTTTAGTACGAACGCAATTTTGACTCTGGGTTTATTTCAGTTATTTTCCGTTTGTAGGCACTCAAGACTACTGCTTTCTCCATCCTTAAGTTTAATTTTCCTTTAACTGTCTTTCCCACTTGGTGTTATCAAATTAAGAGTAATGGAAGTGAACCAAATGTTTAAACTGCGGTTATTTAACAGTTAATACGATTCATACACAAGTTCGAATTACATGTTGTTAGAAGGTACATGTATACCGATTTTTTTTTTACTGAAATTTGTTTCGAGGGATCCTCATGTTCCTGTCATTGTCTCATAATATGAGGAATTCCCTTGTATCATATCTAAAAGTAAAGCATGTGATACCAAGGCAGGATTTTACTTGTTTTGCTGGTGGTTTTGGAATTTCTCAGGCGCTGTTGCCAGGGGTTGAAACTAAAATTTAACCACCCCTTCTGGATAAGCTTCAAGAAAACACATGTCAAATCCAAATGAACTTATTTATCCTAAGACTGCTCAAAGTAAACACAACATTTTAATGTTGGAATACAAATACACTTTAAATAGG
>NW_019091480.1:950039-1007002 GCF_001949145.1 Acanthaster planci | reverse complement strand
TTCTTTATGGGCTTTTGGTACTAACATTACATTTGAATTAAATTGGGGGAAAGCTGGACACTCAGTAATATCACGAACGATTTCACACTGAAGCAAAACCTAGAATATGCAGAAAGTCAACCTCGTAATATGCCAAACTGAGTAATAATGAAAACTTAGACTCCGATATACAATTGCATTCATCTGCTACCTACCACATTTTTTATGTCAAGTTAAAGGCAATCTTTCCAATTAACCTAAGAAATCCTTTTCTTCAGCACTCATACCTTTATACCTTCTCCCACCAAAACATGTCTGTCTCTTTTAATGGAAATAACGGAAACTGCAATATAGCAATGAAAATAAAAGCACTGAAAAACCGTGTTTCCGTTCAGCAATAAAAATGTAATAATAACGACATCTCTAATGTGCAAAATACATAACAAATGTTCTAATATGCACAACGAATGATAGAAACCCTGTTAAAAAGTACAAGTGCCATAAAAATAGAAATTTTCCATGCAGTCCTATTACCACTACAAAGCTCGCCATACACATTTTCAGAATGGTTTGATTGGGCAAACTTGGTTTTGAACCTTTTTGAAACTGTTTCCCGGAGTGTAAAAAAGGCTATTACATGTAATTGTTTCATTTTCTTAGTTGATTTGGCCCTCTAAGTAACTTCAGCGTGTATTTGCTTCGATATAAATTCAAAGCTAGACGACAAAGACGTTGGGAAGGAGGGACCATTTACTGTTGGACAGCGATTTAAGAAGTTTCAAGAAGACCTTTCTTGTCATCGTGATGGAAATGCTCACTTCCTCCGGTTTCGGCAACGCCTGTCTGGTTACCTGTCTGGTTAGCGAACGCCTGCGGTCCTTGGGTTGTCTGCATCCCGGCTCTGGCGGGCCTGGTCAGTGGGGCTTGGCCCGGTACAGTGACAACCACCTGCTGGGGAGCAACGCCGGTCGACTGGGGGGCAACATTCACAGGCTGCAGTGCTTGAATTGAAGGACCTCCAACGGGTTGGGGAGCACAGGCATTTCCTTGGGGAATATTGGCAACTTGCTGGGTAGGGGCCACATTGTAATTTGTCGCATACTGCGGACCAGCCGAGGTTCCTGTGATGATTCAACATAACAAGACAGATATAATCGAACTTGATTCAAGTCTTGTTCAATTTAGATGTGGGGATTTGGTGATGATTATTCCCTCTTTAAAGGGTGGCTGCAATAGATTTTTGTGATTACAAACTTCTAAAATGCTCCTTTCTGCCTCAGTTAACCTTATTTTCAACTTCAGTTTCATTATTTCAAAGGGCGTTTTAATGCCTTTTTGGCTTTTATGCTAATTTGTATTTCCCTATTGATGCGCAAAACTGTTTTGTCATCACAGGAAGAAGTCCCAATGTTACTTTGGCTTGTACACGAAAAGTCCTGGGGTTTTGTAGATTTTCCTGGACTCAGTTGTCTCTTCTTTGCCGATTCATTGTTGTTCATGTGCATAGCAATGAGAAAATGTCAATCCCTCTCTCAGAAATGTTTTCAGTAGGTAAATCTTGGGTTCACAGTTTGAACAGAAACACCTATGCACATGAACCATGCCTTCCCTAGATGGTGTCACAGCAACAGCTCCCTCAGTTCCTTGATTTTAAGCAGAGTCTGAATCGGTTTTGGGCCAAAGTTCGGATTCAAGTCGAAGTCCCAGTCCTCGCCAAGTCTGAGTTCGGTCGTGAAGTGGCTGTTACAACCAATTCAAATTAACAGTAGACTGATGGTCAGAACGAGGAGACTATAAGGTGTTTCACCAAGGACGCGTGCGAAGCGGCATACCGAGTGCTACTAAGCAACAAGAAAATTGGACTCCAGTCAGAGTCCAGTAATCCCTTCAAAACCATGACAGGTCATTTTTCTCTCAAATATCAGTCTGCTATGAGAATTCGGTGCTTCTGGTTAATAACGTGGGCTTCGCATCACACATTGATCTTTTGAAGCATATGAAGCAAGATACGGGACAGAGAGCACCCCAGCCTTTCTGTTGGTCATTATTTGATTGGAATCTGAGGAATTCTTTAAAGGCATTTAGGGGATGTGTAAGTTAACAATAGTCTTGAGTGGGTACAGGGATTGAACATGTAAGGGGGAGGTATCCCTCCATCCCATATCTTGCTGGGTATATTTTGGAGTCACCTCTGCACTAGAGCGGTTCCTAAATCGGCCTGGATGACACCTACCTCCAGCGGCAGCAGCCACTGGCTGTTGTAGGGGCTCCTGTTGTGCATTCATTCCAGCAAACCGGATGTCAACCTGCCGCTGTTGTTGCATGATCGTCATGGGTACAAACTGTGCATTGGCTGGTTGAGGCACGGATTGCACCTTTAAATTTAAAAAAGACGTATTCCAAATTCAAAACTGAATAAAGCATTTTGAAAGCAATAAAATCTCAAAGTCTGGAATGTGGCGCGACTGATTAGTCATTTGGCAGTATCGTCCCGATGTAGATGAGTCTATTGGCCTTTTGTCGTGTGCATTGCGTGTTTTTGACTCAGATATATTTCATTTAGGCTCCGAGTAACTTTTTGGAAACGTTTCAGAAGTTATGAAAACAAATCAAATCATTGATGGTGGACATCTACTCTTTTCGAAACGAAAGCTATAAAGACCACATACCGTAACTGGGGTGTAGGAGTTGCAGCAGGAGCAGACGCCATAGCAGGACATAGAGGCAGTCACGATGCTGATGATCATCTCAGCCAGGCCGAGTATGGCCAACAGCGAATCAACGGCTTGACGAGATGGCTGTGAAATCCACAACGATGTCAACATTTGTTAACAAGAACAGGCAATTTACTTCTTTATCCTGATGACCAACAGAAAGTCAACGCCGTGTGGCTGCATAGTAAATACGATGTTTGTCATGGACTTGCGCGGATTTGCACAAGGTTTTCAGCCTTCCAAAAAGCAGTTTTAGTGGATTTTGCATTTGGATATTCTTCGCCAATTAAAGAGAGGATCAGCGGCCAGAAATAAATTATGCCCATTTACCGTCCCAACAATACACGAAACACCGCCATACGGCTCGGGATGCGGTCTACAAAAGTAGCCGAACTCGGACAAGGCCGCGATGACAGAGACAATCAGCAACTGGCAAGCTGCCACTGCTGTGAGTATGGACATCACCATCACTGCAATGACCTGGAACGAAAACAAAAAGGGGAAATGATCATATTTTGGACACAGGAGGGTTGACGTGATGTCACACAGTGAATGCATTTTTAAGTTATTAGAGTACTTTTAGTCTCTCTACCGTGAGCAGAAGTACCCCCTCTTCGGTTGGTCGGAACTGCTCATTTTGCTGGCCGCGACACGCCCGTAACACGTGCATTTCATAGTCGTTTATGAACCTGCGAAGTGCAGGTCCGACAAAAGCAGCCTCCGTTGCTGGGAAAATTGCGCCCTCATTTGGTCCAGATAGGGGCTCATAGCGTGGGGGTGTGTGGGACTGTCAAGTAATCGTGTCCTGAAATTACAACAATACAACGCTTTCCAATTTCATTGTACCACCGATCTCGAAGCACTTTAAATTCGCGGCTTGTCTCGTGTTTTTCCCCCATACTGCTCATGTGATACGTGCTGCTTGCTATCTCCATCCAGTTTGACTAATAAGGTGATAAACAACAGTGGATAGGCCTGGGTACAGGAACATCTCTGTTTATTGGCAAGTGTTATTACAATAGTGTAGCGACAGGGTTGTCGAGGGTTGGTAACATAGAGAAAAATGATCAACGCAAGATTTTTGCCATTCTATTTATAACGAGCAGTTGACATCACGAATCATCGGGCAAAGTTCCTAAAACGCAGTTACATGTGTAAAATACTTGCCAACAGCTGTGAAGTAAATCTCTTTATTTATATCATACATTTTTTTTTACTCGGTATGCCAAAACCTTTTCATTTGGGCCACACTATTCGCTAAAGATAATTATTATTGATGGAAACTGACAACAAACATCGACAAAGACTGATCCAAAAGCATCGGGGTGGGTGGCAGCAAACTTGTTTTGTGTGGGGAGCATATAAAAGGTGAAACTTTATAAACTTTTGTTGCCTTTAATTACAAAGTACGAAGCTACATTCCAGAGCTTCAATTAAAAGGGGAATCCAACATACTAAGAAAAAGTGCCTTTCATTTTTGTTTCAAAATTACGTGGAACAGGTCTCCTTAGGAGACCCCGGCCCCGGTTCTGCACCCGTTCTTAAATACAAACTGTAGGCCTATGTTTAAAACGGTTGCACGTCATTGGTATGAGGTCCTCTAGACTTCCTTGCTATGAAGGGAATTTTTATGAGGAATGAAAACAAGGTAAATTCATTTAAATAAATCGATTTAAGTCATTGATTTAAATCACAAAATTAACACATCACTAAATAAAATCACCTTACTTATAGAGAAACCTTTTCGTTTGGGTATTTAAAAGGAAGAGATTCACATACTGATGCCTCAAAACAGTTACACATGTACATTTATCTTTACTTATCTTTAGCGTTTTTTTTAGTAAAGAAAAATGAAGACAGAGAGTTTTGTTTGGAACTGGTTACAAGTTGGAATTTGGAACGCGTACTACCACTTTGCGCATGGATGGTTTTAACAATGTGAAAGAGAGTCAAGTCATTTGAGTTTTTCAGTTGAGAAAACCTGTTAATGGAATAGACATTCCATTTAAATGCATTTAGAAATACATGTATGATATATTGCTATAATCATGAAAACTGGAACACCAAAGATTGTGTACTCATTCAATAAACTCTCACAAAATGTTATAAATAATATAATAAAATTAGAGTATAAGAGTTTTATCCGAATTGAAGACGCAAACACACCTATCTTTGATCATCATGTTTTATCACTGAAATATTTATTTATACCAAGAGTTTGTATGTAATTCAGCATACAGGTAACTCAACTTAGCAAGATTTTGGATTAAAATAAACACTTCGATATGCGACATTTTTAGCCAAAGCAGTCAACAGTGGGTCCTTTATTAATCATCACAGGGTGTTCCATGTGTTTAACGTCAGGACAAAAGCTTTCCTGGACTTGAAAACAAGATCGACTAAAATAAAAGGATTTTATCAAACTAAATCTGATTGAATTTTTAAAAATCTGATTTTTTGTTTAACAAAAATCAAGATTTTTAACAACCCTGAATGAGAAATAAAGAAAAACAAAAGACTGGGACCTAAAATGTCCTTGTTTTAAGCAGAATGTTATATTTTATATTCCATTTTGACGAGGTTCGACTGTTCATGTACTACTTTTCTTCAGAATATTCTTTAGTACCTGCCAAACTATAAAAATTGGAACTTGAGAACAAAAACTCGCCCTATTTTTTTCAAATTTTTGTCCCCTAAAAGCCGTTAATCGTTTCAGGCTACAAAAGGAACATTATTAGTAACAAGGAATGAACCAGCTTGAATCCCGATTCTAGTCAGCCGACCACGCTCGACAAAATTCCCATGATGCATGATTCGGTGTGGGCTTTCCCAGTGTCTGACAGCACCTCAATTTTGCATACAATTTGGTATTCTGATAACGAAGTGAAGAGCCGCACGAGGACGCGACCGATTTCTGTTGAAACGTGTGGTTCCCGCTTAGAACCTATACGTCGCGCGTGCAACATGCAAGTTGCCACCAGCCTGTCTCTCGTTTACAAGTGACGCAGAGCTTCCAATCAGAAAGGATTTAGAAGAAAACTCTTTCCCTTGTGTAAACACGAAGCTCAAACACCACTGACCCAATACAATTTGAAGTCCAAAGTTTCAAGCCGTCATCGGCCAGCAATGAGCCCCGAGCTGGACCAAGAGAGGGCGCAACTTTCCCGGCCACAGAGGGTCATTTGGTGGGACGTGCAGTTGTTCACAAACGACAATGAAATGCGGCCGCGTCGATACCAACAAAATGAACACTCCCCATCAACTCTGCGCTTTTCAACAATGACGGGTTGCTTCTACTTAAGGTGGATAATCAATAGCTAATGCTCTGTTTACTGGAAAGGAAAGAATCATATCTTACCATGCATCTATTGTTCTTTTGATACCCAGCGACCAAACCCAGAATTCCAGTCAAGAGGAAAAACTATAGAAACAAAGTGACGAAATCAGAAATAAGTCCCGTATCATTTATCTAAGGTCACTACAACAACAAATTTTCTGTCATGCTGTGACATAGTTCATAAGCTTAACGTTGTGTAAAGTTCAACTGCTTAACACAATCCACTAAAAGTCTGAACATGCTTAGTATGAATTTTTCCATTATTTTATGAAAAAAGTTCAAACAAATCTTCTGTTCCATTTAACCATATAAACGGAGGAAACAATTATTTTCAATACATTTTTCTATTTCATTTTCACGGATGTCGAAAATCCATTTCTCCAAAACTTTCTATCCCAGCAAAATATTTCATAGGTATTTCATATGACATAATACGTGTCCCCAACGCGTGGCACATAAACTGACATAAGCCTACATATCAACGATATAATTTCTTTCATATTCGTGTTAACAAAATGATTTCCAGGAAGCGCTCAGAAAGTGTTATGATTGCACATAAACACAACAATTTGAAAACCCCAGACTAAACACTGTTGCTATACCTCGTGTTTCAGGGCAAGCTTTTGCATAGCACCCATCTTTGGAATAGATTGGTTCCTTTGTGCCCTTCTTATCCATGAAAACAGCATATTGATGGAAGACATTTTCTTCTGTAGCTATATAAAGCAAAACCTTGCCCTAAGTCATGAGGTATAGCAACAGTGTCTGTGGTATGGAAAATTCTAATTATGTTCACGGAAGTTAAAAGGAATTCAGGGTACCAGATTTTACTCAAATTTAGTTCACAAAAGGCTAATTCCCCTCTGAACTCCAACAAAATTGAAAAACGTAATTGACGCCACTCACCACAAGTCCACTCCAGATACCCCATCCAGCATACGAAGAATTGCAGCGAAGCACTATAGCAACGATCCCCAAGAGAGTACTCAGACTCCCCAGCACGATGTGGACTATCGATAATCCCATCAGTCCGGGGACCTTCTTGTAAGGCGTGTTGGGGCTAGGGCCAGTTCTCAGCGGCTGGCCAGACTGCTGCGTGATCACACCGGGCTGACTGGTCGGAGTCATGATGACTGGCTGGAAAAAGATAACCCAAAATGCCAACGGGGCAAAATATACGATTAAATTAAAGCATCTGCATGAATACATGGTTCTCGTCACGTGACACTATGTTGCTGCCATTATGATGGAAATGTACACACTAGGGCGCGAAGCAAGTACCGACGCGAAACGTAAACGCCGACAACGTTACAGAAGACCCGGACTAGAATCAAGTCTAGTTCATTCTTGTTATTTAACTATTTATCTCGCCAGGAAGAATGCAAAAAACACGTAATTACATACAAAAATACAAAACAGAAAAAACGCAAAAACAGACAGACAACTTTAAATTAAGAAAAACCGCAAACAAGATGATGTGGGACAGGCAGATAGATAAATTACAAACAGGCCTACATACAGAGTAACAGACATCTAATGCTGCATCTGTACAGATACGAAACCAGACGATAGACAACTCAATTTAAACAAACGCTCTAACAGCAAGACTGAGAGACAGTAAACTGACACCAATCAAACAGTTCAAGGGCATGAGAAAAGCAGTAAAAAAAACTCACACATATATACAGAAATAAAACATGGAGAAATAACAATACAAAGTCAGATACTAAAAAACAAGCAACGAACTAGAAAAAGATCAAATACCATAAAGAAATAAACAGCACTAGCAAGAGGGAGATGTGTTCCAGGTTCCAACCTCCAATTTCTGAGTTAATGGAAGTCTACGAGACTAGTGGTTTTAAGCCGAAAACAACACAGTCCTGAATTTCACCAGGAAGAGTAAGAGTGTTCCATGTAATGTGAAATTTACGAGCCTATTGCACCGTTGGTTCTCGATAAAACGTAACCATATCTGCGTGTCTTTACACTGAGTTAAAACTACAGCATTCTTTACCGGCAACTGAAACCTGGACGTACCGAATTTATATTTGATGACCGAAACAACAAAAGGATGAACCTGTTGCTTAAAACTATATCATAGTAGTAGTACATAAATGTTAGAGTGAACAAGATGCTTGTACGCTGGTTTTCTTTTTGCTATGTACGGATAAATATACAGCCCTCTAGATTAATAATGTGTGCAATTACAAAATAGAGCTTAACTGATATCTTTTCATAGTTTCAGAGGGGAATAGAAATATTTCTGAACTGTTGGGTAATTTAGATTTTTTTTGGAGTATGTGTTATAATCATGTACTCTATGATTAGTGCTGATCTGTTTGAATCAATTTTCTTTTGGGAGTTATCAATTACTTATGGTATATTTTAGGTCACTATGTTTACCTCTTGAGACCTACGGTCTAGAATCGCGTATGGCCAAATCTGCCACAGAACAACTGAGTCGGCCTCCTTAAGCTGGCACCATACTAGACAGTGCGGTGCACGTTTCGCGGGAAACCCCTCTTAGGCTACCAAAAACAGTTATTCAAGTGCGTGTTTTTCCCTCTTTTGTGAGGTCTGACATACATGAAAATACATGATTTGAAGAGATCATAACATGCTCTGTTATAGGACGTGCTGCTTGAGTTTGTGAAAACGTACATCAACCATTCGTCCTGAATTCCATCCCTTGACAGTGAATGACGAAACGCCAGTTGTTGTATTGGATGGCAAGTTTCGCGCCTGTCATTCCGATAGTTTTCTGTTTCGAGAATCCATTGCATCGTGAGAACTCTCACGAATGAATTCTGTGAAAGTAACCGCCCCATCTGTGAATATTCATTTAAAAAAATCCCAGATTTTTTAGGCCCTCTTCACTGGGTCATTACCGTGAATTATGTATTTTTGTTTTACATGGCTGCAAGTGGCTGCATGGGTGCCATTCCTGCGTGTATGTTAATGCATCTATAGGCGCAGGCATAACAGGTGTGGGTGCCGGCTGGCGCGCGGCGCCTGCACCTGTTGCATAAACATGCACTGCGCAGGTGTACCGTATTCCTACCCAAACGACGCCCACTCATGCCATTACAACACGACGCATTACGCGTATTCATGGCGAAGTGAATACGCGGTGCTATACGATCTTTGGCCAAAAAAGTGGTGCCAGACAGAGTACCATAGCAGAGGAGAAAGCGCAGCAGCCCGCTCGTATCGTCCGTCCGGCTCCATGTAAAAACTAGATTCATTCTCACCTAACCACTAGGCCTATAGGCCTATGTCATGCACGACAATGACCATTGCACCACCACTTTTCTTAAACTCTTCCAATAGGACCGAATTTCCTCATCCCGGTTACTGGCAGCCATGTACAGTATGTATCATGATGCATGGCAGACAAACCGCACCCAAGGCCTACCAATTCCACACTGCAAATCGGCACATCGTCATCAACATGCGCGTGCCACTGAAGTGTACGGGAAAGAGTGGCGTATAAACAATTCCTCACGAAAACGTGTATGATGGAATCTTTTTAAAAAGCCCCACTTTCGTCTTGCCAAACCTGACTGAACCCAGGGTATTCCTGCACAGTACAAGGGTCCGATTTACAGTGAATTTACTTACCTGGGTGAACAGCAGAGTGGTGATTTCCCGAGTCAGTTTACAATTTCATTTGCCACCCAGCGAATTTGTGTGCTGTCATCCCATATGTCTGTCGACGAAGCTTCCATCCTAGACTGGTTCCTGGTCCCATTTTTCATCGGCCGAGTGCTGAAGCAGGCTTGCTCAGGCTGTGATCCTCAAGGTCAAATACATTAACATGTGACATGTCATTACGAATTACAACTCAATCGCTGAATTGGCAAATGAATAAATGATATACACTGTATGCTGGCCGTCAGCATTTCCCCGAAACATAAAATGTAGCGTACCACATATCACTTTGTGAAATTAACACGTTACGAGGTTGGCGAAAAAGTTACAAGTCGGCAAATTGACTCTGGCACCCTACCCCCAAGAAGCCTTTGCTACGCCACTGGGTCAAAACGTTGACCTTCGCCTTGAGAGTTAAAGCCCTGGCCCTAAGGATCAAAGCTTTTGCTAATCAGAAAAAAAAAGTCCCACGTGACGCATGATGGTCATAATGCTATCGATGAAGCATGCGACCAGCGTATGATGCTGTTGTACTAATTACCCTAGCTAAAACGTGTAGCGCGGGTGTATAATATGCCAGCACAAAGGGTTCTGCATGTTACAGATGGGGGTGAGGACCAGTCTACTTCCCGCTGTACGCAGCCAACTGCAGTTACGCAGGCCTACTCGACTTCCTCTCTGGCCATCAACTATTTTTTTCAACGAGGAAGATCGAGATGGCGGTAAATTGTCCCAACCTGCTACTAACATGTTTCAGTAACCACACCAAGAGCAACTAATTATTCAGTATTCGTTTCGAGAAACAATTTGTTGAAAGACAACTAAGTTTAATGTTAACCTAAGGGGAAACGGTCGACGCACGACTATAGTGGAGTCATTTCTCACCGGTAGGCCTACATGTATGTTGTTCAATGTTGTTCAGTAGGCCTATACAATGTGTTCAGTGACCCTTTTTTCCTCTTTATTGTCGCGTCAACACGTAGCCGGCACTTCATATTCACTTGCATTTTACAAAATCTGCACGACAGCCACATGGGCTCTAAGTGCACGCTGCATATGTGTAAATACATGTACATGGTACATCGATTTCTGACATGCGATTTGACATACTAGGCCTAGTTTGCCTTGTTTCAAAGCAAGTTAACTACATGTACTTGGCTTCACCTTAATACCTCGGGCGGAAATCCGATGGCCGGTAAAAACTCGCAATGCACGTTTCAGGTTTGGGAAATCCAGAAAAAAACCAGGAAGCTCGCACTCCACTAGTTTTACTTGTGAGTTCCATCCATCTTCATTTTAGTGCTATCTCTTGAACGCTATTACTATTATTTTGATTTTGTTATATTCCTCGTCATTACGTTAAGGTGGTGAGTGTAATTGCCATAAAAACCATATTAGCGGGGATGAAAAAACCGTCAAAGTGCCGTCTTTGGCCTTTTCTTCAATCGGTTGCTGAAAACACAAATTGAAGTTAACGTTTACTGACACTTCTTCACATCTTCCACGTTTTTCCCGATTTCCATGTTCTGAAAGGTTCAAAAATTGCATGCTCATTAATATTGACTGGGCTATAACATGTCTCATAATCACAGATTTCAGAGCCAACCTCCAATGCACAGCCTAAGGTTTAATCCTGAGTTGGTTTATTTCAGAGTATCTCACAACTGCGGACTACAGCCCCCCCCAAACTAGGCTGTCCCGTGGTCAATTAAGAAAATTCAGAAAAATTCAGAAAATGTGCGATCTAATTTGTAAAATGGAATTTCAATTTAGCGTAGATTTTGAAAACGTCTAAAACCTGGTTTCAATTTGACAATAACAAGCATTCGACTTCGTTTTGTATCCCTCAAATCAGTTAATGTGCATTATGTCTCATAAAGAGGTGACAAATATGTGACTGGGCTTTCGGATTGACGTATTCTTTCTCAATTACAACAAATGTGCAATTTTATTCGCTGAAAATCTGTCTTTTACCGTGACCCTTTTTGAGTATTCATTTTCATTTGCTGTAATTTAAAATCGCAAAATATACGTTCAATTCGATTAGAATATACAAGGTTACACAAATCATGACACCATTTTGATAATAAATGCCATGTTACTCATTTATAGTGTGTTTGTTACCAAAGTGTAAAAAAAAAGGTTTCTTTGATTGAAACACAGCACAAGAAGGACGGTTCCTTCACCGCTGGTCTTTATAGGTTTCCCATAGTCGGTAGTTTCCAATGACAACATGAATTTTTTGTTTCAATCATGAATATTCAAACATTTAACCAACTGACCCCACTCCTCCATGAAGTAGAGCTTCATCAGGTTGATCGGGAGACAGAAAACTGGCCTAATGTCTGCTTTTAGACCTTGGGCAAACAATTGTTTGAAAATTTCTACAACGTCACTATTTGTAACTTGAACAAAGAACAGCCTTCAAAGGCACACCTTTAAAATCATGCTTTATTGTAACAAAGATAGTAACCTTAAAACGAGTACAAAACAACATTAGAATGTGAACAATTCAAGATAAGAAAGCATAATTTCTATCCAATATATTCAATCTAACGGGTCATATTCTTTTTATAAAAATAATAATGATTTTATTTACAGACACCATTTCCCACAAAATTAAATTATAAAACCAACTACCTTAATGCTTTTTGTTTTGAATCTTTCCAAGGGTTTTCATTAACTTGACTCATCAGAACAGCGGCACATGAGGAGACTGAAAGTCACCCAAGTCAGTTATATAACATTTTTGATCTATGAACTGTTGTCTTTGACAATCTCAGCTAGTTTTCCTTTTCAGAATTCTTCCTCTCACGCTTGGTCCATGCATGCAGACGTATTGCCTTTGAGCACACTGTATTTCTTTTCTGCAGGAATGTGCACAATTTAGTTTTAGTACGAACGCAATTTTGTCTCTGGTTTGTTTCATCTATTTTCTGTTTGAAAGCACTCAAGACTTCTTTTTTCTCCATCACGGTTAATTTTGTCTACTGTCTTTCCCAATTGGTGTTATCAAATTCAGAATGGAAGCGAACGGAATTTTGAAACTGAGATTCTTTACACAGTCAAATGCAATTTAAACGTAAGCTCGAATTACATATTGTAAGAAGGTATATCGATTTTTTTTCTCACTGAAATTTGTTTCGTGGGATCCTCATGTTCCTGTCATTTTCTCATAATCTGAGGAATTCCTTTGCATGATATCTAAAAGCAAAGCACGTGATATCAAGGCAGGATTTTATTTGTTTCGCTTGCGATTTTGGAATTTCTCAAGCGTTGTTCATTTTTGTGTTATTTCTGTTAACAGTGATTTGCAAAATTGTCAATTTGAGGTTGACAGAATTTTGTACAACAGAAGTAAGGCAGTCATCAATTAACATAAAAATAACCTCTCGTTAAGTTATCACTCCTCAGCTTTTTTCAACAGCCCTTTTTTCCTGCTAGTGTTTCTTACCGTTTAAAGTCTACTTTTACTTATCCAACTACTAAAACAAATAGAAATATCGCAAAAATTAGCATGAATGTGAAAAATGTTTGCCACAGGTTTAAGCTAAAATTTGACCACCTTCCCCGAAAAGCTTCAACAAAACAAATTCAAATGAACCGTATTAATCGCAAGACTGCTCCAAGTAAATGTTGAAATGCAAAGACACTTTAAACCGATTCTCTCTGGGCACTAAAATGATTCTTTCATTAAATTAGGAGGAAAGCTGGACACTCAGTAAAGTCACGAACGATTTCACACTGAAGCAAAACGTAGAGTATGCAGAAAGTCATCCTCGTTATGCCAAACTGAGTAATAATGAAATCTTAGACTCCGATCCACAATTGCATTCATCTGCTACCTACCACATTTTCTAAGACAAGTTAAGTGCAATCTTTCCAATTAACTAAAAATCCTTTTCTTCAGCACTCATACCTTTATACCTTCTCCCACCAAAACATGTCTGTCTCTTTTAATGGAAATAATTGCTATTCCTGACATAGCGGAAACTGCCATATAGCAATGAATATAAAAGCAATTATAAAGATGTGTGTCCGTTTAACAATAAAATATGTAATAATAATGACATCTCTAATGCGCAATATTAAACAATGTTCTAATGTGCATAACAAATGACAGATACCTTACCAAAAGAAGATATAAGTGCTGTAATAATAGCAATTTTCTACACTACAAAGCACGCCTCATATTTACATATTCAGAAGGGTTTGATTAGGCAAACTTGGTTTTGAACCGTTTGGAAACTATTTCATAAAAGACTTTGTTTCATTTTCTTAGCTGGTTTGGCCCTCTAACTTCCGTGGGTATTCGCTTCAAAATAAATGTAACGCTAGTCGACAAAAGCTTTGGGAAGGAGGGACCATTGACAGTTGGACAGCGATTTAAGAAGTTTCAAGAAGACCTTTCTTGTCATCGTGATGGAAATGCTCACTTCCTCCGGTTTCGGCAACGCCCTTCTGGTTACCAAACACCTGCGGTCCTTCGGCCGTCTGCATCCCGGCTCCAGCGGGCCTGGTCGGTGGGGCTTGGCCCGGTACAGTGACAACCACCTGCTGGGGAGCGACGCCGGTCGACTGGGGGGCAACATTCACAGGCTGCGGTGCTTGAAATGCAGGACCTCCAACGGGTTGGGGAGCGTAGGCAGTTCCCTGGGGGGAATTGGCATACTGTGGACCAGCCGAGGTTCCTGTTATGATTCAACATAACAAGATAGATCTGAAGAAACTTGATTCACTTGTTCAATATAGCTGTAGGGATTTGGAAATGATAAGTTCCCTTTTTATACGGTTTGCTTCTTTAATAGAAGGTTGCAACTGCAAAATTCTTCGCACTGTATCTCCGTCAATGTGTTCGTGCCACAGTCTTCCCACTAAGTGGCCTGGGTGTGTAGGTGGGTGGGGGTGTTTTACATCCTTTAAGGTTACATTGCATTTCAAATCCTTATGTTAAGGTAAAACAACTTGCAGATGAGACAAAGAGACCACTTCTTTACAGTTTTGTTGTTTACACGTCATGAACAAACTTTTCTTCCAAAATAGTCCGAACTTGTACAAGGGAAGCAGAATGATGGTCAATACAAGGAGACTATACTGAGTGAATGTTTCACCCAGGACGGGTGCAAGGCGGCATACTGAGTGCTATTAAGCAACAAAAAAATTGGACTCCAGTTTGAGTCCAGTACTCCTTTCGAAACCATGGCTTAAAATGATTTGATGGTCCTCTGGCAACCACAAGCAGGTCATTTATCTCTCAAATATCAGAGTCTCTGTGAGTCTGCTATGAAGAAGTCGGTGCTTCTGGTTAATAACGTGGGCTCTGCATCACACATTGATCTTTTGGAGTATATAGTGCAAGATATCGGACAGAAAGCACCCCTGCCTTTGTGTTGGTCATTGTTTGATCGAATTTTCAGGAATTCTTTACAGGCATCTAGGGGGATGTGTTAGATAACAATAGTCCAGAGTGTGTGTAGGGATTGGACACGTAAGGGGGGACACCTCCGTCCCATATCTTGCTGGGTATATTTTGGAGTCACCTCTGCACTAGAGTGGTTCTTAACATAATGTAGTATGTACTGGATGGGCCTGGATGACACCTACCTCTAGCGGCAGCAGGCATCTGCATTGGGTGTTGCTGGAATTGCTGCGGTGCATTCATCCCCGCAAACCGGATGCCCGGAGCCTGCTGCTGTTGTTGGATGGTCGTCATGGGTACAAACTGTGCATTGGCTGGTTGAGGCACGTACTGCACCTTTAAATTTAAAAAAAATGGCGTATTCCAAATTCAAAACTGTAAGCATGTATTGAAAGTAATAAAATCCGAAAGTGTGCCGATTGGTCATTCCGCAGTATCGTCCCGATGCAGACGAGCCTATTGGCCTTTTGCCGTGTGCACGTTATTGACTCAGATTTCATTTATTATCCGGGTGTCTTTATGGAAACGTTTCAGAAGCCATGAAAAACAAATCAAATCATTGATGGTTGACATCTACTGTTTTCGAAACGAAAGCTGTAAAGACCACATACCGTAACAGGGGTGTAGGAGTTGCAGCATGCGCAGACGCCATAGCAGGACATAGAGGCAGTCACGATGCTGATGATCATCTCAGCTAGGCCGAGTATGGCCAAGAGCGAATCAACGGCTTGACGGGGTGCCTGTTAAATCCACAACGAAGATCTCGTCAGGTGAAAGCAACAGAAGCAGTCGAAACCCAACCCAGCTCCCCTAAAATTAAGATGTGTCACTGGTTGCGAGTTGTTGGTAAAACGCCCAAGATGATGACATAGAGAACCCACCAAGAATCAGAGGGCGACCCTGACAACGTCAGTGGTGCAATGTACGTGCCCGTAAGAAGTCAACATTAAGCGGACCAGCCCTACTACAGTTGGGAAGTAGGAGGAAGGTGGAATGGTCCCCATTATAAGTAAAGCGGACGAGCACACTCAAAATATCCAAGAAACAGGTAAACAGTAAATGACGTCTGTCTCCTAAATTTCAATTTGTTCCTTACCTAAAGTAAGTAATTAATGATACAATGAAAGTGTGATCACGGTCAACAGTTTCCTAACAAGACGACTTCGTTATTGTACACTGCAGTACAACACACGATACAGATCATAACAATGGTCCCATTGTGCACCGCCTCCAGACATGGGGATGTAGTGACGAAAAATACCAATACAGGACTCTTTCTAGGCCTTGTGATTGGACTGAGAACGCGTTAAGGGGACCAGGAAAGAGAAACATTTTACTAAATTTTACTAAAAACCCTTGAAATTGCACCTTGGACTCCAATTAACCTATTTCAAATTTTTGTTTTAAAATTTTAACTCATATTTTGAAGCTTTTATTGTTTTTTATGCTAAGGACAAACTATGATGTCATTAAAGGCACTAAACCTCATTGTTTCATAAATTGGTGCAAAGAAAATATCTAGAATTTTTGAAACACTACTAACGTACATGTGATTTCCTTCGGCAATTTAATGTTGAGTGAGTAAATGGCAATAAGCCAGCAAACCTTTTCTAAGAAATGTTGTCAGATGGCAAATGTTGGAGTTCATAATTTGAACATGGAAACATGAAAATTGAACCAAGTCTACCAGGATTTACACCAGAGCAAAAGCGCCCTCACTTGTCCAGAAATGCCGGGTCAATTGGGAAGGTTTAAAAAGCGCACTTTTCAGTTCATGTAACTTACAGAAGATTTCAAACAGTCTTACACAGATACATAAAAAGTGATTCTAAGAAAAATTAATTTCATGGTTCCTTTTCGAAGATCTATTCGAGGGTAAGTCTGGTACCTGCAGCCGCCGTAATTGCAGCTCAAGTAGCGTGTATTGAAATTGCTGCAGTTAAAAAGCTCGTAGTTGGATCTTGGGCGCGGGCTATAGGGGTCCACCGCCTGGTGTGGAACTGGCCGCCTGGCCTTTCTCTTGGACTTGGCCCGGTTTTCTTGACTGAGTGCCGGGTGCAGCCAAAACGTTTACATTAAGAATATTGGAGTATTCAAAGCAGGCCGACTGCTTGGACAGCAGAGCATGGAATAATGGAATAGTACCTCAGTCGGTTCTATTACGCTGGATTCTGGAACTCGGGGTAACGATTAAGAGGCAAACTATTTTTCTCATTATTATGACCAAAAGAAGTTCCAAGTGTGGGGCGACAGGGACGACAATGTTTGCCAGGGATTTGCCCCGGGTAGATAGGTTTTCTGCTCTTCAAAAAGAAATTTCAGAGGATTTTCCAATTTGGGAATTCTTCACAAAATAAAGAGGAACTGTCACGCAAAGCTTGTTGAAATTCCAGTTGAAAGTTTTCAGGCGCATGCCAGGCCTCAGGCCGCATTCATTGAGCACTACAGTGGAAAAAAAATACACTTATGGCTGGCCGTCTCGGAAACATGCGTGCTGCACATTGGTACATTGGAGTTCGCAACGAGCTTACAAACACTTATGGGGTAAACTCCATAAAATTGGTACTGTGGCGATATTGGACAAAAAATGTCTACCTCCCGTTTTTTCGGGATTAATGTTAAATTGGTGTGACCTTGTTAATTGGAGGAAAAAAAGCAGTGATGGATTTACGTTGTTTTCATAAGTTCCCCTTTATGATGGGTCGCTAGAAATGAATCATGCCCATTTACCGGTCCAACAATACACGAAGCACCAAACGGCCGTCCAGGATGTGGGTTACAATAGTAATGGGAGTCAGAAGCGATCGCAATGCCATAGACAATCAGCAACTGGCAAGCTGCCACTGCTGTGAGTATGGACATCACCATCACTGCAATGACCTGGAACGAAAACAAAAATGACAAATCATCATAATTCAGGCACAGGAGGGTTGTGGTCATGTCATGCACAGTGACTGCACTTCAAGTCATTACAGAGTCTATCTGCCTTGGGCAAAAACACCCCCTTATCGGTCGGTCGGAAGTGTTCATTTTGCTGGTAGCGACGCGCCCTTAACGTGTGCATTTCAGAGCGGTTTATATGCATGAACCAGTGAAGTGTACTTCCACCGTTGCTGGGAAAATTGCGCCCTCTCTTGGTCTCTCTTGGGGCTCATACCGCCGACAAGCTCCCATTCCGGGGGTATGTGGGGCCGTCTAATGATGGTATCTCGGAAGTACAGCGCCTTGCAATATCACCGTACCAACGATCTCAATGCACTTAAAAATCTCGGCTTGTTTTTGCTGCTCATGTGATACATTCTGGGGCTTCAATTAAAAGGAAAATCAAATATAGGCCTATTAAGAAAAATCGCCTTTCATTTTTTTTCAAAATTGCATCAAGAAGGAGGCCTCCTTTGGAGACCCCAGCCCACGTTTGTTCCCCCCCATGCAAACTGCATGTTAAAAACGGTTGCACGTCATTAGTAAGAGGTCCTCTAGACTTCACAGATTTCCTTGCTATAATATAACAGGAAGTATTTATAAGGAATGAGAACAACGTTGATTAATTTAAATCATGATTTAAAACGTTAAATACTTATCAAATCATTAGAAAAAATCATGTTTGGGAAAACCTTTCTTAGGGGTATTTAAAAATAAAAGAAAGGCTGAATTTAATACACTGATGCGTCTAAAAAAGTTACGCATTTACATTTATCTATAGGTACTTTCGGGTTTTTTACCAGAATAATGCAGAAAGACAGTATTGTTTAGAACTGGTCATAATTTGAAATTTTGAATGCGTATTACCACTTTGCAAGAATAATAGAAAGTCATTTGAAGATTTCCGTTGAGAGAACCTGTTTATGGAATAGAAATTCCATTTGTCACGTATTATGAAAACTGGAGTACCGACGATGTGTATTCATTCAATCAAGTCTCTCAAAATGGTACATCAAGCATGTACATATGTTAGCAACTGCAAGAGATTTATCCCCATTTTCCCACCTAAATTTCGCGTACAGTTTGGTATTCTGATTACGACGTGAAGACCCGCACGTGGACGAGACGGATTTTTGTTGAACTTGGTTCGTGCGTTGCGCGTGCACTATGCAAGTTCCCACCAGCCTGTCTCTCGTTTACAAGTGACGCGGAGCTTCCAGTCAGAAATGATTTAGGAGAAAGCTCCTTCCCATATCAAATATTAAGCCCGAATACATATGACCCAATACAGTTTGAACTCCAAAATTCCAAGCTGTCATTAGCCAGCAGTGAGTCCAGAGTTGGACCAAGAGATCGAGCGCGTAACTTCACTGGCGACGTAAGCTCCTTTGGTAGGAACTGCACTTGATCACAAACGGCCATAAACGCACGTGTTACGCGTCGCATCGCTACCAACAAAATGAACACTCCCTACCAGCGTGGCTCTTTCCAACCAACGACGAGTTGCTTCTGCTTATATAGGTGGATAGGCAAGCAAGCTGCAACATTATCCCTAATTGCTGTCTTAAAAAGGTTCGAAATGCTATCAGTGGAAAGGAAAGAATCATATCTTACCATGCACCTGTTGTTCTTTTGATACCCAGCTACCAAACCCAGAATTCCAGTCAAGAGGAAGAACTGAAGAGACAAGGGACCAATCGGAAAGAGGTATCTTTTATCTAAGGGTATTACAACGAATATTCTGCCTGTGTTATAGTTCATAAACTTTCCATTTTGTAAAGTTAAACTGCTTACCACTATCCAATGAAAGTCTGAACACGATATATATTACTGCTATTTCTTCCATCATTAAAGAAAAAACTCCAGCAATCTTCTGTTCCATTTTCCATAAAAATGGAGAAACAATTATTTTAATACGTTTTTCTTTTTGGAACGGAATTGTCGAATCGTCATTTCTATAAAAACATAGACTGTCCATAAACACAAAGCCGTAAATTCACGGATTTAGTTCAACGGATTTTGCTCCTTTTGTCTTTTTTTCCGCACATTATTATGGGTCATTCCGTGAATAAAAGGAAAACATAAGACAAAATAATCAGATAACAGAAACAAATGCAGGTAATTCTGCTGAACGAACTTATTTAGCTTTGTGTAATTCTTTTTCTTTCAAATTGAGGTTTTCTTTGGAAATATTAAGCTACATGTAGATGAAAAAATCTTTAGAGAGATTGGAATTTACTAATGATAAGTAAAACAATAAGGCTAAATACACGTATACGTACATGACCAATCAATTTACAGTGGTACGTGAAAGGGAAAAAATCCAAGTCTTTTGCTACCGGTACTAAAATGGGTCATATTTGAAATACAGGTATGCCAAGCAACTTTATATCCAAGCAAAATATTTTAATACAATAGGTATTTTACAGGACGAATTATGCGTCCCGTGGCAATAAAATGACATACATGTACATAACATCGATATAATTTCTTACATAGTCGTGCTATCAAAATGATCGCACAACGGAGTTTCTGCAATGTACAGGGCTCAATCCTTAGAGTAACTTACGAGATCCCCTTTCAAAGCAATATCGATTGATTTCCATTTCCCCTTTCAACTTCAATTTACGCAAGGAAAATGAAATCGACGCCACTCACCACAAGTCCACTCCAGATTCCCCATCCAGCATACGAAGAACTGCAGCGAATTATTATCGCAACGATCCCCAAGAGAGTACTCAGACTCCCCAGCACGATGTGGACTATCGATAATCCCATCAGTCCGGGAACCTTTTTATAGGATGTGTTGGGGCTAGGGCCATTTCTCAAGGGCTGGCCAGACTGCTGCTGGGTGATCACACCGGGCTGACTGGTCGGAGTCATGATGATCAGCTGGAGAAAAAGGTTACTCAATTACGGTTAAACCACAGAGCAAGGCCACTCAAAGTATCTGGATGGATACAAAATGGTTCTCATCACGTTGCACTTTGTCGTAGCCCTTATGACGACTTTCACATATAACTCATTACAAACTTCAGCCCAGCATACGGCTGATTTACAGGTTTACATCAGTCAGGTTGCAAAGAAAATCATAGGGGTGGGGAATTCGGATTGAAAATGTACATTTTATGAATTGCCAATTTTTACATATGTACAGTGCAGACGTTATTCACATGTCACAATGTTTGCTGACCGTTTGACAGTTTTGATCATGTTCCTTGCATACCTTGTAATAGTTGGCATGAAAGCAAACACACAAGCAAAATCTTCTACGCATGTTTGCGCTGCGAATTTGCAAACGTTTAGCACAGTTGACTTGGGGCGACATTTTCTACAATTTTTCGTGATGTTGAATTTGCTTCACTTACGTACACATTTGCCAGTAGCACGAGCCGGCCTTTCAATGTATTCTATTTGGGGTTCCTAGCTTCAATGTCTTTTTAATATTGCTTAAACAGATCTTAAACTATTGTAAATAACCTTAAGCTGTAATCTTAAACTATTGTAAATAACCTTAAGCTGTAATTAAGTTTGTTTGTTACCTTTATTTTAATTCTTGGATTCCCTAGATGAATAAGTTTCGCTTTCAAAACGCGGGAGCTTCACGATGATGTGCGCCACCAAGAGGTTACCACGGAGAGGCCTTTTTCGCAGTTCATAGTGGGTAGTCTCTATTATACTGACGGTATAGCAGAGATCAGTGTAAACGGTCAACGAAAGTTCTTTGCGAAGGCAGTTTTTGTTTGTTTGTTTGTTTTTTTGGTTTGGTATTTTCTCCGGGTTAAAGCTTTGGGAGTGTGTAAAGTATCGGTGTTAATTCGAAGTACTTGTTTTTTGTGAGGCAACAAATGCCCCAATTAATCCCACATTTCCTCAAATTGTCTAGTGACATTCCATTCTTGCAAATCGCGGCGAGTCGGGGGGGTCTGCTTTGGCTGAGGATTTCCTAAATTCATCGGTGAAATCACAACAAATTGAAAAAAAAAACTGAAAGAGGACATGTCAAGCATTATTTTGCCGTCCAACTTAGACATCTGTAAGAGTTGTATTTTGAAATATAAGGATTTATCATTTGTGTCTATGGGAATTTATTTTTATGGGTGCACCCATCGCGCACTTGGAGATACCGCAGTAATGGCTCCTGATTATTGTCACTGGATCGGTCTATTCGAATTCTTTCAAGGAACTACGGTAAACCACGGGTGTAGAGAAAGCTGACATGTAATAATTATACACCTGCCGTCCGTGACTAGTGGAGGTACAGATTTTTTGTAAGTTGGCCCATACGCATACAAACTACGGCAAAGGACCATGGGGCTACTCAACACAGAGAAGATCGTGTATTCACGGCATATAATACCAACCCCCTACTATAACACGTACAGCAAAAGCTGTAGTAAACTTCAAAGTACACCGTGCTGACGGTGACCAGACCACCGTACGGCCATATGCATACATAATACGTGTCATGATCCAGAGGTCCGCAAAGCCTGTTCGAAAGCACAGACATGTCGGTTTATATGCGTATACATATCATATTTATTTACTTATTTATTTCAGCAAGAAGGAATGCAAAAGTACACACAAGCAGATACAATAACATTCAAGAAAGAAAACAGTAAAACCCAATTTTCTTTAGGACAAAAATTTGAGAGAAAGGAATAGGATAAAACCCTTGCATCCAAATATATAAGCCACGCTCCTGAAATGTTAAGAAGCTTACTGTATTACTTTAGAGTTACTTGCCCACAGCGTGAAGTTGAAAAATTTAAGTAATTTGGAATTTGAAATTTGAAAAAAAAACCTTAATTCCTATAAAATCGTTGAACTATTGAGGGAAAAGGGCACCTATTATGGAAGACAAACATACATCAACAACAGACTGAAGACAGCAGATAAAAACCATACAGACGGACCAATAGTGAACTTCAAGCGAACAAGAAAAACCAAACACGTACAAACAAGATGACGTAAGACAGGCAGACAGAAAAATTACATATACATACAGAGAAAATAGAACTAAAAGATGCATCTGTATAGAGACACATAACAACATGATGGACAACTCAATTTAAAGAAACACTCCAACAGCAAGACTGAGAGACAGACATCACAAACCAACAGTAAAAAATAAATTTCTCTCAACACACAGACCATTTTAACAATTAAATTAACTACATGCACATGTATTCCAAACCAGTGTATGTAATCGAAGCATATGCCTCTGTTAAGCGATAGGTTCAAATATCTCTTACAAAATATAGTTTTGTAAGAAAAACTGGTTTAACAGCCTGTGCTTCGATTACATACACATACAACAATAGGCAACACGTGGGAGATAAAGCACAGCAGCAGTACGCTCGTCTTTCCATGGCCAGACTAATTCACTTTCGCCAAGACGCGCACGATAAATATCATTGCAACGCTACCATTAGTGACCTCTCAGCTTTTAATATGGCCGTCCCAGTTTCTTTATCCTGGTTACCGGCAGCCATGAGAGACGACGGACCCGCACCCCACATCAGGCACACTACCATCGCCCCATCGTCATCAACATGTGTGCATCTACTGTACATGTACATCTCATTGAAGCGCACGGGAGAGTTGGGTTCATTCACTACAAAATATGTATGATGAAATCCTTTTTAAATGCCTTATTTTCGCGTGGCAATACCGTAACTGAGGCATGAAGTGACCACGACAACCAGGGTATTCCTGCACAGTATCAGTGTCCAATTTACAGTGATTTTACTCACCTTGGATGAACAGGGGAGTGATGATTTCTCGCAGTCGTTTACAATTTCATTTGCCAGTCTTTACGTACGTAGCTAGCTTAGTCCTTCCACCACCCGTGTATGCAGCTTCCAACCTAGACTGGTTCCTGGTCCCCTTTACATCGTCCTTCGAGCTTACAATGTTCGGAGTGTCAAGCGAGGAAGCAATGAGTCAAAATGCGCTATAGCAGTTTACAGAAGAGCAAAATTTCGAACCTAGAATGTATTAAACTGGAAAGGTCAAAAGTCGATAGCCTTAAAGTAAGACCCTGAGAGTGGAAGGCAGGTAACGACCCCTCAAATTTAATAAATTCAAGTTAGAATTCATTATAATGTGACTACTAGCTTCCAAGTTCATCGGAAGTAATTTTAATTTGGTCATAGCCTTGAGGCTTTTGAGTCAAAGCCTAGGCCCTAGCCTTGAGAGGTTAAGTCTTGGCGGTTAAAGCCTTAATTGGCCCTGAGGATCAAAGCCTTGCTAATCCTAAAACATTTTAAACCGTCGTAAGTTATGTGGGTCTCACCATGTTAGAAATCTGTTGTAAGTGACGATTGGTGTTCATAATGCTGTTGATGAAGCATAATACAGCAAGCAGGATGCTGATGTAAAAACTAAATACTCTAAAACACGTATACTGCTGTGTATAATGTGCCGGTACAATGGGTTCCGCATGTTGCGGATGGGGCTGAGGACCAGTCTACTTCCCGCCCAATGCAGCCAAACGCAGTCACGTACGTAGGGCCTATGCCCAATCGACTTCCTCTTGGTCGATCAACTGTTTTTGGAACGAGGAAGATCGAGCTGGATAGGTAAATTATCCAAAAGTACAAATTAATAACGTGTTTCAGCACCCAGACCAAGAGTAACTAATTATTAAGTATTCGTTTCGAGAAACGATTTGTTGAAAAACGACTCAGTTAAATCTGAAGGGAAATGGTTGACGTGCGACTATGATGGAGTAGGGCTATGTTATTTTCCCACCAGTGTATGGGCCTATCGTTCAACTTACTATTCTGTGTTGCTCAGTATAGTGTGTTCAGTGACCCGTTTTTCTTCTTCATTGTCGCTTGCGCAAATACGTTGCCAGCAATTTCCGTTTGGCTTGTGTTTACAGCATGGCACCCGTTGGGGCTTTTAGTGCAAATAACGTATGTGTGAATAGGTCGCTTTCTGATACAACGATTTCCCTGATACTAGGCCTAGTTAGTTTGCCATGTTTGGAACCACGTTGACCGTGTAGGTTTTCCTGGCCAAATTCGGAAATGTGTAAATGAATAAGTCATAGTAGTAATCATTTTAGAGCTAAATAGAACGAACACTCATATCCCCGTTTCTATTTAAAGAAAAGACCAATCTGTTCTTGACTACAATCCAGAGTCAGCTGCTACCATCGACAATGGATTGTCAACCTGACCACTCCTTGCCAAGGTAACCATACGTCAACGATAGTGCGCCGTATTCGAAATCTGCGTTAATGTTGCGTGAAGGGCTATAGCAATGATCTCTTTGAGCAGACCCACCTTGCATGGCTATCGGTCCTTGTACTGGTTGTTCCGCTGTTTGCTGCTATGGATTCATCGTTACAAACCCTGACACCAGTCAGCTGCTCTTCCCATTGCAGCTGTCGCTGTCTTGGCTCTGCTTGCATGGTTGCCGTGGATACAAACTGTATATTGACTTGCTAGAGAACGAACTGAACCTGTTGAGATTACAAAAAGGAGCTGTATTCATTTGACACAATAAATATGACTTCAAGAATGATGTTCATTCCTGCTTCACGCTAAAAGTCATCGATTTTTCTTCGATGCAAGTGCATTTCCTGGCAATTTAAGCATCCGTGGGTGAATCATAAGCTCGTCAACAGATCATGTTAAGCACACAGCTCGGACAAAAAGCCAATATTCTAGGCTAACTCATTCCATGACCGACGTCATACATTAGTCAAGCCGACATAGTATCCATGTTTAACTTGCTTTTCGGATATTTTGCCGTGCCCAACGTGTGTTGTAACACTGTATACTTGGTATTTCCCGCGAAAGCTTGTGAAAAAACCACAAGCGTACTCGGATGAGACTCGAACCGTCCGTACTTACTATAGTGAAGACGTCTTAACCACTCGACCTGCCTTATATCCATTTACTCCTGGGTGGAGAAAGGAACATAGGGGTAAAGTAACTTCCCAAGATCACAAAATTTTGCCACCAGCTGGATTCGAACCCCCGACCCTATGATCAGAAGCTGCAAACCATATAACCACTACACCACATACGATCTCAGGAGGCCAATAAGTGGCGGCTTTCACAGGGGCGTGTGGTATTGCTAGCTCAAGTCAAGTAATTAGCCAGACATGGCCTGATCAGTGCTATCTCTTCTAAAGCAAAGCAAGGTTTTGATTCCAGGGTGGGTAACAAGGAGATTTTCCTCTCTAACCGATTGTCCATGCAATTCTTTGTTTGTCCGTAAATAATCTCAACCTATATCCAAAGAAAGCTGTACATGCACTATATTGTTTCTAACGAGCAGAAAAGGCAATTGGGAGGGGGAGTGGTCAACTTGTTCCATGACCCCTCCCCCAGTACGCTACTCTCTCATTTCTGGTCTGACTCCCTGTCGTTGTACTATAAACAGCCTTACACAATCACAAAAAGGCATAAAAAAACCACAAAAAGAAAGATTCCAGCAGGCACGCAAAAATCACTTGTGCACGAGTTTATAAAAGAGAGAAGGTTCACGGTTCATAACACACCGCAATATCCAGCTCCTGTTCTAGTAATTCTTTGGTTTTACGTTAATTCGGTTGTCTTTTTTCAAAACTTCCCGTCAAAGAAAGCCCATGAGAGAAAAAACGGACTCAATGTCGTTCTCAGCATTTTCCTCATAGTTAAAAATCGATCCTTAGCATAGTTCAAATTACATTTCGATTCTATCTTTTAAACGCCTTATAATTTTCTCTCGTTACCCAAGATCCAAACTTCTGGAGCCATTACATTTATTTAAAAACAGTCCAATAATCATAATTTAAGTGATAATGACAATCATTGAATTGATTCCCCATGTACAGGGTTTAGTAAGAGTGGAAACTATTAAAAATCAGGCTGTATGAGTAAACTTCTCAATCTATAATTACAAATGTGTAAAATGTCTAACACATGAGCAGTGACCTTAACAAAAATACACAGTGTGCATCATAAGCCGAAATCAAAGTTCTCTCTTCTAAATTTATCATTTACATGCTTTGCGACTAAGGGCCTGGTTGTTTCAAACAGACCTGGATCGTGATCAGTGATCTTAAAACTGGTTTGCGCTATCCATAAGCCGGTTTCTGGAGTCAGTGAGCCAATGACGGATCACTGATCACAATCTGGATCCGTGCGAAACAAACAGGCCATAGAACGATGTGCAGCCTAAAATGTCAAAAGCAAATAACAAAAGCGTTACAAACAATTTTTCAGCATAAATGGATCCAATTTTTCAGCATGTGGATTCAAAGAA
Organism: Acanthaster planci; assembly: GCF_001949145.1. The sequence continues at coordinate 979,713 of NW_019091480.1, read as the reverse complement.
ATGTTTCAATAGCGCACACTTGAGCACCTGAGCTGACTACCCACACCAGACTTTGAAAGTAAAATGTCACCGTTTAAAGCATGGTGGAAATACACTACAATATTGACTTACATCTTGAAAAAATACTTAATTATGTAACAGCTGCACCATCATTATTTGGATCGTTGGCCCACAAGGCGGGGAAAAAGGAGATTGATCGGTCTGGTTAATGGTGCGTTGTGGATATTAACGGAAATGATTAGAGCAATGATTCAGAATGTTTGTGGATTGAATCCCAGAGTGAGCATTTTCTCATTTCCTTCGTCTGTTTTCTATTGATAACGGTTACTTTTGAAAGGATCATATTTAATTAACTACCCAATTTGTAGTCATTCTATTAAAAAAACGTTCGCTTCAACACGTTATCAAATAAATCGTATTTATCAACGTTCGTTTTATATAAAATATTCCCGGCAAGCTTTGAACTTTGTTTATCAACAACAGCAGTTAGTCGTATCGGGCGCAATAGTGGATTCTTGACTGCTCAAATAGTCCCCACGGATTTAGGCTTTAATGTCATCGTTACATGCCATTTTGCCTGATCAAGTTTTAAGCTCAATGAAGAAGGCCCTCTTTGTCGTCGTGAGGCAGCCCGACTGCGACAGGTCCTCCTCCAACCTCCTGGGGGGAGGTTGTCATCTCCTGGGTCGGGGTTGCGCTGTAATTGGTCACGTACGGGGCTCCTGTAACGTACAGTATTAAAGGTATTAACAAAAAAACTGAAAATATTAAAATATAATGTTATATTATATTTGGGTGAAATTACGAGAAGTGGAGTTGTGGATGAGATTAATCGCAGGTCACTTCGTTAATCATATATGGCCCACATAATTTTCTTGTGCTACGCTAAAATGTGTTACATGTATACAGATCCAGTGGAACCCTGAGCGTCAATAGGATTTTTTCTGGGGGGGGTCCAAAGCATGAATCAGAATGAGAATTATTCCAGCAAACTGGGGATCTTCAAACCTTTCCATTTTCTTTTCACTTTCAATTTCATTTTTAGCCCGTTTTTGCCCTTGTACACCCCCACCCATCTATGTCTGGGCCTGTCACGCTCCTGTTGGCAATCAGCAGCCGTTATAAGTTCGGCTATCAATCCATTTCAGCTTTCATGATCATTACATTTTCATGCGTTACGGCTGGAGATTTTTATCATTTGTCTTGAATCAGGCCCACCTTGCATGGCTGCTTGCATCTGCAATGGTTGCTGCTGTGGTTGCTGCTGAGTGTTCATCGTTGTGGCCAACTGGATACCAGCCTGCTGATGTTGCGGTCCTTGCATGGCCGACATGGGCGCTTCCATGGTCGACATGGGCATAAACTGTACATGGGTTTGCTGGGGAACGTACTGAACCTGTAAGTATCGAATCCTAATAAATAATTAACCGGATAACGGAGTTCTGTTAGTGCCATCCGGCTCGTAGAGATCGTGACATATTCCCAGGACAACATGGAGGCAAAGTAAGTTTTTAACGTGCTATAATCTTGACAAGGTTTATCACCTGATGCACTGATCTCGCAAACAGGATCACGACATCTTGAGATACCTGAGGACGACACCCTGGAAGTATTGGGATATCTTCGCCCTTACGACCCCAAGAAAACGACATATAAGAACGACTTCGTCACCCCGAGACAAACAACACCAAACGTGCATTCTTCTGGGATAATGTGCCCTGCTATCCTGGCATGATTCAGGATCTTATCATGTATGGAAAGTCAAGATGGAGCCCCACCTCCAAAAGAGGTTGGCACTTGTGGGATTCTATCATTCCACCTTACTTTTAGGATGTTGTCAGTGCTACATAATTATACTGTGCCGTACACTCCCTTGGGAGGTGAAATGGTTAAAGGAATGTTTCTAGGGCTAGTAATAGGACATAATAATCATTTCCAGCTCTCTGAGCACCAGTCTTTAGTTCATATTAGATATTTTTAGGGAATACAAGAATATTAAGTACGTTCTTGTAACATTCCCGGACAAGTACTATGGCACTTCTATACCTCCGTACATTGGATTTCTTTTACCTGCCATACTTGGTCGTTTCAGGGACTGCGGGTAATTCGCAGTTTTTGACTCCTCAATAGATATTCATAAAAATCTTGGACAGATTAGCCAGTCCTATTGATAGAGATCCCCTCACGTGGATGGTCTTTAACGGCTGATAAGGACCTTTCTCGTGAATGCATATACAATATAAAGCGGTGTTTAGCAGCTAAACATAATTTTGCTATTCCTTTGCAAATATACTGAGATGCTAGACGTTAGATGTCCCATTCCGAAGTATGAAAGTCCAACGGCTTGGCACTATCCATTAAAACTCCAAACTTGTGTAACATTAAAACATGTTTCCGAAATGATAGCAGGAAAGTGTTTAGAAAATTGTTAAAACGAAACTCGTAAAAAAGGCCAATATTTGGAGCTGTCCTATAAAAATATTATCAACCGAAGGAGTTTGTTAACGCACCATGACAGGAGTGTAGGGATTGCAACATTGGCATACGCCATAGCAGGACAGAGAGGCAGTCACAACGCTGATGGTCAACTCAGCCAGGCCTACTATTCCCAACAACGCATCGATGGCCTGACGCAGTGTCTGCACACACAAATCCACAAATAACACCGAAAATATCAAAGTCTGGGTGTCATGAATAACGGAAAGTATTCTTCGTTCGACACTAAAACGTGTATGGTGTTAGATGTGTGAAATTCCATTGGTTTCGCCGGTATTATACACCATCTCAGCATCTGGAGCACTCGAGCGTTTAATGCTCAACGCCAAAGGCCAGTGTGTTGTATTTGAGTCCATCACAAGTCCCTGTAAGTCCATTCCAAGTAATTCAGTCTTAAGCCAATTCACAAGCTATTCAAATGAGCTGTGACAAAGGCATTTTGTGTCATTGATCACTGTGTTACTTACGACATGCCTTGTGAAAGGACTATTTAAAAGATGGATTTGCACCGGGGAGATGTAAATTAATTTTGGACATTTTTTGCCCTGCCCGACGTGTATTTTAACACTGTATACACAGTGTATGCCCCCAAGTCTAGCATTTTTCACTATAGTGCCTATCAAGCTCTCGCCTGTAAGAATATCATTTTTAAATAAGATATTTTCACGATTCTTTACCCTTATTACTGTAAACCAGTTTCAATCAGCATTTTCTTTGTTACCATTCTCTTTTACACGCCAAGTGTAACATTCTCGTTAAATCATATTTGTTTATTTGTTCCTAATATCAGTGTGTCCTTGTTTCATGTAATTCAAGCTTTAGAATAATTGCCATTCTTAAATAGTTTGGAGTTTTTCGGATCGTAACCCGTGGGTCAACGGCATTTCGGTCAAGAACTCTGCTTTGGTGTAATCAAAGATTCCTGCAGCTTCCTCTCCAAGTTTTTTTGTTTACAAAACTGATGTGATAATTAATTGTGCAATATACCATGTGGAAACCACAATAATAGTTGTAATCGAGGCCACGCGGGTACGGGTGACAGTAGTAATAGAACTCTACAGGGGCGGCAATAACAGAAGCAACCATCAGCTGGAAGGCCACAATCGAGGATAGTATCGACATCACCATGAAGGCTATGACCTGAAATAAAACGCAGTAACAAATGCTTACCGTGAAGGGAATAAGTTAAGAAAGTCATATGTCACGTCACTTGTCATTTTCTATAACTGCTTTTCAAAGATTAAACAAACGGAAACAAAACGAAAAAAATATTAAGAAAACGCTCATTCATACTTGGAAATGCTAGCGTCAAAAGACACCGTTCGTTTCAATTTCTTGCGATGTCACTTATGTAGTCATAGCAAAAACGTCTCTGCCATTTCTCACACAAAAGGATTTTCAAATCCTTCGATCGTACTATCCGCCCAAACTTTCCCGAATTCTATGAAAACGTTACTGGTTAGCTTACATATGGGGCCTGTGTACTTCAAATGTTGTCATTTTAATTAAACGAATCAGCTCTGATCTTACCAGGCCTCTTTTGCTGTTTTGTTTCCGTGTAGCCAAGCCCAGAATGCCAGTCACGAGGAAAAACTGATGAAAAATGGGACGAAATCGGCAACAAATAATGTTGATTTCTCACTACCATAATTCCCCTTACCACAAACGCAAGAATATTATGATCTTTTCAAGTTTAATTTTTGACTGAAGCGCCCTGTTTATATGCAAGGTTTAGCACAATTGGACGGTCTAGGACGCTTGGTGGTAACAAACACACCGGTCTTTTTTTTGCCAGCTCTGAGCATGCGCACATTGTTCTGAGCACGTGCGCGTAATTCTGAGTACGGGCAATACCCCAAAACTGTAAGGACCGGTATGTCTGCTGCCACCAGCGCCTGAAAGTCTCCCGATGAAATGTATCCCCCATTTTGGGACCGTTTTCAGAAGTGTCCTTTTCCATGAGTGCCTTTTACAAACCTGGCTCAAGCGTCAGCTACGAAGAGCGCCATCTATTGTTTATTGTACGATGATGACTGATTTACTGCCATAAAAGTAAAGTCGAGCCCGCCCCTTGTCCGTTATAAGAAAGGTCAATGAAATAACCTGTCTAAACCTTTTATCGTGGATGCAAAATTAACGTCTCCGATACACTGCAACACCACTGAACGCCATAGCGGCGACGAAACTATTATCAATAGCTTCAGCAATTTGGTGTTTGCTGGCAATCTCTGACAATTCAGGAAATCTTCACTCACCAAAATTCCACTCCAGATTCCCCATCCAGCGTAAGAAAAATTGCATTCAAATACTACGGCAAGGATCCCAAAGATGATACTCAGAACCGCCAGCACGATGTGGACCACTGAAAATCCCTTCAGTCCGGGCACTTTCTTACGAGGCGCGCTGGGCTGAATTTCCCCGGCGCTGGAGCTCATCACTACAGCAGGCTGACCAGTTGGGTTCATGGTAATGATGATCTGTAGTGAATGTTTCATTATAGAATGAGAAAGAAGCGTCGGATGCATGTGTCAATACTTTAACTTAAAGCTATAAAGGTTCGATGGGTCCATGCCTTGATATTCCTAATACATGTACTCCTTTTTGTGGACTTTCTCAAAAGTAACTCTACTTAGACTTATTCTTTATTAGCACTCGACAATTAGTGGACCATTATAAACTTTTGGTTCCCATGATGAGTCTTAATTGCTAGTTCTTAGATGTATTACTGATTCCTTTAAGTTGCATATTTGAACACCTATACACCAATTCCAGGTACTGTACCAAGTGTTTTGTTTCTGCCAATAGGGCACCTGTCCTTGCGAAAGCCGCATGCATACTCTAATTGTACTGACATTCAGTAAAGGAAGTTTCTTGGTGTAGAAGTTAAATAGATCATTATTCCGAAACATTACTCATTCGCAGTCAGATTTCTGAGAACCAAACAATTTTCCTATCTGAAGTTTTCTTAATGCAATCGCATCCTGGTTTTCACTGTACATTCCAAAAAAGGTGTAGATGACCATGCCAACACTTTTCACCGGTGTTGAAATGTTTGTGTCATTTGAACACTGATGGTGTTACTTTTAATACCCTCCAGTGCCTTGTAACACTTGTAGGTGAGTAAAGTAACACCAGCGGTGTTAAAGCAACATATTTTTATGTAATCATCAGATAACACCAAACTTTGTTATTTTTACCACCGGAGTGTTTGCAGTGTATTGGCCCATCTGATGGGTAGTTTGTCATAAGGGCCAGAGAAAGTGTTTTTTCCAACATCTTATAGTTCAATCTATTCAGTCTTCTGTGAAATGAAGTCATTCTTCCGTCTTTGAGATGCAGCCGTCAGATCACTCGCTGGGTTCTGTCACAACCTTCTAAGTTGTTGCTGAAAATACACTGTCAAGATTAGTTTGGACTGCCTTCACGACAACGAAATTCAACGTGTCTCCATAACTTAGTGTCACATCTATAGATGCTTCTGTAATGTATAAAAACTGTTGACATCCAGTTGAGGTTACGTACTGGAAAGTGCTCAATATTAACATTATTATCTATTCTATGCCTGTCAGCTGAGGGCTCTACTGCCGCAAAGTCATCAGTCCTTCCATTTATATGGTTTTCCTGTTCAAATGTGAACCCAAATCTGCTCATTGAAAGCCTTCTTTTGGGAGAATCAAAAACTGTTTCCCTGGCTTATTTTCATGTGCTTAAGCGGCAAGTCACATGCCCAAAAAACGAAATTGAGGACAGCTAAATATCAACATTTAAAGTTGAAGGAAATTGGTTTATTTACGGCAATGGGTGGCTGGGTTGGGTAAACATAAACAGGTACATTTGCAAGGTTTGCAGTACAAAACGCATTGCATAAACCCTTTAAAGCCTGTCAAATGAGTAAAGGCTCCGTTAGACAAAAAAAGAAACAGAAAAAGTCAAGAAAATTCTTCAACTCCAGCGACACAATTCATCCTCTTTATGAAAAGAAAGCTGCCCCCTTCCTGAAAAATAAAACGGAGGAGATATTATTTTATGTTTACCTACGGCCTTGTACAAGCTAGAAATGAGCTCAGTTACCCGTGCCTGCGCACTGTAACGACAACACCTGGCCGGTCAATGTATGGTTGCTTAATTCAGGCCTTACCACATCACTAGTATTATAGTCACACATTGCAACAATACACGAAGAAATGCTAATTATAGCACGGTTGAGGAAAATGCGAAGGGTCCAACATCACAGTGTTTTCGAGCAGTTAATCTGGAGGAATATTTCTTCCCAATAAATATGAGACACCCACAATTTCCTACAGTAATCTTGGTCTAAGACGTCAGCGAGTGATTGATAATTATTTTCGTCAATGCCGTAGAGCAGCCTTACACAACTGTGTCTGATTTTCCGTCATTGACGTCTTGGGAATCTCGTAGAAATGGACGTGGCCGAAATACAATCAGATCAATGGTGCAAATACACTACTCAAAAAAGTTAAAGACTACTTTTTTCTTAACTTGTATTTTTTTTCCAAGCAAATGAGTGGGGTCTAGTTCTTCCATTGTTTGTCTTTCCGGATGGTTTTCTCGTTGGAATAAAAAAATTAAAAATGTTTCAAAACATCAATTACACATTTCCAGCAGTAAAATATCTCATATAAAAAGTATACACAAAATAAAAAGTGGTCCTTGACTTGTTTGAGTAGTGTATTAACATGTCGTTACAAAAGACGGCTTGCCATTCGAAATCGGTATCTGTGCGCAGGGGTATCACTGCGTTGCATAACTAATTAGTATGCTTGAACGTCACACTTCACAGTTGAGTGTTGCATGCAGCACTTATGCTTACAACCGTCGTGCGACTGACAGTGAACCATTTTGGGATCGCTGATTGTTTCCCTCGGAATACCCCACGGAGAAATAAAGAAAAATTTAAACCGCTACTGTTAGATTCCCAAAACTTTAAAACTTTGGTTAGTGCGAGCAAACGCGCTAGTCTTTTTACTGAGTCGCTAGAGGGTGCACTACGCCGGATCTGTTATTGAATACCTAGTGTCTTGAGGCCAAGACTATCCTACGGGGGGGGCCAATCTCAGGGGTCTTATAAGGAAAATTTGCGGGTCCTCACTTCGTCATGTTCATGTACATCTATCCTTCAGCATGATTTTATGATGTATACAACGATGCAATCAAATGACGATGCACCTTTGTCTTAGTTAAAGGAATTGGACTCGTGAACTAACTTAGCACCTGGGATATAAAGTTCAATCCAGCAAAATGTTAAGTGATTGGTAGGTCTCCTCTAAAAGGGATCCTGGTCTTCCATCATACACCATATTGGGGGGGGGGCGTGGTTGCCTCGATGCAATGTCTAAGGGCAATCATCTTTATATTTGAGTGCGGAGATAGATATTCCAACCTAATACGCTGCTGGGAAAGCAACCAAGATCTTGAGCTTCACGACAGAAATTTTAGTTTAGTAACAAAAGATCTCCATGCGCAATTATACAAAACGGTTATTCGGACGTACCAGACCACACTTGCAATTTGCTTCTGCATCATGGTATCAAATGTAAATCAACTTGAAGAAAGGCTCAAGACACTCCGAGAAATTGACGGGCAGCTAGGTTTATCACAGGTAACTGCAGGAAAACAGCAAAGTGTCACACGCTTGGTCAACCAGCTGGGATTGTCCTCCATGCATCGAGGAAATGCAACGCCGCGACCCGCCTCATCACCGAACAAGATCCTCGAGCCATCAACAAAAGTGACTACTACTAGAAACCCAGTTGCTGGACAGGGTCACAACAGACATGCTATATGCCCAGATAAGTACATAAATCATACAACGGTCTTCCTTCTCCGGATAAAGTGACATGTGGATTGCATTGATCCATTCGTCTGCATGTGTAGCACTTCATTCAATTGTAAAACATAAATCAACACAGGTAACAGGTTTTTGGCAGCACAACACCCTCATCAAGCCTTCCAAGTACCATTGGGATGTGTCCGTCATTGGAGTACATTCAATCGCACTTTGCCTAAGCAAACTACTTACAATGAAAGGTATGGGGTATGCCAATATCGTACCGGCGTACGTACGGCGGTTGAAATTTGAACGTGCCCAAAATGAACGTGCTTTCCACATTGATGCACATGTACAGGTACCGTACAAAATACGCAGGTCCGTTCAGTGCATGTGAGAACCGAAAGAGCCTGCTGTCCCCTGAGACCTCTTGTGCTAGGCAGATCAGTGACATGGCTGACCCTAGTCTTAAAAAAAAACAACCGTCTGTTAGCCGTGTTTCCAGTCGCGCAGAATCATTGATAACCCTATTTGCAGAAAGGTGTTAACTTTATAAAACTAGTTAACAACTTTCTCCAGTGGTCTAATGTACAAAAAGAAAGAAAATTGATGGAGCCGGAAATTTATAATAGACCAATCAGACAAGGATTAGTAGTTCAGCGCAAACGGAATGCCACGGAATTTTATCACACAATGTGCTAGTTCTCGGATACTTTTTCCTCAACACAATTTTGAATTTGAAAAATTCGTTGCACGAACTTACTGAGAATGAAAGAGATGACGCTGCATTGCCCAGGGTGAAGAGTCATAGAAACCGGCAGGCTTTGTAGTAAAATCTACCAGTTTTAATTCACCACGTATGAAAAAACATAATTTTCTTGATCTAACTTTATGCTAGAAATCGCATGTACTCACTTGAGGTTGGAGTCACTCGATGACATTCGACAATGCTCAGTCGCCGGGCATTAGTACACTGCTCAAGATCGCAACCGCTGAACCAGCGAACACGTATACATGTAAATGTACACGGCGCTGTACGTACTGTTCATGTACAGTACATGGAGGTGTAGTCACCACCGCACCACGCTTTGTCGACGCCCCGCCGGTTTCCAAGTAGACTTGATGACAAGTCGTTAGACGGACGTGTTCTGTCTCTGTATGAACTTCAGTCGAAACCACCGGCGCGGCTGTAGTATTATGTAGCGTGACTAGCATATACTTGCTACCAACCTGACAAATAATTCTTGCACTGTTATTCATAAATTTGAACAGCACTCTACATTTGCAATACTTTCTGTAGTGACCTTGTTTGCTTGCAAACATTGACCAGAGGCTGGATGCCAAAGCAACAATTTCTGCCTAAAAAATCACGTTTTGCATTATTGGTATTGAATTAGATTTCGGGAGTTTTCCACACAAAGGGACAGGCGTTCGGTTGTTTGTGGCCGCTAGTCGAAGCTATTTAATTTTTTGTCCTTTACGCGCAAAATTGGTTTAGGCTTTTAAGGTCTTCCAATCTTCATACGTAGACCAATAATATATTTAAAGGCAATAAGCAGGGGTTTTTGAGAGGGAAAATTGGAGAGGATTGTAGTATTGATGTTGATAGTTGTTTTTTTAATATAAACATACACATTAGAAATATTAACACGTGTAGATGTTTGCTGTGCGTTGTGGAGCAAGCAAATCGTACGACCCTTGAGGTTTTTGGTCACCGAAATATAAATTATATTAATTTATAAGCTGTAAATTCTGAGAGTTCATAGACGCAAATAAACCTTGTATTCCTTTTTAATGTATGAAAACTCTTTTACTTTCCTAGTTGGTTAAATGAATTGAAAATGGCATGTTTTTAAACAATTAAAATTATCCACGCTTTCCCAGACAACCGAGGGCGCTTTATAGTCGAGTCATTTTAGGGAAGACATGGTCAATGCACCGGTGTTTCTGTTCAAACAGTGAACTCAGCATTTATTAACTGAAAACATTCTAAGAAATCAATTAATGCTTTCTGATTGCTATGCACGTAAACAATGAATCAGCAAAGAAAAGAAAACTGAGCCCAGGAAAATCTACGAACTTAATGCTGGACTTTTTTGTGTACAAACCAATGTATCATTGAGGCTTCTTCCTGAGATGAAATCACAGTTTTACTCATGAGTACATGAGAATCTAACTAGCATTAAACCCAAAAAGGTGGAAAAATACCCTTTGAAATAGTGAAACCAAAGTTGAAAATGAAGTTTATTGACTGAGACACAAGGTGCACCAGCTTGGGAAGTTTGCATTCAAAAAATTGATTGCAGCTACGTTTGGCGAAGTAGAAGCTTGTTCCCTGAGCCACGCACATGAATGCGCTAACGGAGTGCCGACCCATGTTATTGATCAAAATTCTTTGGCTGGGCCAAATGATGGACACTAATGCTTCCCGACAAAAACAGTGGGCCACTTAGCGACCCTTAAATTCAGTCTTTGGACGAGTTTGCTGTTGGAGTGCCGGGACGGTGTTCCCAGAGGCCACACTCAAAACGCAAAACGAATGTTTTGTGCCACTCCCTCCCTAATTGTGAGAAAACTTTCCAGCATCGGTGAAAGGAACACTCTTTAACCCTATACGTGGAGGCTTCGATGTTATAACTTGTGGACGTCGAATTTAAAAGAAATTACAGCCACATGCAATAATCTCACATGTAACCCTACCTCTCAACTGTTCATGCTGAACAACCTGGTTTGGTCAATTTTAACGTCGGGGCTTCCCCTCGGGGGAAACCCTTGCGCCGACCTCTGGAAAGTTCCATCGAACCTTGTATGAAGAACATGGCACGTTCCCCATGGGATTATTTACAAAGACGGCGCTTGGGAAAGCGAGGGCCTGTCATTTATCAATGTCAGCGACCTGGAAAAAGGGTTTTGGGTCTCTGATCTTTTGAGACACGTCTGGGTTGTTTCATCGTAGATTGTGGCTTGGCCGTGTGGCTCGGCCCTTGTAGTCCCCTCCCAAATCCAGGACTGGTAAAAGGTACTCAGACCTTTTTCTGCGGTTTTAATGGTTGCAGGAGCTACATGACACCCACTTATAAATTTGAATGCCATTCTAAGGGAATGGGGGGTATACACCACAATAACCATGACTGGCGTCCACAGGTAACGTTGGTGACGCAAGAATGTACAAAATACCCCCTCCCCCAACGCGCCGTCGGGGTTAACACTGTTTTTGACAAATGAAGGCGATGATGCTGCTAATGTCAGACGAGGAAACTGCTCGTTTCAAGGTTTTCTTATGATTGAAGTGCAAATCAAAAGTTTGTCATTGAAAACGTTTGTCTAAAAGCTCCATGTCATGGCCTAATGCAACGAATTACCCGGAAACCAATCCGCCTCGAGCAGAAGTACACCCCTCCCCGCATCGGCCAAACAAGAGGCACGTTGGTCGGCAGTGTTCTATTTGTTGCTTGCAAGGCGACTGTGACGAGTGCATTTCCTAGTCGTTCCTGAACCAGCGAAGTTCAGTTCCGACCAGACGAACATGCATTGCTCAAAAATTAGCGCCCTCTCTTCGTCCGGCTCGAGGCTCATAAAGTAAACAAAATTTACGAAAGCAAAACAGAAAAAAAAATCCCCTAAATGGGCAAAATTTAGTGGAGAAATTGCTCTAAACAGCACTTAGAACAGTTTTCTACTTTGGATAACTGCGATTTTTTGCACATAAAATCATGCAAATTGCGTGTGCAAAACACAAAAAGGTACCAAAATGCCTTTGACATGACACAACAAAAGGTGAAATTAGCCTGAGTTTGAATGGAACTCACAATGAGCATTTCCAAAAAGTGCCTTCAAATTTACGTAACTCACTAACTGGACCCTTTATCCTAAAAATGCTCAACCTGACATCATTGACCAAACAATACACAAACTAAGGCCAACTATTACGGAATCCTGGCCATAGAAGTCAAATTAAAGTTTTAAACTTGGCTTTCAAAGTTCCAGGTCTTAGAAATATTCAGAAAGGGCTTACCCATTCCACCTTTATAAATCTCAAGAATAATCATTTCTACAGCGAATCAACATCAGCAGCATTTACATTCCTTAAATAAGCAATACATGCATACATCTTTGTGCATGGTTTAATGTACGCCATTGTTCAATATATGTTGAAAACAATGATACTATCTTTATTTGACATAAGTATTGCTATTAACACAAAGCAGCTTGTTAAAACTGGAATCAATATCATTGGCTTATCTACAGAGTCAGCTTTTTACACGCGTAAAACTGGGTGATATTACAAGATCCCGACCCCCCCCCCAAAAAAAGCACAACAATGTGTTAGACAAAGCCCCACTTCCGCATAAATTGTGCAAACCCGTTTAGGCCAAGTCACTATCAATCTTGGTACATCACATCAGTTTCTTTGCGTTCAGTGACGGGATGTAATTGAGTGAGTTTCGGAAAGTCCGTATTGATGACACGAAGGAATCCTGCACTTCCCCTTTTGTCAAGAAACTGTGTCCTCTGCTCCCTGCAAAGGTTAAAAGAAAACAAAACTTAGTTATATATTCCTATATACATCTGTCATTCTTACAAAAGAGGTGAAATGTCGGTAACAATCAAGTCGCATGTTCCTTAGTATTGTTACTCAACCATCCATCTTCCACCAGTGTTGTAGTCGAGACCATCACAAGACTAGACACAAGACCATGCACTAGGTCAGTCACAGGTAACAGGTTGAACAATGACAAAGGAATGCTGTTGTTGCAGTTCATTTGAATAGCTCAATTGTCACTTGTGCTGGGCTTGCGTAGTGCGAGGTCTTACGTGGTCTCGGCTACAACACAGTCTTCCACAACATGAATGTTTTACGTCAGAACAGAGATGGACTCTGGCGAATTCTTTTACGTAATTCCAAATGCCAGTGAAAAGAAAATCCCCAATTTTAGCATATCAATACCTATAATGCCCTGGATCATTCTCGCCCTACACTGCACTAGGCACTTCGGATGCTGCTTGCTGTTGCTGCATGGTCGTCATTGGCGCAGCCTGTTCATTGTCTGGTTGGGACATGTACTGCACCTATCAATGAAACGTACACTACACCAGATTGACAATGTTTGTTTTATTGATAATTTGAAAATCTGTTTGGTAAGGAAGCAAATCCAAAATTCGAGACAGTGATTTCTGGATCTTCCTCAGCAGCATAGAGAGTCGGAAGCTCTAACGATAACTATCAACAAAACCGACGAACCACGCCATTTCTTATAATGTACAGTTTTCTATACTAAAAGTATGGTTTACAAACCATGACTGGGGAGTAAGAGCGGCAACATCCGCACATGCCATAGCAGGAGAGCGTGGCAGTCAGGATGCCAAGGACCATCTCTCCCAGGCCGAGAACTGCCAACGACGCATCAATTGCCAGGCGGGTTGTCTGCCAGTAAACAAGATCGTGCCAAGTCAAGGCAAAACAAAATTAATATCAAAAACAAAGCTCTTAAAGATATGATGGGCCAAAATAAAATTAAAAAGTCTCCGGTTTTTGGTCAGCGCGCACGTCGTCGTAGACCTGCGCGTCGGCAAAAATTTTTTTTTATTTGGCATATTTACGATGTCCAAAATCTGCCGAACTTGCTTGATCGACTGGAATCTTGCTATACTCACTAATTTAACGTGTAATACAAAACTGCTGCAAACTGCTTGCTGACTACAATGACCTAAAATACAAATCTCAAAATATGGAGGGCCTGACATTTTGATCCTAGCAGAATCTTTCTCAAAGGCAAAATGACAAGTGGACAGGACAAACAAGCAAACAGAGAATCAACCAAGCATGGATGAATGCAAGAGGACAAAAGGAAAGATCAAGAAAGCTGCAGGCTAGATACACTATAAAAACTTCCGGGTCAGATTGACCCAGAATTGGGTCCCATTCGGTATAACCCTTTTCTGGGTCAAAATATGACCCCCTTTCGGGTTATATTTCACCCTTTTGGGGTCATATTTGACCCTTTCTGGGTCCTGATTTGACCCAGAAAAGGATTATACCGGATGGGACCCAATTCTGGGTCAATCTGAAGTTTTTAGAGTGTAAAGGGGCAAAGGATAAAGGGGAGTGCATGAAAGGCATGGATGAACAACAGAGGCATGTACATGTAAGGTGGGAAGAGATCAAAGAAAAAAAAATAATGGATGGAACTGGACCCTAAGTGGGAGGGGGTATAATCTGCAGACAAAAGAGAGGGAAAGAAAAGAGGGTTAATGAGTAATTTCCCTCTTGGATGTTCAGGCCATGGGGTTGAATGGTGCGGAGGCATTTGATCCAAAGCTTCTCCCTGTTGAAGCGAACAGCATCTTTACGGAACCCAAGTGAGTCTATGCCCTGTAAGATCATGTTAGACATAGAATGGTTAGGAAGGTTGAAGTGGTGGCCTTCAGGGGTATCTAGTCGTTTGGTGTTGACCGTGGATCTGTGGCCATAGAAACGCTTCTTGAGAGTGTTCTTAGTCTCTCCAACATACTGAACACTGCACACCCTGCAAGAGATAAGATAATAGAGCTACAAGTGATAGTGCCTTGAGTGTCCAGAGAATGTATCTGATTCCAGCACATGGTTCTGGCAAACAACACATCGGTTAGAATCATACTTGAGCGTGCCTTGCTGGCGGGGGGAAAGGGTATCAAATGATGGGATGGCACTGGCTAGGCAGTCTGAAGTGTGGAGGATATGATGATTGTCGTAGTTTTATTGCGGAGGGGAGGAAGACGAGGATGGAAAGTGGTGACCAAGGGAACCGGGGGGTTGTTGTTTCTTCACAGGAGGTCTTCTCTTTGAGTGCAAGACTTCTAGGGACGGAGTGGGCCATATTGATAGAGCGTTGAACCTGGTTACAGGTGCGCCCCCTTGCAATCAAATGCCTCCTCTGTTCCTGTGTGACGGGAGAAATCTGAATCATTAGAACAAATGCGTCTCAGCATGAGTGCTTGGCTGTCAGCAATACCAGTCTGGCAGTGTCTAGGGTGACAGCTGGACGAGTGAAGATACTGATGGGTATCTTTGGGCTGGGAATACAGGTCAGTAGTCACGAGGTTGTGGGCTTCTGTTTAACGTGTTTTAGATGGGGCACGGTTGAGTAATACGTAAAGTGAAAGAGTCTTTCTGGGCCCCCATACATTTAGTCGGATAACGTCATTTTCTGTATTATACAGTTACATTAGGAACCAGACAAACAAGGTAGTCTTATGTCCTTTGTTCATCTACTAGCTGATAACGCTTTTAAACAGTAAATAGTTAGTGGACCAGTCTATTTCAGTGTTGACGGTGGTACGTAGGCACGTAATCAAGATGGACATCGCGCGTTTTACGAACATCATTAATAGGAAGAAACGTGGGGGGAAAAAGCCTTATAGCCGCACCACTTATGGAGCCCGCCCCTGACCAGAAACCGGAGATCTTTTGGGCCATAATTACAATATAATAGTATTAAACTATACCATGTGAGCGGTATCATAATAGCAGCGAGGTATTTTTCTAAACACTCCGTGAATTGTTAGAATTTTATCGTTATGTGCGCACGGTTTGGCCAGCCGCAAAAGTTGCTACTGCAGATGGGTCTATCATCGTTAATTTCAACATGAAACGTGTCACCCCTGCCGATACCCCTTGGGGAAGCCCGTACTTATCAATAAACCAGCCGAGCTAGGACAGAGAACGAGCACGTGAATTGGTTATAGGAGGTAGCAGGGGGAGATGGGTTCGAATCCCTCTTGAGAGATCAAGTCGTTCAAAGGCCCGATCATAAGTTGTCCTAGAACACTTATAAACCCCCTTCTTGAAGGGCAGAAGTTATAGAGCAGAGAATTCATTTCAGGAGGCTGCGGTGGGATAACTTTTCTTTTTTGATATGTCAATCAGGGTAGCCGAGAGGATATATGCTTACCGGGGGAAAGTGACAGGTTGAATAGAAATAGAAGGTGGAGGGGTTGCAGTATGATGACTCCCAGGCAGCAAAAATGATAGAAGTAGTCATCAATATGAATGCTACGATGGCAGATACGACGGACATCGCCAAGAATGCAATGGCCTGAAATGAGAGCAAAAGCAGACAGGAATGACAAATGCTGGCAGTACAGACCAAGTATTATGACCGTTGGACTGTCACGCTTTGTGATTCGCAGGTTCGAGTCCGGCCTATAGGGTCATGGTGCGTGTGCCCTAGGGCAAGGCACCTTGGTTTCTACCCAGGAGCAATTGGGTACCCCATGAGGGGCAGAGATGGTCATTGAGGTTGATCATAAATAGCTGCTTTGTGCCAAAAATGGCAGCACCGAGCTGTGCACTCCCCAAGGAGCTGAGATGGTATTTGGAATGTTTCCTGGGTCTGGTGAGCAGGGGTAATAATAATGTGCAGCGCTTGGATTCATGTTAAAGGCGTTTTATAAATACCTATATATTTACAAATAGGTCATTTTGGAGACATTTTGTGGTAAATTTCTCAGCATTAGGGAGACATTGGCTTTTAGACTGTTTTTAGGCTATTTCAGAGGCCGAATTTTACTGTAAAAATTTGGAGAGATGATAGATTAGGGTCTAAAATGAAAACATACAAAGTTTGGTTTTGAGCAGATTAGGGAGTATTGAATTATGGTTGTAATCAAGTTGTAATTTAAAAAAAGTAACCCCCAGTCCTAGATGGAAATTGATTATTTCTTACCACTCCTCTGGTGTACTTTCGGCCCGGTGTAATCACGCCCAGAATGCCGGTCACCACAAAAAACTGACAAAACAAAGTGGCAATTTGGGTACATAAATGTGCATTCTTCTGCTCTGTTATGATGCAATGAGCAATATATCTACGATGATCATATCCGTATGAAAGCAAACTTAATCATCAAACCATATTATACTCTTTCATCATGTCATTTAAGCAGGAAATTTGATCCAAAAGACGGGTGACGTGTCCACTTAAACATATTTTTGCCCTGTAGATCAAAATGCACGGTGAAATTGAACCAGCTCTGTAAAAATATAAATAGCAATAAAACGAATGACGCCTTCATTCGTAGTTTTACATGAAGAAAATCTGAAACGGTGTCCTGACGATGGAAGAAACTGTGAATTGTGATTTTTCAACACATGGTGCTCATCCACACACTTCATATACATCTACCTGCTGTTGACAGAACTCACCAAAAGTCCGCTCCAAAGACCCCATCCAACAAAGGAGTAATTGCACTCAAGTATTATGGCAACCAATCCAAAGAGAACACAGAGGATGCCCACCACAATGTGAGCTACCGACAGCCCCCTCAGGGCGGCAACTGCTGCGCGCGGCTTGTTGGGTTGAAATTCCATAGGGCCGTAGCTCGTCATCGGCTGCAGACCAGCCTGCAAGGTGATTTGGCCCGTCTGACCGGCTGAGCTCATGGTGATCAGCTGTCAGGGTGGATGTTTAACCGAGGAATGACCAATTATCCAATAGAAAGCAGAAAAAATAAATAGAAATTAATAGACCTGCCCACTACCCAAACTAGTAAACAAAACACCTTGATCCCCACCCGAGAGGCCTGCGTTAATCTTTCATGACATGAAATGTCGCTAACACTTGAAGGTGTATGAAGTGACACCATCGGCGTTAAAGGAATGGTTAAAGTAACATATTTTGGTGGTCATCTGATATAACACCAAAAAGTGTAGTTTTAACACCAGATATTTTGCAGTGAACGTACTTGTGGTAGAAATTAATAATATAATATTCAGTTCAGGCAACAGCGCACTAAACAAGTCACCATGTGCAGACCTCTAAAAAGGGTCATTTTCACTTCTTTTCCGACAAGGATGCAATCACTCCGCAACATCTCTGTCTGTAGGCCTAGATAGGTCGGTTATGTCAATGAATTTCATCGCAGCAAAACCGTTTACAAAGAAAGTATTATACGTACAGGCTTTGAATTAAGTCATGAAAACTTCGGAGTTTAGGTGACATAACCTACAATAAAGATATATACATGCATGTGTGTACTCACGTGAAGGCGCAGTGTATGAAGAATAGAGGATGACTTCTACAGGAGACCGTACTCCCACGCAGACATAAATTCAACCATCCGCAGCTACCAGCGTCTGAAATTATCATTCACGCATGTTGTTTGCTATGCTAGCTAGATCAGTGTCCCACGTAGAAAACCAAACTGTCGAACTTAAATGTAGGTCATCAAAGTTCAGACAACCAGCTTGCCGGAGTCAGTTACCTGACACCAGCATACCGTGCCTACCCCAAACATTCGTGATCTCCAGAGTAAACTTGGTCTCAGTCCATCCACTATCTCGAGATAAAGCTCCATCGTGCAAGTATCTAACACCGTGACCACTATTCTACGTTGGCTGATCTCCGCCTGGAATACATTTTTTTAATTTTACGGCGTTATAACGCCCTAATACGGTGTTGTAACGCCTATAATGCTCTAGTTTAAGGCGTAATCCCTATTTTAAGGCGTAATAACGCCCTATTATGGCGTTATATAACGTCTTAGTACGACGTAATCACGCTGTACGGCGTCCACGCAATAACACACGTGGCTCCGCTTGTGCGCATAGTTAGGCTACTGTTGCCATCCTTGGACGGTTCGAATCTTGCAAGGTATGTGATAAAAGCCCCTTTGTCTATACAGGTATAGTCCCGATGCTCAGTAATAACATGAACCTGGGCGGTAGATCGTATCTAATAGGGCGTTGGAACGCCTTAAATCAATTACGGCCCTATAACGCCGCAATAGGGCGTAATAACGCCGTAAAGGAGCGTTAAAACTCCGTAAAATAAAAAAAAGGTATTCTTGGAAGAGATCAGCCACCGTACTACTCCCAGGAGACCATTCAAACTTGCATTCACGCTCCACTCTGTAAATCATCCAGTCGTCTCTCTCAAATTTCAAACAAGCCTAAGCAGTTGGGTTTTTTTTTCGTTGTCGCATCCGGCATCTTTCATGCATGCGTGCAAACTCAAAGCTATTATCAACAGCTGGCGAAGTATGTTTATATAACCTATACCAGCTACGGAGCTGAGAGTAGGGGTTAACATTCACTTCGTTAGATCAGACTGGAAGAAGTAGGTTAGTCAGACTTGCTTCCAACGACGCTGTTTGTGCAAATCCATCTTCTACCTATGCAAACATATTTTAATTTTCTTCCTAATTGGTCATTCACTTTAGTTGTTTTGGTTAGATATTAGTTAGTTTAGTTAGGTATTCTTTAAAATAACTCTAAACAAGTTGATTTGGTTTGAACTTCACAATGTAGACGCTTGAGGATCCTGCAGGTCTGGTGCATGGTTAGGTCAGAGGGCATAATGCAACACAACGAACTGGGATCGACATAATCAATGACAGCTTGTGGGTTGGTGGAAATCTTGCACAAAGCAGAGCAATTACAGGCAAAACCTTGTTTTTCCTTTGGTTTTGGGATTAGAGAAGGAATCATCTAATTCAGAAACACGTCGACTTCTGGACTCGAACGTAAATCGTTTACTTTTGCAACACAGTGAAGACCCACCTTGTACACAGACCTATAATTTTGCTTCTTCAGAGTACATTTTTATTTGCATTATTCAGCGAGCGACATATAATCAAAATGTAATTTGGAAATTAAAGGGAACTAGGCTACACAGTGATCTTATTGTAGCGAACAAAAATTAAGAAGAGAAATAAAACAAAAAGCATGCACAGGCCTACATATATAGATGGAGCAGTTCAAAATTCAAATAAAGTTTAAAGACTTATAATTACATTGAGACGATAATTTTGAAATTTGAATATGCGTTTGTTTTTCTCTTTTATTGACAATAATTGCGTCAAAGTCGTATGTTGGATCATCATGATAGGGGCAAATTGATCAATTGACGCATAGATATATACAATGCATGGGTAATTTCCGTACTGTGAACACCTCATGCAGCAAAGCCAACAAAGTGGCGTTATTGTTTATTTTCCACAATCCTTCCTCGGAGTCTACCTTCATAGAGGCGGATGCCTATAGTAGGTTTCATGTCTGTGTTTAATTCTCACTTCCCCTAAACGTAATCCTGCTTTCAGTGATAATTATGAATTAAATATTTGAATAAAATACACTTTGAGCGCATCTTAGCTCTACTCACCGCGATACATACATGCATAGCCGGAGGAAAAATTATGCCAACCTGTTATTAGTAACTATATATACTGAAAGAATCAATCGGATATTTAAAAAGTAGCCACAACTGCTTATTCGAGCCGCACATTCAAACAAGGCAGTTTCTATGACAAGTAACAGTTTCCTTGGATGAGTGATGGATAATTTTCTGAAGAGTAACAAGTTGATCGCTTCCTTCATCCTGAGAAGACTCTCCATATTAGAGAAATCTCATCACGGGACCAATCGACAATGCCAGCTCATGGGCTTTATGGATAATGAGCGTAAAAGGAATCTTTGTCATTAACAAGTTGGGAAAATGACTTTCCTTTGGCCAGACACTCCCTGTATTTTTGGACAAGGTGCGTACATGGGGAGCTGTGGCGATTTTAAAGGGAAGCGGCAATCAATTTGTCCCAATACAAACCTTCAAAATGCAACTTTGTGTCTCAGTTAACCTGATTCTCACTTCTTTGTCACTATTATAAACGTACTGCCTTTTTGGTTTTTATGCTAATGATACTTCCATATTCATGAGCAAACTGTGATCTCATCCTAGGAAGAAAACCTTCATATGTTACGTTGGTTTGTACTTAAAGTCCTGCATCATGGTAGATTTTACCGGACTTATTTCTCTTCTTTGCTGATTCGTTGTTGTTGACGTGCATAACAAATGAGCATCAATCACTTTCTAACAAATGTTTTCATTCAGCAAATTCTGGGTTCACAAATACGAAAAGCCTATGCAATGAACAATGTTTTGGCTAGATGACATCACAGCGGCAGCGTCCTCATTTGTCCAGGAATACTTGAGTAAGTGTTTAAAAAGTGTTTTAAAAAGTGCACTTTTCCCGAGGATGTAACCAAATAGGAGTATAAATGAGTTTTCATACATTGAAGAAGAGTACAAAGTGTCCAAAAAGTCGTGTCTTGTAGAAAAATATATTGCGGCTACACTTTAAGGTTTGGGTGTAACGGAGGCATAGGATTTTTCTAAAACGAAGGTGTAAACACCTTCAATTCCTTTAACAAATAGCAACATGTTGGGGGGGGGGGGCTTGTCACCCTGCCCTCCGCTAAGGGGAGACGTAAGACCAGTCGAAACCACTGCCTATAGTCTTTCCAATTCCAAACGTGATGGGAGTGGGAACCAGCCCGACCTATGCTTAGACCGGACCATTATGACTAGTCGCTAAATGCACACCCGTAATACATTAATTCCCACTTGAACGGCCTCGTCCTTGCCATTTTGTGAACTCACATCGTCATTCGCACGTTCCCCCCATTCCTTCCAGATTCTCTGGTCACCATCTTGCGCCACTTTAAAAATGTTTTTTTCTTCTCTCGTCTTTACGTCATTTACGGAAAGGCCATAATCAGTCAGGAGTATTACCACATTATGGGCATATAGAGTGATCCTTCCCCGTGCCCCTACTGACTGTTTTAGTAGTCATCGAAAAATACAGTAATTTTCGTCTAACTTCAACGTTATATATCTTAAGTTGGCAACGATAAATTTCTTATCGATATCTTTAACGATGGTCTTTATGCTTGCATAGCCAATGAAATTTTGCAAACGGAACTTTTTGGTCGGTGTTTGTTGTTCCATATACATTGTATGCTCCTACGTTAAGAAAAGCACCTTGCATCATGGAAACACCCACGATCCTTTGCGGGCTGCTAGAACAGGCCTTGTGATTGGTCAGATTACACGAGGTTTGTGACGTATAGCCTGTCCAAATCGAGTAATACTCTGGACTGATAATCAGCAACGCAGTCGTGCCCTGGCCGGGGTCCGAAAGGCGAACTAAACTGGTTTAACCACAAACTTGTCTAACATATTTCTTCCCCATGATTGAAATTTGCATTCTCTCTTTTTATGTGGTAAACCGTCTGTCTCCAGGCATTCTGAAAAAAGTTCAACAAAGATCAAATTAACAGAAAATGGAGGTAGAATAATTCTTTTACGAGTTAGATTGATTAATATCTAGTACGCCGAGTTCTTTAAATTCACAACCTCTATAGGCCACATGTCCCCTCTCCCCAATCCCACTTTGAAATGGACAACATTGAGGATTTGTGCTAGCAATAAATCTTAGATTCTAATTCACACAACATAATTGATACATAACATTCGCGAGATTATAGTTACCTTACACTGCAGAAGGCGCCTGCGCTCCTTGCTGTTGCTGTGGTTGTATGATCGTCATTGGTACAAACTGTACATTATCTGGTTGGGCAACGTACTGCACCTGCACAGTAGTATTAAATATCGCAAACCTGTTAAGGTCCATTTATTGATACTGAAAAGTTTGTTTACATGCAAGCGTGAAACATTTTCAAAAGGGCTGCTTTCTATAGATGTCTGACATGAGCGACAACACGCATTTCTCGTCCATCACTATTGGTAACCGCCGTCGAAGTCATTATTCAAAGTTCGAAGTCATTATTGTCATTTCTGTTGACTAGTTCCTAGAACAATTGGGCATTTCAGCTCCTCAGCAATGAAATTCAAACAACGTTTGGTTCGTTATTGGGTTGACTTCTCTATTGGAGCCCACGGCGACTGAATCATTATGACCCGTGAATCAAGATCTATCCAGAACTTATAAAATTTTACTATACAAGAAATCAAGAGTCGGCTGGGTACCATAACCGGAGTGTAGGAGGAATGGCAGCATCTGAATGCGCCGTAGCAGGACAGAGATGCACTCAGAATGCTGATGGCCAATTCAGAGAACCCGACTACCACCAACAAAGAATCTATGGCTTTACGGGGTTCCTGTAAATAAATTCACAACATCGATTGTTAGGACGCACAGACAATGCATCGTTCTTTTAAATTAAGATGGTATCAAATGTAAAAGCTAAACAGTGTTCCGCCATGAAGGACAGAGGTATATGAAGCGGGGAAGAAGTGTTGAGATATTCGTCTGAGAATATTCCTTTGCCAATGATGGAAGAAAATGAAATGTGCCCATTTTACCGGGTGAATGACACACTCGAAATCCAGATGTATGCTGTCGGGATGGCAAAAGTGAGGGAACTCTCTCGCAGCAGCAACGGCAGATGCAATTATCAACTGGAAAGCTACAGCTCCACACACAATGGACATCACCAGGAAGGTAATAACCTGAAGAAAATCAGTCACCAATAGTAGAAGCAATAATAATCGATGGAAGTAATGTCAAGGGCAAATTCGAGCAACAACTGTACAGTTTAACTGCTTGTCAATCGCTTCTTACCAATGCGCACGTGCAATGCCGTCTCACTCAAACGTATCCTAGTCGAACCATTTTGAGAAAATCCATGGTAACTCAAATTTTGTCGTTGGTAATAACCCCTACGTCATCAACGTGGTTTTGTACAAATCAGTCTGATATGATTTTTGCTGCACATAACTACGAAATTTAAAAGGCCAGATCTTTGAGATCCTAAAATATTTGCAACGCGTCATGAGGTCTGGCTCCAAGGACCACCAAAGTGCAGAAGTGAGTATGTTGCGCGCACATTATGCATATAATGAAAGGGGCTATAAAGGGGAACAAACTACTCCCGTTTTTCATTTGCACTCATATAACGGAGATCAATGTTTGCCCTATATTTTCTGGTTCAAAATGACGTCACACTTTGGTACTCTATAGTTCATTCACCATCAATCGTTCGACTCTTTGCCTCGTTGCATCAACGATCTGATCTATTTCATGTAATTTTGAAGTTTATTGTACGCTCCAACGTTTATTGCACGTTTAGATTTCGTGTCATCATAAGCTGTGACTGTTTTGTAGAAGGCTTCTAGTAAGAGCCGATACTGTTGACGAACTTCGAGACACATAGGGTGGACAAGCCCTTTAGTACTCGAAAGATATCCTGAATGTACATCTTGAATTGTCGATGTGGTACCTTAGGAGAGAAGGACCAACTCTTAAGACCGGCTCGTACTTGGTGCGAAAGCGAACATAAACGCAAATTTGTGCCACCAGGGCCCAACGTCATGGCACTGCTTACGCAGAATTCCGCGCTTACGATCTCCATTCTGCGCTAGCCGCTCTACCGGAAAAATCTGCGGTAACCTTTAAAAGCACAGAATTCCTACTTATAGGATGTACGCATGTGCACCTGAGCCACAATTCCTCGCTAACCGCTAAAATACGTTCGCCATAAGCACAGAATTTCTACAACGGTAAGCGCTGATTTTTCGCTTGCGGTAAGCAGTGCCTATCGACATCCGGCCTAGATCATATATAATTCGCAAAAGTTGCACACATTTCAACTCGAGAAGCGAAACGTTGCTGCAATTATTATTTTCGTTACGTCGAAATCGATTCACTTTCAGATGCACCCAAAGGCCGGTTCGTACTGCAGGAGAATTTGACACCACGAACGGTTTGCAGCAAAGGTCGGCCGAGTTGAGATCAGTTCAACTTTTGCGAATTCGCGAATATTTGCCGTCACAAAATTGCATTTGTGTTCACCGGCATTAATTTCTGTCCCTAGCAAAAAAAGACAAATAGGCCGAAATCATATTTCCACAGTCCCTCACATCACCTTTTTCACTAAATGCTTGCTTAATATTCACAGGCGTTAAACAGCATGAATTTTCTTTGTAATTACATGTATTTTAGATTTTTTAAGAGGTAGCTCACCATGCGTCTTCTGTTGTTTCGAGCCAGTGTACACAATCCAAGAACGCCAGTCAGGATGAAAAACTAATTTAAAAATGAACCAAATCATAATAAAATTTCAACTTTACTGCTGAGTGTTTTGGGGTGAAAGTGGCAAAGAGTTTCCTTTAGAGAGCACCTTTCTTTCTACAGTTTTCAGTGGGTGCTATCACGGGGAATCTTTTGTCAAAATCTCATAGGCCGTGGAAGGCGAGGAAAGCGGACTTCACACGGGGAATTACCGACTTGATTTCAAGTCTAAGTCTTTGCCCGCAATCTGTGGCAATTGTTCACTCAAATTCTCAATATCCACACAGATCCGGTTTTCAAATTCTTTCCATTTCCATGACGTTAATTCGGTTTCTTTCCCTTTTTTTGCATCTAAAAGAATGATTAAATTAAACAGTAATCATACACACGTGCATGTTGCCCACATTGTTTACAAAGAGGTGTGCGTATTTCAGGGGAAATTTGACTACCCTGCACTGGCTGACAAGTTAAGCAAGTTAGGTTTGGGTCTATTATATGCCACTGATTAAAATGTCTCCATGGGTAGCAAAATCGTCCGGGGCAGAAATGTCACTCACCAAAACCCCACTCCAAATTCCGAATCCAATATATGAAAAATTGCAGCGAAGTGCTACGGCAACGATCCCGAAGATGACACTCAGAACTCCAAGCACGATGTGGACTACCGAAAGCACCTTTAGTCCGGGAACGTCCTTACTTGTCTTGTTCGGTTGAAATTCCCCAGGGCCAGCACTCGCCATGACCGGCTGCGGATCAGCCTGCTGCGTGGGCCTGTTAACTAGTTAGGATATCCACCGCTTCAATTAAAATGTTCGACATCTACGCAAACGTTGTTTGCGCCCAAGCGTGCCCAACATGTTCAAAATGTCTTTACCACTCATCGCACTGTAAAGGCACATGGCCTAAGCCAGGCGCTTTCCCCCAAGCGTATAATGTATCATAATATTGGACCGTTTCACTGATACAAACATGCACGTACTATACAAATACGTAACCACGGTGGAAAATAAATGTAAGCGGTCCACTGAAAACGTACTGGGGCAAACATTTGAATGTCTAGCATTTTCTCTGAAGTTTTTCACACTTCACAAAAATTCTTCTCGGTTCAACTGATCTACACTGCAGAATATCCCGACCCCCCCCCCTTAACCCTTCTTGACTCACAATTTTAAAAAGCAGTTAGCGCAAAAGAAGAAAAAGCAAACAGAAATTTTGGGTTTTTTTAGGGAGAGCAAAAAATATGTATATATTTTTTAATGTAACTTTAATTCTTTGGGGGTGAAGCTACATTTTGGGGCTTTTCACACGTTGGAAGGGGATCGATCATATATGTATACACCAATAAAACCTATGGCCTTTCCCACATTAAGGTTACAAAAAATGGGGGGGGGCATGGCCCTGTTGCTCCCCCCCCCCGGCCCCCGCCCCCAATCTGCCCTCGGACATCATCACCACCACCCTCACTGCGCTTGTGGAGGGTCAGAAAAACATAAACCCTACCAACAGCCCAATGTAAACACAGGAGCTTATGCATGTACACGGAAGTTGCGGCGTAGCGAAGGCATTTTTTGGGGGGGGTGCCAGGGTAAAGTTGCCGATGTACGTCAATAATTCATGACGTCAATTTCAGTTTCGTTTGCCGACTGACCCTTTATTTGCCGACTGAAAAGAATTATTGGGGGGGGGGTGCAACACCCCCCACTCGCTACGCCGCTGCATGTAGGTCGAAATTGAGATGGAGCTGTAACATTCAGAATTGCCACAAAAATAAGCAACAACCCCAAAATTCCAAAAATCAGGAGAAATTTTTTTGCCTTTTTGGCTCAGACTGAAATTTTTGGGGAAAAACATCACGATTATTGTCAGACTAAATCATGTTATCTGGTGATAAATGCACGAGAGATATACTCACGAGAACGTGAAGGTAATGGATGTTATTTACCCACAATCAAAAGCTGATCTCACCTCGGATTCTGAAGTTGGTATACCTAGGCCTAAATGAAAATGACACGGTCAGGACTGCGTCGTTCCGCGAAGGTCACTGAACATATCAGAACCAGCTACGTACCCTGACCATTACAACAGCCCAATGTGCAGTACATCGTGTTACCGCGGCGAACAAAACGAAGCCTGACCTGCACGTCACCGGGTGAAATTTCTGACGACGTTAGACTTGATCTAAGTCAGTCCACGATCTGAGGAAATCAAGACCAAGGTATTTTGCACAAATAATAATACCTATAACACACGATTCGGTAAAATGCTCTCAAGAAAATTATCAAGTCTATCCCACTTTGCACGTTAGAAGTTGTTGGAAAAGCAGCACGTTATTTTATTTCCGAGCAAAAATCACCTCAAAAGATTAATAAAAAGTACCTTCATCCTCATTTAGGAGCAAGAATAAGTTTACAAATGCTCACAAAGAGGTGATCTTGATCCAGGCTCTGCGCGTAATTACCCCTCGTACGGTAAGGAGGGATCGAGAGACTGGTGGCGACGGTTACTGGAATGTACATTCTAACCACTAATTCATTTTCTTCTGAGTGTATAACTTAAAACTTGAATACCTCCGTGATTCAATGTCAATCACAAAACCAAAGGAAAATTCTAACCTCGTCGAAGGTGTACATGACTATACATGCATTTACAAACAAGGACGGAGCAAAACTACGCAGAAACATAGGATTTTGAAGTTTGCATGACGATGCATAGCAAATGGAGTAAGTTTATTTCACATTTAACCTTTTTGCTGTTGAGGCGACGAGACCGAACCAAAGCTCGAACTGAAGGAAAGTGACTGAACGCAACCCAACCCTGACCACGTTTATACACGTATGTACATGTACATAACCCCGACTTGGCCAGCCTAAATGAATCCAACCAAGCCCAGCCCAACCCAACACCAGCAAACAAAGTCTTGCCTAAACCACACCGGAGTTTTCGTTGGAGATGTGGAGCGAGTGAACACCCCCCCAGGTCCGTGCCCCCCAGTTGAAGTGTACACACAAAATTAACACAAGCTGCAATTCATCATTGGCTTTCGATGTACCCAGTAAACTTGAAGACCAAGGCTATTTATTAGTTGCATTTCTTCAAAAATGTGAATATAAAATGTTTACTTTGGAAATAGCAAAATTCGGTTCTTTAACTTCTATTCTTTATCTGTTTTCTGTGCATTCTCTCAAATTCCTATTCTTTAGCAAAATGTTCATCCGAAAGGTTAAAATTTTTCAGTCACTTATGACAGACTCTTGGATACACAGTACTTTGGCACAAACATGAAATTACAACTTCATAGGCTTATTTCAATTATCATCTTAAACGGAGCCCCATTAAAAGTCATTCAACAACATTGCGATTAATATCGATGTGTACATGTATGTTATCCTTACCATTACAAAAAAACAACACATGTACAGATAGTAGAGATAAAAATGAGTTTGTTAATTTTGACTTTAAAAAGGCACCAAAAGGTATTTGAAATGGATTGAAATTTACACCCTTTCTGGTCAAAAAGACAGTTACATCTTGCTATTGTAATATTTACAAAATTGTATAACGTCAGGTGTGTATAGCCATAGATACCATAGATATTGGAATTGCAGGCCTTCGAGTGACAGTTTTCGGTAATCTTTTATTTCCACATGCCTTTTGCAAGTGTTCTGTGTTTTGTGCATAAGTGTAATTTGTTGCATGGTCTGGTCAAACGCTCTTATGATGATTAATTAACTTATGGCTGGCTCATAACTCTTTACATCAAGAATAATTTTTTTCTCCACAACGATATGAGCAGAGGACATAGCAGTCCCAAAATATCATATTCAGTTACAATATAACAAGTGAAAATTTCAAATGTGTACAAACATCACTATCATGTACAAATACATTCCACAAGTCTATACATATAAACTTTTCAACGAAACGATCCATATCCTTGTTTATATTCAATTATTATAGATTTCCTCTGAGTTTGTTACTAACCTGTCTACGTACAGGTTGTTTGCAAATACACAGAGTACGTACTTGCCGCTCACAATGGAAAGATGTCCATGGCAGCATCCCAGAGATCATGGCATATCAATTACAGAAAAGTGAAGGATACCTGATGATATGGGAACCTCAAAGACAGTGAGGCAATTGTGATCGCCAACACTTCAAACTTTGATCTACATGTAGATGTAGCTTTAACAAGGCCATCGCGAGATCCTGAGTGTGGTAGTGTTGAGGTGCAGCTATCATTAACCAGCCAAGATGTAAGGGAATATAAATTTATCATTAAGAATCTGAACTAATTTGAGATTGTGCATGCATACCGCATGTATATATTGCAAGTATGTTCCTAACCAAGAGGACATGAGTTTTGTGTCAACATGTATACACAGTGTGCAGCTGTAACAAGGGCAAGTACTTCTGTAGTAATTGGGGTGAACTGTTTAAAAACTGGAAATTTCTTTTATTGTAAATAAACCAACAAAGCCTTGGTTATAACCTATGGTTTCTGTCCCATGAGATGATGATCCTAACTGTAGTTGGGATGATGATCCA
>NW_019091480.1:891782-936767 GCF_001949145.1 Acanthaster planci | reverse complement strand
TGTATTGGATGTTCCACTCTTGCCCAATGTAAATCCAATGCAGTATTCTGAAAAATCTCATGGTTTTTATTGAACATACATATGAAAGAAAATGGATCGAATCATGGATGGTAGTGTGAAATGCCAATGCTTGTAATTTCAAAATGCGTGTTCAATTTGGTTGAAACTTTGCAAGTGTATAAAACTTGCCATGTATTAATAAGAAATAAGATCTGATAGGAAGCAGCTGAACCCTCCCCATGTGGCTCTTATGAAGGTTGGTGGTGAAATGGAATTCATGATAATTTGCAGGGAGACTGCAGCAGATGGAGAAAGCCAAAAGGAAATTCCAGAGAGGCTAGAGCTGAAAGATGAAATCCAACATCGCTGTGTTCTAAAGGCTTCTAGCAAAATACGGTGAGAGTGAGAAATATTTCTACTGCGGTCTTTAGCCCCCTGAAAAATGCCTTATCTGAAAAAATGTCCACAATATACAGAAGATTCCTCAACTTGGTGGAATGACCGGCATGCAACTCACCACTTTTCACCAAGATGCCACTTTAAATGGTATTGTGACCTTTGACTTTGTTTCCACCAACCCTAGGTCTTTCGCGACCATCCTGGAAAACAGCGCCGCGTCCCTCAAACTGGTGCTGCAGCTGCACAGTAATTCTCTTGAGACCTATATCTTCCCGTCAATGGAGGGCCAGCAGTGGGAGGCGGAGAAACAAGGCATGGTCACCTTCCCGGGCCACCGGTCAGATGTCAGGACCGTGGCCTTCAGCTCGGACAACACTACGGTGCTGACCGGCGCTGGAGAATCCGTCAAAGTCTGGAACAGGTAGACAAAGCCTTCTGGCCTTCCTACATGTACGATTAAACTATACAAACCCTATGAAAATTACCTTCATAGATAATATTGCAAATGCTGGTGCAAATCCGCTGCTCATATACCACCATAGAGTAACTTGTGTAACTTAGTTCTGTACAGTAAGTTGATTCATAATCGCCTAGAGATAGGAAAGACCACATTGAATCTTGCAACATGTATGTATGTTCATTAACTGCCAACAGGCATTGCCCCACACAGTCTTACAAGCCTGCATAGTGTTGTATACTGAAATCTTCATTCTCCCTTAGTTAGATTACTGTACTAAATCCAGATGTGGGTTTTCTTGGTTCACTAAGGCCATGCTCTATTGATAGCAGTTGGAGCATAGATGGTTTGTTGTGGAATCCTCTTGGGTTTCATCTGGCTCAACACAATACTGGGTTGAATCTGCAGGACCCAGTGAGATGTAGAGATAAAACTAGACAAGTTTAGAATTTCAAGATACATATGTACAATACTTGATTTACTGTTCAGGTTGTTGCATTCTCTGTGCACACCTTGGTATTGTCATTAACTTTAAAATGTGCTTGTGTCTTGTTTGCTATGAGTTGTGAGTTGGAAACATTTATAGCTTTTCACAAGTTATGGCTGGTTTTGTCTTGTTCTTTAGAGCAACACAACAGTGCATCCGGTCCATGAAGTCAGGTTATGCTCTCTGCTCCGCTTTTGTGATCAGCGAAAGGCACTCTCTGATTGGAACAAAGGTTTGTAGCTGTCAACCTTGGAGGGGATTACTATACACAAGAACAGCTATTGGCTTATCCAGCAACCAGGTAGCACTGTGGTCCTGCTCAGTTGGTACCAGTACACTTACATGTACGTTAAATGCCTTTTTGATCACGAGGCTGCTGCGATTTCCGGAACGTGTGCGTGCCTCTAGTTTCAAAGCATGTTTGAGTGTTTAGCCAACCCGTGGTAATGGCGTCTTCCGAAATTAGTCGGTAGAATCATGCGATCATATTATCCAGTGTCGTGAAGAAGCACTTTTTTTCTGTTTGCCTTTTGTGTCCCTGTGAAAGTGTAGACTGGCCACCTAGAGTTGTTTGACATTGCAGCAGGTGCATTACTGGAGAGAGTTGAGGCCCATGAGGGCGCTATCTGGTCCATAGCTACATCTCCAGATAAGGTGAGCTTTGCCACTGTTTGCGTTGAAGGCCAAACCTTTTTTAGGCATTGAACCGAATTGTAGTACGGTTTCCAGAATGTGTCCACCAATTTCTTGTATCTTGTTGACCACTAGCTGCCGGGCGACCCGCTTTCAGGTACATAGGCTTTATAGGCAGAGCCGGGGAGCCCAGAACTGGGACAAAAGAGTTGGGCCTAAAAAAAGACTGTGCTCAGCACAAAAGACTGAGCTGCAGGGCATTACCAACATTTTTTCACTCTCAATAGTGGAGATAATCCAGCCTTGTTTTGAAACAGTATACCATGGTTTGAGGCATTTAGAGCGAGCAGATTACCACCGGGGACAAAAGTTCTCCACCACCTCAGCAATGAGCCACACAGCACCGCTGCTCGCTAATCTGGCCCCTGTTAAAAAGAGGTCAGCAGTGCACTGTGCGGGTTCGGGAACAAAAGAATCTTACATAACACCGCACAATCTGGGCTCTCTTTCCAAGGCTGCAGGCCTGGCTAAAATATTCAGGAGTCAATGAATTTTACCTGTCAGCTTTAGAGTAGTGCCCAAAGAATTCTTCATTTTGGTATAAATGGCCATTAAATGGAATGATGAAGTTTTGAAGAATTTTGAAAATGGAAAATCTTGAAAATGACCTGGCATCTTGTCTTGCTCAAGAAAAATCCCCCCAGCAGCAAGTGGTTAATCCACCTAAACGTTAACCTCTACAGTAACCTAATACACAGAGTTTTACCCAGAAATGTACGCCCTCAGAAATGCCGCACAACTTGCAAACCTTTCAAAGTATTGCTCTGTTGAGTTGGCTGTGCTAAGCCATTAAAAACTCTTCACAGTCTTGTGTGAGGCAAAGTTTAGGGCAGACTATTGGCTGGTGCCTTGCAGTATTACACATGTGCTCTGTTTTCTGCAAAGAAAAGTTTGACGACACAGTTCAAACCTGGCGTTTCAGAAAGTTTGTCATTGTTGATGTAGAATCATAATCCGACATTAGGGAATGCCGGCAAGATCTTGTAAATGGATGAATTGGTATTGGCAATTTCGTATTGCATTTAGATCACTATCCTTTTCTGTTCATAATGAAAAGTGACTTTGCTTTGGAACTTTAAACCTTTTTTCTTGACACAGCGAGGATTTGTGACAGGCAGTGCAGACAAGACTCTCAAATTCTGGGATTTTGAACTGGTCAAGGATCCAGACTCCCAGCAGGCCAGTAAGCGACTGACCGTGGTCCACCGACGCACCTTACAGATGTCAGATGACGTCCTGTGCGTCAAGTATTCCCCAGATCAGAGGCTGATAGCTGCAGCCTTGCTAGACTCCACCGTCAAGGTCTTCTTTGCTGATACGCTGAAGGTAACAAAATGTACTCATGTGTTTTCAGATCATTAATATTTTCCTCAAAAAAGTTTTTTTGTGGTAATGTTCCAAAATGCATTAAAACACTGTAGGGATTATTTCCCAAGCTGAGCTGTATTCAGTTGCTTGTCAGCAGCAATCTTTTATTTCGATAGGGTGTCAGTTTTCAGGCAAAATCATGAGTTTAGACTTAGTCATTTAAAATGTTTGGGCTTATTTCAGGCATTGTCTAGTTATGTTTAGGACTCTCTAGCCTTATTTTTGTGCTTTGGACAAGAACCAAAGTGCCATTCCGGTGTGTTTTACGTCCATTGTGTCAGTTTTGGATTCACTTCTCTGTATAAAAAATGTAACCATTTCTTTGTGAGTTGTACTTGATTTTACTTGCGATGTTCCTTGCAGTTTTTCTTGTCATTGTATGGACACAAGCTCCCCGTGTTAACAATGGACATATCATCAGTAAGTCAACAGTTTTGTATACTTTTATGTATTGTTTACTGATGGATTTGTGATGTTCGTGTTCCTTAATATGATCTAAAGACCAAAATCTGATAAGATATGCTTTCAGACAGCAATAGTCTTATGTATTTGGTAACTTTTTATCAACTTCTGTGCACAGGACAGCACTTTGATAGTAACTGGCTCGGCTGATCGCAACGTCAAAATCTGGGGGCTGGACTTCGGAGATTGCCACAAGTCCATGTTTGCCCACGACGACAGCATCATGAGCCTGCAGTTTGTGCCCCACACCCACCTGTTCTTCAGCGCTGGCAAGGACAAGAAGATCAAGCAGTGGGATGCTGATCACTTCGAGCATATCACCACATTAGAAGTGAGTCACATATCAGTTGGTGGCAGAAGTGGGATAACCATTCTCATGTAACATATAATATTACTTGAGCAAGCAGATGGATTGTATTTAAGCTGCATTACAACATTGGAAGTGCTGAGGTGTCAGTTAGTGGCAAAATGACATTAATTTCAAGTTTCTCACGCCCACAAAACGTGGAACATGTTTTGTACTTTACCTTTCATTAACAATCAAATCCTATGTAAATCAATCTTGACTGGGATCTACCTTCCTCTAATCCTGTAAAATCTTTGAAAGTCTTTTGGAGAGTATGGGGGCTAGGGTTAGCCAATAAATCAAGAATTTATACTTCAGTCTGCTGCTATTAAACCTGGAGTAAAGACTCCATTTCTGCCATGTTTCAGGGCCATCATGCCGAAGTGTGGTGTTTAGCAGTCAGCCCTAATGGAAACTATCTGGTAAGATTATGTGAAATCATTACATATAAACTTGGGCTGTGATGCTGCCTGAAACCTTTGTTCAGAGTGGGAATTCCAACTTTCTTAAAGTGATTTGAGTTAAAAAAAGGATTCGTGTCCAAATTTGCTGTTCACGATTTCCCATTGGTGCAGATGCCATTATCTTGCAGTAGCATAGGCTGGACAGAAATTGTGATGACAAACACATTTCATATTTGAGGTTTTGAAAACTTTTAAAAAGAAAGTACAGATCTGTGGGTTCTGACTCTACAAAAAGGTTCTCTGTTCCAGTGAAACATCCACATGGCCAAAACACACTTTACTTTGCTTCCACTGGTAGTTGAGCGTCCACTCACTGGAAAAAAATTAGATAAGCTGGTGGGAATCATATCGTCTTGGTGCCAAGCACTCATGCACAAACTGTACATTTCAACAGAAATTGGTCATATATGCTCAGTTTGGCTTATGCCAAATGCAGACAACTTGTGCGTGCATGCAGTGACCTCCCAATAACAGAAATTGTTGCTGTGTAAACAAGCATGCCACCTCTTGTTTTTCGCTGTGAGCCGATATCACTGGTCCAGTTTGGCAGTATGAGTCGCTGGCATGCAGTCATCTAACTTGTCGATGGTTGTCGTGACCTTTTGATTGGTAGGTGTCTGGGTCACATGACAAGTCCCTGCGTCTGTGGGAGAGGACCCAGGAGCCCTTGGTCCTGGAGGAGGAGCGGGAGATGGAGAGAGAACAAGCTGCAGAGGAGGCCATGGCCCACGAAGAGCAGCCTGCGGTAAGGCGACAACTCCAAAGAGTGCCCTGAAGCCCTGTCTGTCAACAAAACACTAGAAACTCTTTCACTGTGTAGGTGCCATGCTCATGCGCAGGTAGTACGGTAACAGCATGCTATTGCCTTTTTCAGGCTGAGATAGGTGACTGAATTTATTCTTCAAATGTCGCCATTTTTCACTCGTAAGCCGTGGCTTATAAAAAATTACGGTAGTAATTGCGGTTTTTTTTTAATAAAGTTTGTTCCTCAGTTGCGATATTTTTCGATATATTTTTCAATATTGATGTTTTTGAAGTTTCGATATTTTCAATATTTCTCCAAAATCCGATATTTTCAATATGTCGATATTACCAAGTAACTAACATCGGCGATATCGATGTCAAACCCATATCGATAATATCGATGTATTGACAGTGCTTAGTCACTAATAGATATTTGTCTGTGGTTACATGCAGTTCCCAGGTCAAAGTGCAAACAGTGAGCTTGCATCAGCGGGTAAACAGACTGCGGAGACCGTCAAGGCAGCCGAACGTATCATGGAGGCCCTGGAACTGTACAAGGAGGAAACAGCCAAGGAGAAGGAGCACGAGGAGATACAGAAGGCCAGTAAGAAGGAGGTCAGTGACAGACAGGGTGAGGGGAGAAAGGGTGGGGAAGCTGTGGGGTAAGTGCTCAAGAGATTCATGTGTGAGAAACTGCCAACAGGAGCAAGAAGAATAAAGAAAGTCCTAGTTGGTACGGTTAAAGGGTAAGGGATGTCTTTGAAGTAGAAAAGGCAATGGGTATTCAAACAAGGAGAAACTCATAGAGAGGCTCAGAGTGCAAGGAGGCACATAAAGAAGCAGGTTATTCGATTTCATAACCAAATACAGTAACGGATAAGAAACTATCAGCAAAACAGGCGTGGTGAAAACAGACAAAAACCGGAGGGCATGTTTTCTACTGACTAAGGACCATTTTGCTGAGATAAAGAATTTTTCAAATGAACACAAACTCAAGAATTCTCTGAGATTACATAAATTCAGTGTTTCGTTTCATATTCAACACTGATGGCATTGTTCCTTCTTCACAGATTCCCCCCTTCACAAAGCACCCCATTCTGCAAGCATACGGCAACACCTCGGTGAGTTCCAAAAGCGATTACGATATTCCAGAGGTCATAGGTTCAAATCCTGCTTGAGTCAGTTTTCTTTGTTCATCTTTGTAATCATTTGTAAGCACCTGGTCAGTTTCCCTATGTAGTTTGTTTCATGATTTGTGTTCAAAAAAGCCATATTGCCCCCGAGTGATCCCAGTTCACCATTTCCCAGGTTGCATCGTGTATTTAGGGCATGACCCCTGGTTATATGGTGGTTCAGGTTTCATGGATTCTAACTAGCACCCCCCAACAAAGATATTGACAAATGGGAAGAGCCACCAATGTAGGGCTGGATAGCTCAGTTGGTAGAGCACCGGTACAGTGTTTCAAAGGTCGCAGGTTCAAATCCCGCTCCTGTCAATTTCGCTGTTCATCTTTACAATCAAATTTACCTTGAAGGAATTAATGTGTTGCCTTCATGACAGAGAAACAATTTCGACCAACCTTATTGATGGTGAGAAACTCAGTAGAAAATTCCCCTGTTCATACTGAAGTGAAGCAGTTTACGTGTTATGAGTTTCAACAAAAAAACATTGATTTCAACAAGGGTGTTAATTAATAACGGGGTTTTTATCTACAGCCCACAAGATACGTGCTTGAAGTTATCAAGAAAGTCAAGTCCAGGTATGTAAGCAGTATGGGGCGGCCCCAAGGAAGACTGTCAGAATTGTTGTTGGAGGACGTTCAGTTAATTGTAGCTGTGTTCTGTCTATATTTCTACAGAGGACGCTGTTCAAACATTGAGTCAACTGGTTCTGAGAATCACAGAAGCTCAACAAAGCGTTCGCCTACAGG
Organism: Acanthaster planci; assembly: GCF_001949145.1. The sequence goes on along the minus strand of NW_019091480.1, from coordinate 929,416 downwards.
TTGCTACTGCAACTTTACATTTAATAGACTCTGTACTGTGCAGGTCACTTTCCAATGTCACAGCCGACATCTTGTGTATACATGTACATTATTCTGCGGTTAATTTTCCATTCTTTAGTGTTTGTTATGACGTATTGCTCCAAAGCAAATGTATTTAGGGTTGTGTAAAATTGTCCATTGTCATTCAAATACAAAGTTTGTTTTTACTTTTAAAAGAGAGGCCCCTCCTTGACAATCTTTTGGAACACTCTGCACTGCAAACCTTTCCCATCGTGTTTTGGTGATTTATTTGTAATTGTTGTGTGGCAGTTCTGTGCCAGTAAAAATGCAGTATCTAAGATGGGATATAGTAAATCACAAAAAAGTGGATAGTTCAAGAGGTGTCAACACAGCTAACGGGGGAAGAGACAGAGACAGGTTTAGAAACCAGACCGACGATCAATCTGTCAGAAACTTTCGTTCCAGTGAACTAGAGGAGTCACTGTTGGTGATACCATTCAGCTATGTGCTGGAGCTTCTGCCTCTGCTTGAGACCTTCATCAGCTCAGGATGGCAGGTGGAGCTAGCCTGCAGGTGTCTGCTCTTTCTTCTGAGGTGAGAGCTTTACTTTAAGAGTCATTCAGACGAAATTCTGGCCAAGTTTTTTGGAAAGATATTATAACGTGCATTCCCCTGCCCTGCCCTCTCTTATGAATGTGGCACTATTTCCTGAAAAAACTACTATTTTCGGAAAATGTGGTGAGAAATGTTTGTTAGGGCCAAAACGTCAGGATGCCTGAGGCAATAGCTTTGAAGCATTTCAAGATCTCAATGAGTTGATTTCCACGTTGCATATGTGATTTGACGTGATCCACATTACTTATTCTCAACCTTTTTTTTATCATGCGCCTTCATATCTCTTACATCTCACAACTGGAACATGTCTAAAACTTCTAGTAAATTGTGTAGATTCTCCCATGGCAACAGTTTTTGTAGTGATCAGTCCTGTTTGATCTTCAATCCTTTGGGAGGGTTGAGGACTGTAAGGGCTAACTTTCCTACTTTTTAGAAAGGGAAAGTCACCGAAAATTTCAATCCACTTCTACAGCTTCAGCACAAGATTTTTTTGTGGGGAGAGGGCCAAGTTTGTTTGTTTGTTTGTTTTTTTTGGGGGGGGGATTTGGCATTGTTGTCATGTGACTCTATGACCTTTCTGGGAGAATCGGGCTATAATGAGGGCTTTTGACATACTTTTGGAAGGGAGGGAAATAAAAAGGCATAAAATTAACATTCTCTCATAAACAAAGGATTGAGCTCGGCTTATATTTCGGGACGACATTTTTTCTTTGGGGGGGGGGAATAGTCCTTATTGATCCCCATCCTCCCTTGGGTACTCTATGTAGACATCATATGTCGCCAGGTTAAGTTTGTCTAAGAGGACAGCTCTGTGTGGCATATACAATCACACAGGAGGGTTATTCATTCCGTTTATTGTTCTGGCAGGGTTCACCATGGTCAGATCACATCCAGCCAGTCGCTGCTACCAATCATCGACAGATTACGCACCACCTCACTGCAACAGGTGCACCAGATGAGAGTAAGTCGTGGTCAGAGATGGGGGAAAGCATTACCCCCCCCCCCCGGAGGGCGAGCAGGGGTGATTGCTTTCTGCAGGGGGGAAGCCATTTAAGGGGAAAAAGCACTGAAATGTGGTGGGGTTGCAGAGGCACGGTATAATTTGACTTGAAGGGTTACCATAGAAACATGTAGTGCTAAGTCTGAGTCTTTACCTATGTAAGCAGGTGGACACATGCCGACAGTGGTCGTGGCCGTATTGTTAAAAACCTCATATTAGATATGACCTGAGCTACATGTCGGGTCTCTTTCTGATAGTTTGTATTGTCAAAGTATGTGAAATTAGGGAGAATCTCATAACTCGGAATGGTCACATGGAACGCCTTGTTCTCATTCCAGAACAGGTGACCCTTCCACTGGGAAAACAGCATTTCTGTTGGAACACTATCCCAGAATGCTCTATGCACAAAGCAGACCGAAATTTTGCAATGGAACACTGGTGTTGCAGTTTGAACGTTCCACACGCCCTCCATTGGCTTGTTTGCTGTCATTCCCCCCCCCTCGCAAGACCCATGGGGTTGGTTTCACCCCAAATTTGGCTGGGTCCTTAAAGTTTCCCATTTGAATAGTGAATAAAGTGTCACCGTCGGATACTGTTTTTTTTTTCTGACGGCAATCTGTGTTCCGCCTGTCGATAGGATCGGATTGGGTTCAACCTGGCCGGTCTGCAGTTTCTCCAGCAGGAACTGGAGTCCCAGAAAGAGGTGCAACTCTTTGGCGATGCCACGGCCAAGATGAAGGACAAGAACAAGAAGAGAAAACGAAAACTCATGATCACCTTGACGAGTTAAGATACCTGAGAATTCCTTCAATATTAAATTCCTACCCAGGGCAATATTCTTTATTAAGGAAGAATTTTTAGGGGGCAGAACTTTCCCTTATAAAAGCACCGTATACTTTATTTTCAAAATACAAACAGAAAACAGACTGTGGGTACATGAACATGTTGCGTCTAAAGTGAACCATTTGCTTACAAAAAATATGAATTGTACAAGCATGCATTAATACAAGGAACCACACATTTGGCAGTGCAGCATTTGTACTTGCATTTGTACTTTGGCCTGTGTTCGATAGAGTCGGTCACAAAGTGTCATGAGAGTGTGGTTAATTAAGTCTAGTAATCAGCCTCAAGTACTGATGCAGTAATACTGTCAGTATTGTATAAAATCAGCATCCTGTAATCAGTGTTTTCGATTTGTGCAGGTATTAAGACAAAGCTAGTGGCCAAGCATTGTTTGTATGGTATCCTACGTTCGATTAAAAACTACTGCATGTAAGAAAACTATGACATTGAAGTCACTATGTTCGTCTTAACCGAGTGATATGTATATTTATAAACACTATTAAAATCGTAGCCTCGGGTTGTATTTACAAGTATTTGGTTGAGGGTGTTTAGTACCTACTTGATTCAGAACCCCAAAACATCAGAAAGCAAAAATTGTACATTTTCATCGAGGCACATTTTTGCGCACCAGATGTTCTGAGTTTGACTGTTAACGGCTGCGTTCTTGCAAAGCATGTCAGCGTTGCCTGCTAGACGCCATAAATGTTAAAATGTCCATCTGGACATCAGTGCGGCTCGAGTTAAGTTGCGAACCATTTTGTCCGATTGGGATAACCTCAGCAGATATTTGAAAAGGGTGATGTATGGAAAAGGCTCACTAAATTCGGCCTTTGCGCGGCCGAGACGGAGGCGTGAAGCGGCTCTTATCGGCTAAGTATCGACTAACATTTTGAGTTAGTATTTACTAGGGCAAGCTATTTCGCTGTGTAAAGTAAGTGATAAAATGATCAATGACAAAAACAATAATATACTTTGATACGTAACACCAATTAAATACAAAACAATGAGGCACGTTTTGCTACAAACATCTTCCAGGAATGTCTCTACGCCGAAGGGTAATCTTCACGTTGCAAAGGCATATACATCTTAAGTACCTCAATACGAACCCGCATCTCTGTCGGAAAATCTTGATACGCGCTACATCCCACATGCATAGCTGAAACACGTTCCATGTGCACTTGAAAGAATCACTTTGCTCACTGCGAACATTTTCGTGATCGCCAAAAATAAAGCATCAAAAAGAATTTTGAATAAAATGTTCCACTATGTGTCTCTTCAAACATCAGTTTGGATTTCCTTGCGAGGCCCATTTGAAAAAGGCGTCTGGTTACCGTTCAACACGACCATTCCCTGGCCTTTCTCGACGTCCAGGAGGTGCGTGGGAAAGGCGGGCTTGTTGCCCTCCGCGTCTAGCATCGGCGAGGTCGCGTCTGGAATACCGGCGTAGCGGTGCTGTGTCTGGGACCTGCTGAGCGAGGCGTCTTGGTTGGGGCCTAGCAGCAGCGGCCGATGGTAATCGTTCAGGAGCGACTTGCATCGGCCAATGACGAGCAGAAGGAACATCTCGATAACGACCAGCATGTTGTACAACACTGCAGAAAGGGATGGAGTTTGCAAAGCGGCATAAAAATTGGGCATTTTGGATCGAGGAACATTGGTCTACGACACAGAACTGAAATGAGAACATTTCTCTATTTATGAAGTGCGGTTTTCAGTCAAGATGATGACAGTAAATCTAGTTTGATATTGCGTACTGGTTATTCTCGGAGATTATTACAGCGAATATTGCATGTTATGTTATATTGAACACTGGATATTGCCATGAGTTTGTACAATGAATGTCTTTTAAGGGAGATAGCCTGGAGATTCCCCTAGGACAGCCTCTCGCGGTGGAGGATGTCTGGGCTGTTAAGAGCCAGTGATGCAACCAACCTTGGCTCACTCAGTCCTGGCAGTTACATAGAAAATGCATGTCATCGTCGACACGCGCGAGTTCGACCAAAGCTTGTCGAGCAGCTCTAAAACCTTGTGTCGTGTCTGAAACGAGCTTCTGCCCCTACGACTTCATATATTCAATGAAGCGAAGACCTAGACATAGCTTAGACAACAGATTCGGATGTAGTCAAAGTGTTCTTTATCAATTCCGCCCTTGGCTGCGGTAAAATCTATTGCTAGAATTGGCGTCTGTTACCACGGGCCCCAGGCAAGACTTTCAGACACCGCCGAGGAACCCAGGTCAAGGCCAAGTATGGACGCAGACATTCAACGCAGAAGGCATTTAAGCCCCATACTTACGGCTGGCTCTAATACTCGGCGCCAGGACGCCACTGCAGGGGAACCACACCACCTGGGAGATGATGGTGATAACCAGCCCCTGGATACTGGGAACGATCATGAAGAACTGGAGCAGGGAGAACCGGAGACGGAATGTTCCATACATGGCGGCTAGGCTGGCATCGGCCGCTACGTTTATGATGGTCAAGGCATACATGGCGGTCAGCGTTGATGCCAACATGGTGACTGACAGGTACAGATAGGCAGATGTGGGGTCCACCTACAGAAATAAGGAAAGGATAAGTCTGAATTTGTGTTGGTCCCCAATCCTCGGCTTCCTCTATCTCTTGTTGCGTGCACGGGCTTTACAAAAGCTTCAGAGTCGTTTACATACAAAACAGGGAGGGGCCAGGGGACACTCCCCCGCCACCAAAATATTAATTAATTACCAAAAAGAAGGGGGGAAATGAATAGAAAGGAAACCAGGAGAGGAAGCGGGTTAAAATGTTTTTGAGAACTTTTAACTTTTAGAAAATGATAACGAAATTGAATCTTACAAGTCGCTGACTGTACATGGATACACGTGCACATTAAGTGTCTTCGTGACAGAATCTGCTGCGCGCAGTCTCCCAGATCGCCATTATGTATTATGTGGAGGGAAATTTCGAGCTAATTTTCTAGATAGGGCACTATATTCACATTTAATACTTAAGTGCCAGGGATGCGTTTGGCTCTCATGCTGAGAGTCCTCGCCTCTTCTAATCTCCACCGGCAAGTCTACCACAGAACACAGCTTATTTTGTGACACGAAATACCCTGCTCAAAGAGTCAACTCAACTAAGGCTGTCTTTGGCAAAGATACTCCAGGATCACTAAATAAGGAAACTGTAACATCGCTACGTCTTCAATGAGAAATTTATCTCACCTTTGAGGGATCGTAGAGACCGTCCGCCCACAGTATGGCGGTGATGAAGTACGTCAAGGGATACACCACAGCCATCTGAAGCACCGCCCCCCGCAAACGATGCAAGTTGGTACTGCGTGTCAAAGCAACATCACAAAATGTCTTTTATTGCGGTCGATATGGGTGTACTGGGCGTGTCAACGTTCATCTTTCGTTGTTTGAAATTATTCACATAGCTTTCCCTCTGAGAGCATGTTAAAACGTGAAACTCAACGCGGTTGTGCACTTTTTTATATTTTGGGAACTTGGGGAAATGCTTGATAGACCTCTGACAAGAACACCTCAGAATCACACTCTGGTGATTCAGCATCTTGAGCAAATCAGATGTTAAAAAAACATCGCACCATTTAAAAAACTTTTACATGATTGTGGCCCTTTCTGTTCCTCATTTGCTTTTTGTTGCGTCTGACTTCCTCTTGTTTGTCTACACTCCTTAAAATATCTTAAAAGGCACTGTTATTGCTGCTCAAGAAGTTGAGTTTTTCGTATACTGCTCATCTTGGGCAAGTCCTCCGAAAACGGTTAAGTATTTAGTTGAATCAACCAACCATAGTCCGGTTGTCTAGAGTAGCATAAAGACTTGCCCTACATTTTCAAAACACCGTTTTGTTGTCTGTGGAGAAAACTTGTGTTTTTAGGCAATAATCTAATTGACGGAGAACTAGTCGCGGGGGGAGTTACTTTCTACTTACCTCGTCAGCCTAATCTTGCGGCAGCAACAAGGACAGCAGCAAGCGAGTGGCGGCTGCGCCAGACTGATCGTGGTTGTGGCCAACTTAGCTACCATCTCATCCGGCCCTCCGAAGTACGTGAATACCAGCATCAGGAAGATGTAGAGCGAGACTGAGAGATAACTGGGCGAAAATAAAGGTGGTAGTTTGGTAACCTTTGCAATACATCGTGCAAATGTGTACTTTGAAGTTTGTTCACTTTGAATCTCTCGTCCTGCCTGCCTCGCCCTCTGACGTTCTACCGACACGCACCTCCTTGCAAAAGTATTACGCAATAATTATTCAGGGCTTTGTTGAGACATACATGTTCAGGTGTGAAGTCAAAATAAACTTACACACTGGATGCCCAAACACCTACGAGGGTCGCTTTAGGTATGTAGATACCAGTCAATGATGTCAGGCTAAAGACCTACATATCAAAAAGAGTTACATTTACAATGATCAGGTTTGTTAAGAAATGATGAAGCGATGTCCACATTTGGACCGTATAATACTGACCAAAATCAAGCCAAATCAGGCCCGAATCAAAATTGGGCCGAAGGTCCCGATCTTCTATTCGCTGCTCCTGAAAGTTGGTTAATTTGCTTATTTAGGCCGGTCCCAAAGGTCATTCAGTAAAAGTACACCGATACGAAATTGTCTGCTGGGATTGGTCGGTTGTGTCATAGGTCAGACGGTTTCTGCCTGTGAGTCGATTACGGCCCACCGGCCATCTCGGTAGGTTGGTCTTGTTTTCTACCATCAGCAAGAAAGTTACTAAACCAATTTTGCCGGATTTAGCCATATGGCGTCGCAGTGTGATCTCACCGGCGCCAGCCCCAGGATGAATAGGGTGTAGCCTCGCTGTGTGCCGTACTTCATGGTGCGCACCACACTGCACGCCATCTCCACGTAAAGGACGCCTGTCAGGAAACTCAAGGTGGACACGACGATGAGCATAGCCATAGACCAGGGTTCCGACGTGTGCACTGGTACAGAAGGTTAAATTTGTTCATATTAGAAGTTATTAACAGTGACATTATTAACTGCTAAAAAACACGCTGTACCACAAACAGAAACAGTGATTAGAATCAGATGGAATACTTAAAATTATTGCGATCCATTAAATTTAATTGAATAAGACTGATTTAATAAAGACTCTCTGACTTTAAAAACGACATGACCGAAGTTGCATTGAAAGTACAGTCCCAGGGTGACAGACAAACAGTCCCAGGGTACTCGGTTATCGGTCCTTAGAAAATCGGCTTCTACATTTGGCATTTTGGGAAATCCACCTTGACAATTTGCCCTTATGACAGCAAAGAATATGCCTGCCAAACACACAGTCTCATTAGCTCCTTCCTGAAGTTGATTAATAATCTCACCAAAATTAATATTTTCATAAGTAGATATTCAAAGCCAAACAAACAGGTCAAACCAATAAGAAGACTTAAAAATAACATTTCTTTTTGTGGCGAGTCTCGTTATCTACTATCGCTGGACATTGAGCCAGGATACCGTGTTTACATGTAGCAGCTGAGAACGTGAAGTGTGTCGTCTAATTCAAATCAAAACCACTTATATTATGTTTTTTCCGGTTAACTTGATCTACAAATATTAACATAGAATTATGGGATGAAACAAACTTGACAGAAATATTCAAAAGGGGAAATTGTTATGTCTGCAAAGCTCTTTTTTGCGAAAAAAAGAAACCCGACTTCACAATAACGAGCGTAAAGTCCAAATCGTAAACGTTCCTTTGAAGCATCTATGAATAGTTATTTGGAATATAACTTCTATCAGTGTACATCAAGCATATATCAGGCATACTTTCAGGAGTATGGAACTCAGGGTAAAATTGCGTTGTCAATTTTTGTCCAGGCATCTGAACGTTTTTCGGTGCACCCATAATGTAGAACTTCGATCGCATGATTGGACAAAATGTTTATAAATCGCTCTTTGTAATCACGTGCATATAAAAGATGCAAGTTCCCTTTAGAGACTGCGCTGTATCATTCTTTTCAATGGAAAACCTTTCAATTGTACAGGGACCCGACGCTCAGTGATCTTTGGTCATAAATGAAGCAGGGGTGACCGCTGTATTTACCGAAGTTCTTACGACAGGAACCGCACACACACGTAATGCTATGCAATTGCCGTAGAGTACATGTATGTGCAAACACTTTGCATGTGCTCCGTCCTTTAAGCAATCTACTGAATGAACATTAACTGCGCACTTCCCTTTGAGCGACGGTAATTCAAGGGTCATTTAAAGGCGTGCAGTCCTTCTCTGTGAGTTTCGTTCACATGTATATTTATTTTTAACCTCCCATTGTTGTTAGTTTAGCTTTTGTATGGTTCGACGATTCTCTGCCTTAATTAAAGGTAAATATAAAAGAACTTCGTTGGGCGAATGTGAGCTATTTCAAACAAACTTTCACGGCAGCGGGGAGCTCTTATAAGAGCAGGATAAATGTTTAATCCGTGCCCGAGCACAAGAACCCTTTTTGAATGCAATTTGGGCCTAAAAGGGCAAGCTCGTGATTTTATAAAGCTACCGTCGGACAGTGAAAACCAGGACTTGAATTGTAGATGGGAACTAAAGCTGGCACATATATCGTTCGCAAAAGTGCCTACTCGATGAGAGCCACGTTTGCGTTGACAGTAGGGAGCAACATCAGGCCAGGATCCGATACCATTGACGCTATTGAAAATCTCAGGTTTACTTTAAGGGCATCAGACGTGTATCCTCGTTCATACTTACTGAGGAACATCTCTCTTGCGCCTGGCACTCGGAATGAACAGTTCGAGTCCCCGGGAACTGTTGACGTATTTCCGTCCCAAGTAGTCATGTTCAAGGCGCTCGTCCAGTTCTTTTCCATGCCAGCAGTTGTTTTCCCAGTCCTCGTCTAAGGTGTTCTGAATCTTTCGCCGAAACACAAGCTCGCATCAGAGTCCACGGAGATAGCCACCTCTGTGGAGTACCACAGTGACTTGCTGAACCCCGACTGCTACCCAACCGAGTTGTGACCGACTTCCAGTGCCCGTACTGAGTGTAACCCGAGCACAATACCTGTACGAAGTCCCCTATGATGATCTGTTCCGGTCGCATGTAGCTGTCGAGCAGTAGGCCTAACTCCACTAAATTGTAACGACTCACCCACTCAGCATTATAATAACAAGAGATGTATTCACACGCACAAGTTTCCCCAGGCTCCAGAATTCAGTGAGACGGGTCGTAAACACAGCGGCACCATTTTCTCTGAAGCTCTCGAGGGTTGTTAAGAATCCCAAGTACCAGAGAACGGGAGCGTGAGTCATGTTGGTGCAACCAAAAAAAAAAAATAAATAAATAAATAAAACTTATCTGTATCAATTACGTACTGAACCCTGAACTGGTGGTTGCGTTTAAGCACTACAGGCAAGATTGGATCTTTATCGAGAGCTCGATCACCATTCATCGCCTGAAACAAACACAGGTTTATTTGCTGGTAAATTGCTCGTGTTTCATATCTTTGTAATTTTTGTATCGTTCCACAAAACACACAAATGACGTCCGAAACACCTCACAGTGGGCAGTGTATGCAAACGTTTCCCGAATATTTGAGCATCAATAAAATGTTCCGCATTTTTTTTTGCTTACTTGAAGGAAGGTCCCTGTTCCGCCTGCCCCCTCACTGAATATATACGCCGTTAATGCCTTTCCCACCTTCACCCAAAGCGGTGGTAGGTTTTGTGCAAATCTCATCTCGCCGTTCAATCAGGCCGACTTGACCTTAATACAATCCTTCATACTCAACTACAGTAATGCAGTTACGTACGGCACTTCAGATGCAAGCAAATCTTACATGGACAGGTTTTAAAATTGCCGTTGTGCTATCAATTTCATAATTTTGTCACACGAGTCCATTATTTTCAGCCTTCGTTTAACACCCCCGGTAGTTTGCAGCACACAGTTGTCCATTTCTACCGTGCACTTTCAGAGAAGCTAATGCGATGACCACTAACGCGTTTCATCCTTTCGTGGTTGCAACTAAGACAACTTTTATTAGAATTATGTCGGCCGTCCTTTTGTCAAAGAATGTCTAGCTTTGGTGGCGAACAATGCAGGTACACTGACTTGGGGCAATGATATCCCTGAAGGCTGAAGAGTTTCGCCACGTCTTTTGTCCGTCTCCCTCACTCGCGAGAGGCGGTAGATGGAGGGCCGGGGCAAGCCTGCCGAACGTAAAGTGTTAGCGATTTCAATTGCTGTTCAAATGGCCAGTTTGCCGTCATGGAAAGTCCTCCATCAGTCCACTACTGACTGATATATACGCTACTAGCTGCCAACCTTGTTTGCAATACAAGTAACGAGCGTGTAATCGGTTCGGAATGGATCACATTCGCATTTGACTTGTCACGCATCAAGAAAACGATTTATCCCACTTGGGAGCAATTAGTGGTACGACCTATGCCTGTGATCAGACCGGATGGGTGTGCAGGTCGGTGAACAGTTGGTAGATGGTACAGGTTGGGTTTTCGATTACTGTACAGTGGCGAAAGGTTTGGTATTCAAATAAACAATAAATCACACGACGTAGACACTAAAACGCTACGTCTGTTAATGACTTTTACTGCGTGGTGTAATACCACAAACCATAGGCTTTTTAGACTGGTTCCCGTCTGTACGTTGTTTCCAAAAGTCTTATAAAAATTATACAGACGTCCTCATCAAAACATAGGGATCGGTAGCGGGTAATGAATCTAGCAAAATCTTGTGGGATGTATGTAAATGAGGAAACGATGCCAGCACAATTAAATGCACAAATCAAGCAGGAGATGATGGCATATATTGCTTTCTCTTCTTCGTTACCGAATTCAACTTCACGATAAATTGTCAATTTATCTTAAATTTAACACAATAACCACTGATTTCAATTTCGCCTCCCCGCTGAAACGTATCATCATGTTGAATTGCCGATTATTTTCATGTTGCTGTTGGCCAGACAAATACGTATTCAGCATCCAAATCGACGTTAAACGACCTTCGGTGCTTATATAATAGGGATGGGGACCAGTCCGTAGGCTAAGAATTCACGACAGATCGCTGATTTCAGTACATATGCTACATGAAATACAGGCTTTGAAATACGCACCCGAGGCGTGTGCAATTTTCACTAGCAGATTGTCGGCTACCATTTTTTAAATGAGCTGCTTTTGTTTGTAACTACGCTGAATTCAACGATCTCCAATGCAGCAACTTCATGCGGTTACAGTGCATTTGTAATAAAAACCCGGTTAGGTGGGTAGCCATGCACATGTATTTGTTGACATGTCGAACAATAATGTGGAATTGACGTTGCATATGATAGGCCATCATTCGGCAATTATACGTGCATCATTGTGCAGCCTTTAATATTTCATCGGATTAAGATGGACTCGTTAAAGGCTTCAGTTACGAAACTCCGTCAACACAATCGACCGCATGCCACCGATGCTTTGAATAACTGAGGCTACACGTGCACTATAGGCTGGGGCACAGCCGTTGATCTTTATGAATAGGAATCTGGATAGACCATTGGACGTTATATGAAGGTGAAATCCTGTTCCTCCGTGTTGCCCTTCGCTGGTTTAGAAAGACTTTTTTTAATGATGAGAGTGGTAGGAAAAGCTCCATCTGTACGTATTAATGTAGGGTTTCGGAACGAGCGCTTAGTTTAATCCTTAAATGCAGCTTGAAGTTAAGGAGCTATCCGACGGGTTTCTTACGTGCATATCTAAGAGAAAAGCTTAGCGGAGATAAGGGGAACCAGACCAGAATGGAACTTGTTAGATTTACACGTCACATTATCGTGACATCATCCGGCAGGCGTGGATCTAGGGGGCGGAGTCGACACCTCCCCCAGCTCTGAGACAAAAAAGCAAACAATCGGGAAAAATAATTTTAAAAAACAAATGAAGTAACCACACCAAGACAATTGTGAACAATGGTTGCCATGTATAATGTTTCAGGATCGTTTCCGCTAGTCCAAAAAATGAGACATAAAGAAAAATTTCCGGCCTGACCCCCTCCCTGAAAAAAATTCCTAGATCCCCCCTGCATGATGACCTTGCCGATTACAAAACACTGTGGGATTTGGAATCCAGATTTAAAAAATATTTGTATAACAGATTGAAAGCTAGATCAGGCGCTATAATGGCAAGTCACATGGTATAACATGGACATGTTATCGGCACTTGCCCGGGTGTTCATTGAAAGAAAACATTACAAACAGCATCAAATCCAACGTTTTGGTTTTATGTATGAGGAATAGTGTGAAAGTGCAATGATTTTTAAATTTTAGTTGTTGTTTGGAAGCAGACTGTTAACCCTAAAACTCCTCAGTCCTCCAACAGGTGAAGGATTGAGGAGGGTTAGGGTTAATTTTGTGGCTTCATAGGCCTAATGTTGTTAACTATACCGTTAAAAAACTCAAATTACCCATGTGAAAGATTTTTAAAAGCATAATAAAGTTTTTGTTGTCACAATGGGGATACGTTTTTAAGGTAAAATTTTGATTGAGTACAACTTCATTGTATTGGGATTTTCAGAATGTGATTTGGAACACATCACATTATCAAATGCCATTAAGCGCAATGCGGGTCACTCCAGGTTCTTTGCTTTCAAAACGCTCCGTCCTAAAACCGCGATTTAAATCTGAGTAGCAGCTTTGTCTAAAATGTTGCATTTTGCTTTTATGAAATATGAAACAAGGTATGCGAAGGACGTTGCAGACGCCATTAAAGGTGCGATAATATCCAAACTGCCCGTTTTCAATGCATCTGTGTCTGAATGTTTCCCACCTGATCAGTTGTCCAGACTTAGTGCCTCTTACGTGCGAATTTCGGCACACCGAATTGGCAATTATTTACCTACTTTGCCGGCGTACCTCTGTCGTAACGTTGTTACCAAGTAAGATAATATCGCTTGGGCAAACGCACCAGTGCTAAAGGTCGCTGCCGGTATATGTGGAAACGAAGAGCGACAAATTATGTCCGCTCGTAAACTGTGAAATTAAACCTCCCAGTAGTACCGAGGAACTTTGCTTTGCTAGCCTGGGACTGAGCCATCCTCGTGTGTCACCAACAGTGAAGATGGTTATATGACGCGGCCCCAGGCTTGAATCGTGTTTCCAAATTACATCTGTACCAAGTACCGTTTATATTTGCCCTTTCCCGAAGAGGTCGATGATCGTCGTGAGTGTTGTTTTCGCCGACGAGACGGCCAGCTTGGTGAAATCGCTGTTAGACTCGACAGCCGATTTGGAGGCACTGAAACCGTGTGCCACTTGCCAAGATTTTCATGGGACTCTTTGTTATTTAAGGGTAATTCTTGCAGTTTGACTCTTACGTCAAAAATACCTGTAACCAGTCTCTTTTTGCATGTGAACGAACTGGATGCATCCATTGCGAGTCAACAGCGTTTGTCATCGTTAAACTCCGGTCGTAATGTTCTTGTCTTCTTCAAGGGTTGTAGGAAAAGAAACCTATGTTGAGTTTATACTTCATGAAGTCCCCTGGCTTACGTCACGGGTACTGAAAAAGAAGCAACTTTGGTTTAACGGTACCAGTGTCAACAAGAAGTGTATGAGTGTTGGGGTGAAATCGACGCTGTCTGACGTTTCTTTCAGCTTAATTATGAATTCATCTGAATTACGTGAAGTGGATTGGACTAATAATCAGGTAAAGTAAATTTCTTCGGAAATTCAGATTCTGACTTTTCTCTTCAACGAAGTCAGAGTGTTAAAATGTGGATTAAAACCTTCTTGGGACAGCAAGAAAGACTTCGACCATTTCAAACGGCTACATCAAAAGTGACGATTATTTGTTTAGATGATTGGACTCTGACTGGAAATCTGTCGCTGTGGTTTATGAAACCGAACCTTCACTGAATAGAGAACTTCCCATCGGTACTCTAAGAACCATGGCCGTATTCCTGAAGTCTGTCTGTGTTGCATCCACTCTTATTTCTTTGGCCGTCTCCCTCCATATTCCGGCGGACATTTCCAGGAATGCTCAAGGCGTCCTGACCGATGATGACGACGTCTTCTTCCAGGATGGAGACATTATCTTGGGCGGGGTCTTCCCCTTGCACAACTTCCATCCGGTGGCGCGGCAGTGCACCACCGTCCGCGAGGTGCGGGCCCTGAAGCTGGTGGAGGCTATGGTGTACGCCGTGGGCCGGATCAACAACAGCACTGGCCTGCTGCCGGGCCTGCAGCTGGGCTTCGAGATCTATGACTCGTGCTACAGTGACATCTGGACCCTGAAGAAGGCGCTGAACTTCCTCCCGCCCGACCAGAAGCCAGCGTGCAAGGGGGTGTGGGAAGGATCGGAGCAGTCCGGCAACTCAGATCTGACTTGCCTGCACCAGAAAAGAGTAGCCGGGGTCGTAGGGTCACAGAAAAGTGCCAGTAGCATCGAGCTTGCATTACTGCTGGGATTGTATCAAATACCCCAGGTAAGATCCTAATACAGTAATGAAAACGTGAGACATGAGAAGTGATTTAAGCAGAGAATGGCACACGCTTGATAATAACCCCTGAGGCTTTTTACGTCTCATAAAGGCAGGTAAATTATGGTTGGCTGTCACTGATGGGGAAAATGTACCTATTGTGGCAAAACCTTACACCAACTAAGGGTGATATCTCCACAATCGTTGGGGGCGCATGTAAATAGAGGTCACAATGAGGTAAAAGATGACATTATCAATTCAAAAGGCGTTCAACAGCACCTTCAGACACAAAAAGTGTCATAGTGTACGTGCACAATTATGTTGATGTTTTTGCTATTAGGACTGAAGGAAAAGATTTGCTTCACGATTTAGTTCTGCACGTGTTTTGTTGAACATTATACAGCCATTATTTCCCTACCCAAGAGAAATAGCTATAAAAATGTACCATCTTGTTGAAACGCACGGTTGTAGCATTATGCAACTCTGAAACATTTGCTGATTTCAAAAAAGAAATGATTCACTACCTTGTCGATGGCAAATGCTGTTGAGTTAAAACAATGCGGTTACCGACTTTACCGTTTAGGTGAGCTACCTCTCAACCTTGGACAGCCTCAGTGAGGTGAACTATCCTTACTTCCTTCGCGTGGTCCCCTCAGATAAACACCAGGTAAGCGGAGAAACACTGCAGAAACAAACACGGCTAACTCCCACTGGCGTCTAGCCTAGGCCTCTAAAAGGTCAGTCGAAATTGAATAGAAAACAATGTCCTTAATTGACCGATGTAAAAAGGTCCACATTAAATGACAGAAATTCCTGGTTTTAGAACAAAGGAATGTTTAAACATGTCCGTGATTGATATCAAAATAATTCCTCCAACTGGCAATTATAGCTCTGCTTCCCCAGCTAGTTGTTTTTATTTCTCCAGCAGCAGCTTACAGAAATGATGATTTTGGGCGATGAAACACACGAAAAATCAAACCATCTACTCACGCCAGGAATGTGCATCGTGACTATGACAACTAAATAACCATTCAGTAATATAGGAAAAGCGATAAACTTAAAAGAGAAGGAATTTAATATACCCGTCTGTCGAACTTTTACAAATTGACGGTAATTAATTGCATTCCGCTGTCACCAGGTAAACGCCATCATGGATTTGGTCAAGTACTACGGATGGACCTACGTATCGCTTCTGTTTTCCGACGACGAGTACGGTGAGAATGGTTTCTACGAGTTTTCGCGCCAGGCCCCTAGTCACGACGTCTGCCTGGCCTATACTAAGGAGATATCTACCAGTTTTTCGAACGAGTAAGATACATTTCCAGCTGACAATCTTTATTAAGTCCGAGTCGGTTGTTCACATTGAGCGCCCTTAAATGCATTGCCACGATCTAGCAATGTGCGTCCTTCAATTTGTCTTTTACTTGGCTAACAATGAAATGTGGATGAATTAAATGAATCTCCTCTTCTTATTGTTATTACTCAAATTCATCCAGGGAAGTTTATTTGCCAAAACAGTGGTTTTCCGTAAGACCTGTCATACCAAGTAAAGAAAATCAACTTGAAAAGCTACATTAAAATGTATGAACTTTAAAAAATAAAACACATGTAGTACAATATTAAGATTTTAAAAGATTACCACGGAATAAAAATAAACAGGAAACGGAAAAAATTATAAAAACACAAGCAACACATATAGGTAACACAACACTCAGTAGCAAAGTACTACAGTAAAAATATAAAACATAATAAATATAAAAAATAAAGATATATACAAAAACCCCAAAATCTCTCTCTCTCTCTCTCTCTCTCTAAGGCTCAGGTTGGTGCCAACCCAAACTATATTGAATACATTTGCACTCCATGAAGCTCAGCATCAACCTGTTTAAGATGCATTAACCTATGTTTGCCTATGCATTCTCAATCAGAGTTAAAACAAATGAAAGTTGATTTATATCAAAAAATTACGGTTAACGTTGCTTGCATTTGATGTTGCTTGAAGGAATGCCACACGCGCCACACCTTGCATCTTGTGTGAGACAAATGAAATTTAGCATTCGTTTCTATCTCTTATTCCTTTGTTTGTTTTTTTAATTCATTGGAGTAACACTATAGGCCTCGAGCTGGACCAAAAGAGGGCAAATTGTCCAAGCAACAGAGGCCCCTTTGGTAGTAACTGCACGTCGCTGGTTCACGAATGACTATGAATCGCAAACGTTGTTGCAGTCGCATCACTACCAACAAAATTAACGCCCCGGCCATTATTGCTTTTTTCAACCGATGAGGGCGGGCTTCTATTCAAGGGGATAGGACAACGTATTTCTAAGGGTGCACNAAGACCTTTATGTTTTATCATGCATGGCAGGTATTATGATGACCTTGTTGCGGAACTGCGGCGCGAGCCGTTCAATCGAGCTGTGGCAGTGGTCCTGTTTGCCCATCTTATTGAGGCCAGGATGCTGCTGGAGGCGGTGGAGAGGAACGGGGCAGTGGGAGAGTTCACCTTCATCGCCAGCGACGGCATCGGGAACTCTGGCCTGCAGGGGCTGGACGGAGTGGAAAACCCAGCTCTAGGTGCGTGGTGATCAGACCCTGACATCAAGACCCGCTTATGAACCCAGCAGCCCACGGCTTTTCAGCGCTCTTCATTTCTGGGTTTAAGATTTACCTTGGGGCGTGAAAGTACCATGTTCGGGACCAGTCGAAGAGGATCCCTGTTATCAACATGAAAACTGTTGTCATCCGTGTACCAAGCCGATGACCTAACCCTTAACCTATCGGCATGGCTATATACGTGCAAGCTTCCCTAAAGACTAATTAACGTCAAATTGTTACCTCCCCCCAAAAAAATTTATGGTCCAAACTTAACAGAATGGTTCTCCCCTTAAAGGTAAATACCTTTGAAAGTATTTTGGCACGGTGTATGTCAAATGCAACCACCGATGTTTTTCATATCCAAAGATAGTGTCCATTATCTTGAGGGCGCCAAACTGAGTAACACATGTACAATTACTTTGAGCTTGTTCTGCTCCTTTTAATACACACAAATTCAAGGCTCACTCTGTGGAACCTGATAAAAATTACCTATAAGCAACATTTTCAAAGTGATCCCCTCTCGAAAAAAAAATTCCCCTATGCTGTTTTTTACAGTCCGACACAGCTGGATATAAAGGGTACTTCGTCAAGTATTCACGATGAAGTGTTATGCGACATTTTTTTCTACTTCTGAAACGTTACCAATAACAATCGCTTTCTCCTCTTGCTAGGGATGATCACCATGGTCCCTTTTTCGCAGACCCTATCCGAGTTCTTCGGTTTTTTCATTGGAAGTTTGCCGTCAAATAGCAGCAATCCCTGGACCCAAGAGTACGTGGAGAAATACAAGCTGTGTGATTTTTTGGCTGGCACCGTGTGCACAGCCAACGAAACCGACTCGATATCACCCCACGAAACCCTGGTCATCGACAGTGTCTACGCGTTTGCCTATGCCTTGGACAGCATGCTAACAGCAGAATGCGGTGACACGGATTGGGGCGGCTGTGCAGCAGTGGAGGCTATCGACGGGGAAGTGCTCCTGTCATACTTGAAGAAGACCGACTTTGAGAGTTTGTCGAACGGCCGAGTGACGTTCGACGACAATGGTGACGGCAACCCCAGGTATAAGATACGGAACCTTAAACACGACTTGTTTGAATCGCTGAAGTTTTTGGATGTGGGATCTTGGCGAGAGGAAAACAACGCAATAGACATTGTGGGAGAAGTTAAGTTTTACACCAAGAGCACTGATGGGTTGGCTGGCCAGGTGCCGACCTCGGTATGTAGTGCCCCCTGCCCGCTTGGCTCCAGGAAAACTTTCTTTGAGAATTACGGGAAGTGTTGCTGGCTCTGCCAGAAGTGCAACGTCAATGCCACCGTCATCAACGACGACACCGAGTGTCGCGAGTGCATCCCTCCGAAGTGGCCCGACGTAAACCGTACTGAATGCGTCGAGGTCGCCGAGTCCTACATGTCCTGGGGCACGGTCGAAGGAACGGTCATCGGCATCGTGGCGTTCGTGGCGCTCCTAGAAGCCCTGTTGATAATCGTTCTGTACTTCCCCCAGTTCAGGCGACGTATCATCCGAAGGTCTGACCCCATGCTCAGCTTGTTTATCCACGGCGGGGTGTGTCTCCTGCTCGTGGCTGCTCTCTCGACCACGTTTAAGCCTTCCTCCGCTATGTGCGTGCTGACCCGCATCGGTCCCTCCGTCGCCTACGCTTTCATCTTCGTCCCGTTTGCACTGAAGAGTGTTCGGCTGTACCGAGTGTTCATCAAAGCGAGGGATACGGACTCGGAGGAAGAAGCAGATCTTTGGGGCGTCAAGAGACAGCTGACAATCTTGATCCTTATCTGGATCGTGGAGGTAGGTTTTGGGTTCGTTCTCTGCACTATATGAAATGGAGGAAGGACACGAGTTACAACTCTGGCACATCAAAGCGCTTGTTGATCATCGCCACCCGGTCAGACAAATAGTGAACATTCCAAAAAGCCTGGTAACTGCCTGCAGCTTAGCGAGACAAGTGAAGTTAGTAGTATCGTTGCAACGTTTGTGGTGTTTTCTTTAAACTTATTGCAGCGACCAGGAAATAGAAAGAACAAATATCTAACATTAGATCTACTCTACACCCTCGTGAATATTATTTTTAAGATTTTAATGCAATCTTTGTAATTTTATTTCGTCACTCCAAAACATCAGTTTTCAAAGTCTTTGCACAGTTGGCTAATACTGGCCAGCAACATGTTGTGCACCACAGGACAGTTAAGTTCATAACAAACAAAATGCGCTATTTCATCACAAGGAGTGACCATGAGATCTCATTGGGGAAGATTGTTTTTGCGCAGTACATCGTTTGCGCACGCATGCGAGAAAACAGAACAGTGGAACATTAGAAAGTGTTTGTAAATGTACGGGGCTTACGTCTTGACGCAAAAGTAGGGTACCACTGGTATCAAGGTTCATCGGCATTACGCCGCTGCCCGGGATTGCTGAGCGTAGCTTTGGTCAGCGTGCGTGACGCAAGTTTGAATTTGTGCCAGAAATATAAGAGTTTAATCTGATAGCCATTTTTGTCCCCAACTGTTTACAGATTGGTGTTAGTCTATCTTGGATCTTCGTGTACCCACCGATGGAAACATATATATTTGTGCCGTTAGATCAGCCGCAAGAGGGCGCTCTTGCCGTCAGCCTCTTTGTCGCCTGCAACTTCCAGCTTCCCGAGACCATCACGGAGTTGTGCTTCAGCTTCGTTTTCCTGCTGTTGGCTGCCACACTGAGCCTACTGGCCCGTGCCCTGCCGGACAACTACCACGAGGCCCGTTTCTGCGTGTTCACCTCGGCCGGCTCGCTGCTCGTGTTCACCGGGGCGTACGCGGCCGGGTTTGGTACCACCCAGTCAGGGCTCTCCTTCGTCCCCATTATGTACCGGGCCCTGGGCATGATCGTGACGTCTATCCTCATCATGACCTGTCTTTTTGCTCCCAAAATGTACGTCGTATACTTCGTCCGTGGCAACATCGACGAGGTCATGCTGAAGAAGCGCCAGAGCGTGGCCAACATGGCGGTGTACCGCGCCCGAGCGTCGACAGTGGGCAGTGTACCAACCATGAATGGGGGACCAGCGGGAAGGCGTCGGAGTCGAGCCAAGAGTGTCAGAAGTAGCAGTGAAGTGCCATCTTCGTCTGGGGACCATGGGATTGAACTGAAGGCTATTTCCACGTCTGTCATTTGATGGAGAATCTGAAGATTTGAAGATTCACATGTTAACTCTGTCGGTTGTTTTAGTATACGATCTAGAAATTTCATGTGCAATTTAATAAAAATGTGATTCATGCAACTGCTAGAGAAAATCAGCTGCCAAAAAGTCAGGACTAAAACCTTAATGTACCAGTAGTAAATCAGTTTGATCGTGTAATCATTTATAGCTTATAACATTGACTGTCATAGTTTTCAAGCAAACTTTACACAGCCTCTGATATTAAGTTTGGGGAATCTCTAGATGTTTGGAAGTTTGATCTTTTACGTGTACAACAAATTTGCTAGTGTATTGCTCCAATACTCCCGTTGGTAAGCTTTATGTGTATTTTGTCAGTATTATCGACGTTACCAGACTAATAAACAATAAAAAAAACTGTGAAAGGATTTTTCACACACTCTACCACAACGATAATTATAGACTAATCTGAGAAAACCCGAGAGGGCTATGGTGAATTTCGCCACCCTTACGTCACAAACGCAGCTTTGGCACAGTATTGGCAAAACTGTAGCTGGCCGCAAGTACAAGGCCAAAAGATTAAGTCACAAAATGTTGTTTCAAAATCTCATTTTCGAACAATGTGTGGCTGCCCCAGGCACACATTTGCCTTGAGGAGTTTCGAACTCTCATTACTCTAGAATATGTCTCAAACTTATGAGGCCCAAATGATTCCTCGTTTATAACCTAGTGGACTATCCTACACAAAGTCTTGGTCTCGTGAAACTGCTTTGGTGATGTGTGCTTGCTCGCTGTGATTGAGATAACAATCTGCAATTTAATGAAGCACAAAAACACTAATAAGAAAACTGCAATACATAGCAAACTGTAACAGTTAACTTGGCAAGCTGAGTCATAAAACTAATATTTAAACTCTAATGACTAATTTATAAACTGTCATGACTGTTATAGTTTCACGGCTTGAGGTGCCAACAATCAAGAAAAAACCAAAGGTATCTGAATAATTCGAAACTTGAGTAGCCGGAACTGTCCTTAATCCTCTGAATCTCTGGCATTCAGTTTAAACTACTTCTGCATAAACACTATGGCATAACATGAACAGCACATTGTGGGTCATTATGTACAAGTATAGTCAGGGATCTCTGAATGATTATCCTCTCGAAGATACAAAGAAATCTCGGGAAATATGAACAGATAACATAAGCTGTCTTATCCAAAGTGCTCAAAAAATATAAAAGAAAATACTGCCTACCAAAATGGGGGTTTCTTGGGTTCTACAAGAAGGAACAAACGGAAAATTACTTGGATTGACTTGGTGAGTTACAAATGTGGAAAATTTCTTGATGACAGTATGGCATAAATGATGGCTGCCTATGCAACTTCAAACTCACAGTGCATGCACCAGCGCATCCACTCACACATAGTGACTCTAGGAAGGAGGTTGACAGGCTCTTTCACTTAGTAAAAACGAAAGGTTTGCAATATCCTCTTTCAAGAAATAATTTAAGTCTTAATCAGGATTCTGTAGAATACCTATCTAAACGTTTTTGATGATAAACATGAGCATATTAAAACAAAGCAAATTATTCACTGCACAGGCGGCTACAGTGACACAATGATTAATACTTCTACTAATTAACTAAATGGAAATGCATATAGAAAACATGGCGATGAATGTTAGCAATCAAAAGAAAGATCCATTGGTCAAGGGGAAGTACGACTTCCGGGAAAGCGTGGCATCATCGTAGCTTCTCATTTTGGCCACCGGATTAGTCTCATGCTAATTCACCCAGGCCCTACTGAGTTGGATAATCGCAACAACATCTTAAGCCAGATTACTTCAGGCTACCAGAATGTCTTATTAACTTGTAGTAATAATCACAGCATATTGGGTTTTACATCTGAACTGTCAACTTTAATTTTTAACATTACATTATGAATACAAAATAATAGAACGTCTTTAACTTTTTCCCCCGTTTTACCGAGTTTTGTCCTTCAGTGATATAATATATACCCACGAAATCTTTCGACCCTTTCCAAACGTGCGCTGGGTCGACAGGTTTTGTGCATCGTGATTCGCCAACGCCTTGAAAACTCTTGGAGGCACACTGTTGTGAACTGCCCGTATTGATATTGTATTGTATTGTTTCCAATATAATGTGCTGAATTAATTAGCTCTGAAAGTATACGTTGCTGCGAAGGGAAATGTGTAAGATTAACAACCCTGGCACAAGGAGATTTTTTTTTTCATCCCGGTTTGTCTGTTGGTCAGGCTGATTGTCTGGGCACAGGATATTTATTTCAAAAAGTTGATGGTGAATAAATGTTGTGGAATGGTGGCTCATAATCCCAGGATCGACTGATTTATTTTGCAACTGACGTCATGAAGATGTGTAGATGCAACGACAATTTTTTCCGGCTCATACATGTATTAGCATACAATAGGCACACACGAGCTCTGCAAGTGAAGGATTCGTTGAACTGTAGAACGGGAAGACACGCATCCATTGCACAGTCTTACAGGAAGGACTGATGCACAAAACTAAGAGACAGGATGTTATCTCGCGTCAGAATACTGAGCAGATCAAGGAATTTTTGCAACTTTCGTGTTTGTGTTGGGCTGATGACGTAATGGGGATAAAGGCACAACAAACATGCATAAAACATGCGTGAAGATACATGTAAACTGGCATCATTGCGACCCAAATGCATTAAAACGAGGAGTTTTGATGACGTCTGGAAAATCACAATATTATACATTAATTTCTTAGATGAAAAAACCTAAAATCGTACTCTATGGCCAAAAAAGTCTCCGGGTTCTGGTCAGGTGCTGGCTCCAAATGTGGTGGGGCGACGCGGTATTTTTTCAACCCTCACTTTGTTTCTGGAAATGATGTACGTATAACGTTACGACTGCATGCCTGCGTAACGTCGGCTGACACCAACATTAAAATAAACTGGCCCCTGCACTTTTACCGTTTAAAAGCATTGTACGTGTACAAAAGACATAAGACCACCTCGTATACCCAGCAAGAAATGAAACCGAGGGGTACCCCCCCAACATGTCCAATCCCTATACACATTCCAGTTTTGATACAATGCCAATTTGTACAAAGTTGCAAAGAAGTAGCAAATCACTGAAATATATATCCAACAAATATAACAAAGATAAGAAACAGTGTACTTTAGTAATTACAGCCATTGTTTTGCAGTAAAAGATGAAAATCAAGGTGATCTTGTTGATGACCTACCATTGTCTTTAATTTGAAGTTTATCAACATGTGATTCTACACAAGATTTATCCCACAGACATGTTCTTTTGCAGTGAGCTACAATACACATTGTTAACTGCTATATTTGTATCACTCTGTTGGAGTACATGTAAAATATTAAGGTGCTGGTTAAGTGGTGTTAGTACAGTATGGACATGATCGATTTCCTACTACTGCGTTCTATTTTCCAGTTTTTTTTAAAGTTATGTGTTCCTTAGAGAGTTTCACTGCATTCTCTGCAGCATTGACTCATAGAATTATAGTGATATATTCTGAATTATGATTTTGTACTAAAAGTTGTTCAGATTTCAAATTATACGGTACTTAATAAAAACCATGATCAAGTTAAATGTCCTGCTGTCTATAGTTTTATTTGAAATTCAAACTCTTTGTATATCTTCAATTTCCAGGTACTGTGTAACACTAAAGCAAAACAATTCCCCAAGAACCAGTATAGATGAGATGACACCAGTGTTATCTAACACCATATTTCTTGCCCAAAATAAACACCATTTGGGAATTACTTCACTCTCGTATTTGTTATTGAGGTCAAACACAAAAAAATTGGTGTTATTAAGCACCAAAAGCCTTGCCCAAAATAAATACCGTTTAATTATAAAATTCCACATCATCGGTGTTATTGTTAACACTGGAGTTTTGCAGTGTAAGGAAATTTCTTTCTTGATGTGTTTACTCAAACTTATGCAATTGAAAGCTTGTCTATGACTGGCAGAGATTTCAATACTTGGTCTTCTTTGAGTAGCAATGGTCTATGCAACTACATTGCAAGACTAGGTGCACAGAGATATTGAATTCTTTATTTGATGAATATAAATAGGGAACATTCTGGGGTCATTTTGGTCACTACGTGAGATATATTTTTCAAGGAAGAAATGTGAAAGGACTCTGAGAGATGATTATGCTTATTATGATTACGCGAAAACGATCTTAATTCTAAGCTTAGTGCCAACAAAACAAAAGATACGCCGCTTTGGGGCAAGTTTCAGGATTTTAATGTAACTTTACATAAAATTCTTGATTTCAAAACCAATGGATAAAGCTCAAGAATAAAAGAGGCAGGGCAAGGTGAAAAAGTACAACAAATCTTTTTTAATTTTGAAAAGCGTTCTTGTGAATTAAATTGACTGTCTGATATTCCAAATAATTTCCAATGATAATGCTGAAATTCTATCAGCAATCCATACTTTTTGTTAGTATTTTGTATTCTAATCATTTGTGCAATTGACTTTGAAAGGTTTCTCAACGATTTTGATGTCCGCACAAGGTTTCTGTTCTCGAGTTTTCCGTGAGGAGCCTAACTAAACGTGAACTACATCCACCTCTGGTTTCAATGAAACACAGGATAATCTTCCGGTTTGATGGCCTTCAAGTCACGTTCTTTTTGGCTTTTTGCGAGAACTTAGTAATTTACTATTTAATTCATTAAATTATTTTCTAATAACTTGACACAATCTCAAAGATCAGCCGCGCGTCATTTTATTGCTTCACAAGAAAGACAGATGATTTACTTAATGATTAATGATTTTGGACCTATTTCTTTCTCTGAGGTTGATTATAAATGTAATGCAAAACTTAAGCTAACCTATTAAATTTTGGTCTCATTGATGTTATTCACCCAGATCGATCAGCATTACTCAAAGGGAAGACACACTGATGATAACATTAGACTTATTTTCTTTTCCCTGGCGTTGTACTTTTATTGAGAGGCTTTTCACCCTAAAAAAGTAGACGGCGCAAACCGCCTCGCCACTCAATATTTTCCCTAGTATCGCTGCAGTGTATTATTTACAAGCCAATTAAGTGCCCTGTGTGTGTGTGTTTTTTTTTTGGGGGGGGGGGTTATTAACACCTTAAGGTCCTTTTGACACCCAATTTTGTGAAAATCGCTTGATCCGTTGGCATGCAACACGCCCGTACTTGCCGTCAGCCATAAATGTGTGTACTTTCCACGAACTGCTCAGTGCACACAAGCCGACATGCTCGAGTCTGTAAACTTCAAGTGCCGTTTCAAAACTCAATGAAAGTTCAAAGATCGGGCATATGACTCACAAATTGCTATGGGGTAGGGGGAATCTCCACCCCCCACCCCCAGCTATGAGATGGTGCGTAAAACCCGACTCTTTGGGGGGTTTATTGTGTTGGTCATATCATTCTTTTAATGACTTGCCTGGCACAAGCTTTAATTTCAAGGTTTTGCTATCTGTAGAGGCCTAGTGAATTGAATCAAACATTCCTGACATTTTTCGTGCACACATTAAGGTAACCTTAAGTGTTTCCTCCTTGGAATGGCATTGCAGTTTTTGTCACAAATATGGAAATTCAAAAGTAGCATATAAGCTGGAAACACAAAAATTGAATTTTTAAAAATAAATGAGGTTAATGGAATAAAAAGGTGAATTTTCCAGGACTGAAATAAAACAATCGCAAGACCCTTTAAGAATCTGCAATTAATCTATAATATCTCACTCGCATTTCAGAATAAAAAATTAACAATTAAAATTAATTCGAATTAGCTTTCATTATTTTCTACCAAATTCCTTGCATTAATTAATTGCATTATTTGAATCGGAGAACAAGCCACTATATTTCTCTCTATCCTCGCGCCCTATGAGAGCTAGTTTGCTGTCCTGTCCAAAAAGGAAGTGCTTGTCGAGGTCCGGCGTGTAGCGGGAGGCCGGTGGCTTGCGGCCGAGACTCTCGGCCAGGCTTCGGGTGAGGTGAGCTGAGTTGCCGCAACACAGACCCACGTACTTGATGCCCAGTTCCTGGATTCGTTTGCCGAAGTTGTAGATTTCCTTACGGTTACACTGGGTACTGTCCAAATTCTCTGGGAACAGAGGCTCGCCTATTTTTTATTCAGAAAGGAAAACCACATTTCATTTTCATGCGAACGTTGGCGCTACGCTACACTACAAACCTCACTTAATATCACCTCACCTTGCGTTGCCAACATTCTGTCGTGGGTAATTGATATGAGATGATGTCATGCTGTTTTGATGCTTCGAGAGAGACAGCAGATACTGGCGCCTGGTACATTAACAGTAATGCTTAAAATGTGCCAATGAGTGTCTTTATTCACATAAAACAAATAATGAAGTCTTTTTGAAGGGTACTGACTGAGGGATGCGAACCAACGATCTCCCGCTCACCAAAACAAACTTTTTTCCCACTAGACCACTGAGTTATAGTTTTGGTGCACCGTAGTTAACGGCCTATGCAAAGTCAATACCTTGTCAGTATGACAAACAAGAGGAAGTTATCATCATGACCAGGGCCCAACTCATCGGTTATTTTAAGTAAATAATCTTGTCCTCTGCCCTATGCGTCTCCAGAATATCTTGACAATATGACAGACGGAACCTGTTCTCACCTACTAACAAGAGCATCACTTATGGCTGCAGTGAGCAGAGCCAACTCGAATGTTTTGAGTGTGGTTGCAGACTAGATAAAAAAAAGGCACCACATTGCCCGCAAGGACCAAATAACAATTTGCTTAGCCTCAATTTATCTGCTATTAGAGCATTTGGTGACCGAAGACAAGAGGGTTTGTAAAAAATAACTTTGAAGCTATGTATCTAATAAATTTGTACAAAACGAAACCCCCCAAAATAACCCTTTTTTGCAGATAGAGTGTAAGCATCAATTTTCAAAATTCCAATGGGCTTACGACTTCCGGGAGGGTCGTCTTATGGGGGGGTATCTTCATAAGTAATTCATTAAGCAAAAAACAGTTAAGAGGGAATTTAATTGAAGATTAAAAAAAGGGTTGTCTTTACATGTATCGAATATCTGAGAGCTTGTTGTATCAGGTAGTTTTCCGTTTTTATGGAGATAGACTGTTGACGATGGCAACTTATTTTCTATTGTGCTACCTGATGCAACATTATTCGGGCGCGGCCATACTACTTACCAGAAACTGGGTCCTTGATGTCGAAGAAAACTGGGTATTCATCAGTGGTGTGGTATGTCACAGGCAGGGCTGCAATTGGTGCCTGGGTGTAAAAATCGTGATAAACCAAAATAACCGACCACTCACAAAGCACCACTCCGTTACATTGCTTTGTCACGTCGCGTTGCAACCGCAAAGATGGTCACTCTCATATTACTGAAATAATGCGCCTGCGCAGTCTGCCATCCTTGCAATTGTTTACTGAAGTCGAGGACCAACAGAATGTGTCCTCTTATTTGTCAAAATGGAATATATTGATTCCCCTCATATAACCCAAGAGGGGAAGTTTCGTATTCTTCGCTTCGTGTACAGATTATGGTAACTCACGCTCGGGAGTTTGGCGAGTAATGTGACGTGAAAGCTACATTTACCTTGCAATTTTTGACTGCTTCTTCCAGAATTGGCAGCATGGTCTGTGGGCCCCTCGCGCAGTTAAGCCCCACCACGTCAGCTCCCGCGTCCGCCAAGCGGTTCAGAGCCTCGCACACTTCTACGCCGTCATTGGTAGCAGGCTTGCCGTTGACAGTCATCAAACAGATTCCGAGGGTCACGACGCACGGGAGACCTGTGGCATGGCCAGGATTCAAATAGACGGAAGGTGCCATTGCACGAAAGCGCTTAATATAACTAACATCATAATAGTCATACCAAACATAAAGTCAACAGTCAACAAAGTACTCAGCCTGCATGATGTGCTGGGAGAGCTGTACAGAAAATCGGCTGGATATTTTTGGTAAACAGCACTTGTGACATACTCGGCGATGGAAAGACGCCACGTTTGTTGATGTTTGATACCCATGATAGGTCACGTGTCTTACCTGGCGCAATCGGTCAATTCAAAAGATTGCCGTGCGTTTGAGGCTTGTTCAAACTATCATGGAACGCCCAGGTGCACGGTTATTATTGTTTCCATCCATTCTCGTTTGTCAGACATGGTCCCCACGGAATAGACCAATTTTCGTTTTACTTTGAGAGCACTCAAGTTAAAAATGATGAGCACGTCAACCCAGCGCAGCACGTTTTCTGCATTCATAATACACACTGGAGTAAACACACCACAATACACCCAAACAAACGCACAGCATTTAGATTACAGCATTTGGCTATATATGGGTGCGGAGAGTGGGACAAATGACACTGGTGTACATGTATGTTGACAAGAATGTACAATAAAATTGTATGCAAAAGACAGTGAATAGTGGTACAAAAAGATTATCAAAATGAACTTGCTTAATTGGGGGAAATTGACGAAATACCATTTCTTGAAGCTCTGTGCGAAATTGTTATGAGGAAAATTATTTGTTTATGACGATGTGCACTGTTACATATTGTCCACGAACTGGGCTCCACACAGGCCTGCACACACACATAGAAACAAACTCATACACACCGAGCCGTCCCCACAGCAGAAATACTGTTGGCTCAGTGCATGTAGCAAAGGATTATAGTAAACAAATAAAAACTACCACCTGAGGAGTACTGGAAGTGACTGGGTATGTGGACAGCCGTCAGGAAAAGCCCTCTATCGCGCTAGGTATTGTTAAAACAGTCATTCTGGAAACGTAATATTATTTCTTGAAACAAATACTTTCTTTTGATATATAATTTGTTAACAAGTTGTGTAATATATTGTAATTATAATTAAAAATATATCAATGAATGTTTTGTTTAAAAAAGTGATTTTCTGACTCAAAACTACTTTCCCAGTAAAAGTTACATGTCACTGATGCTAGTATTATGCTGACCTTTGCTCTACACATTCACATTTGGAAGTGTTACAGGATCGTACAGTTACAGAGATATCAGCGTTCAGGACATAATTATGTAGGCCTACTGTCAGAAAGGCTGGAAGTAATGTAGGCCTATGAACACTTTTTAAAAAATGACGCAGGCGTGTATTGAAATGAAATTTCCATGCATGTGGTTAATATGGCCGTGTTTTTAAATGTGTTGATACATGAAATAATTTTCACCTTAAATTATTTACCCCGAAAGGGGTCAATATAATTTTGTATATTAGGCACACTGGGCATTTAGCATAATCACACATTCACATTGTTCAGTAAGTCGAAAGTGTATGAAATCTCTATCTGAACTTCTTCAGTGAATTCAGTCTTCCCAAACCATAGTCTGCTAAGAAGTGGAAATGTGTTGAATTATGGGGATATGCAATGAGATCAACTGATCAGGTAAAGATCGACTGACTATGCAGATTCACAAATCACATTATCACCATGATACAATCGCACATGTTGTACTGCTACATACGTTGCAAGGATTGACATTCCAGATAGAGCCGCTTTCCAAGTAACCAGACTCACTTATTTTAAGGAATGGCTAGTTTAACCACAAGCTTAAGACCCATGGGGAAGTAAAGCAGGGCTGGACCGGAAGAGCCATTAAGGCAGTCCACAGGTCTTATAAGGAAAAATCAGTATTATTAATTTGCCTAGCCCTACCCTCAAATCCAAATGAACCAATATACCCAGCAAGAAATGAGACCGAGACGTACCCCCCCCCCAACATGTCCAATCCCTATACACATTTCAGACTATTGTTACTTAACACATCCCCCCAAGATGTCTGAAAGGAATTCCCCAGATTCCTGCCAGACAATGACCAACACAAAGCATGGGGGTTCTCTCCGTCTCATACCTTGCTGCATATGTGAACCAAACACATTCATTCACGCTGTATTAATATTCAGGGGAATAGTAGCCGATACCTAAAAGGCAAGGAAACTTTTATGATGAATGAAAAGTCGAATAACCAGTATAAAAACCCTATGAGATCTGTGAATCAGGCAGAGAGCCGCACATCGAACCAGCCCCCCCCCCCAAAAAAACACATCAGCTACATTACAACTTTGCCCCTAGACGTCTTCTTGTGTCGATCCATATAATCTGTCAGGTTATAACATAGGCCTACTGAGTTGTATGGCCCCACGTTTGTATGAATGACTCATGAAAACTTTGCATTAACCTGTTGAGATGTTTTCCCAATGGTCAGGAACAGTCCTAGGGAAACCTTTCGGCGATATTTGAAGCAACTCATACAATCGACCCAGCTGATACGTGTGTTGTAGTATTGTGTGGAAGCAGGTTATATACTCTAGATTGGGTATCAGCCAAGCATAGATGACCTGGAAGATGCCACCATAAGGGTGTGACAGCCTGGACTCAAAAGTGCAGTTGCCCATTGTTTATTTGGACATTGGTACACACTGTAGGCAAAAACACATAATGCAGCTGCAAGAAATGTTTCACTTTGAGAGTTCTACGCTTTATTTCAGGCGTAGGCCTACCTCTGTAAGTCAAGGCTTTCATTATATCATTGCAAGAAAAAAATGCACGTACAGAAACCTTTACCTCATAAGAAAAAGCAGGACATTATAAGCACGCCTTTTTGTTCAACAAGTATATGTAGTATGTGTTTCAAGTAACCTTTGATTTACAATTGCTACGCATACATGTATATATAACCTTTGGAATCTGTCGGTGAATTCAATCCTGTTTTGTTTGACTTGAGCATAAAAGCAGTGTCCATAAACCTGACTTCACCTGTGAATTTCATACGTTTATAAAATGCCTCGTTCAAAACTCAGAAAGATGGCTAAACCATTGGAAATTATCAGTGGAGTCATATTTTTTTATAAGTTTGCAGTTAATGAAATGTCATCTCTATTAACTGGGAGTTACATCATGTGCAATTAGCAGTTAGGCCTACCCAGGATTTACAAATAGGGAAGGCAAAATACAGAGCACTCATTTCCTAGCTTATAGGCATGTTTACCAAATGTAACTTTCTTGGCTTCTTTTACATAGTTTAAAATTGATCTTTTATACAAAAGTTTTTGATACTTTCCGCAAATGAATCTGAGGATTGAAGAACCTACCCCTGTTCTAAATTTAGAGACTGAAAGTGTTTTTGTTAATTTCTGAGTACCTCAGGCTGTTTGTCTGAAAGAAATTAGATGTGGTAGGTGATGCCAAAGTAATTTTGACTCCAATTACAACGTGGCATTTAGTGTGTGACAATATCGGATGAGTGACACGAGTATTTTGTGTCTAGAATTCCCCTTTGCTCTGCACTATCGGGATTTAGGTGCACATCCAGAAAGAATCTGTAGAGAATAATGTCCTAATCTGAACAAATCTTTTGTTTTAAAATTGTCTTGGAATATTGGTGTCTTGATGACGTCATTGAGATCACATGACATTCCTGTAGAATTGAATTCTTGGTAGACCAGTATCTGAAGAACGTCAAGTCTATTGAGGCTAAAATCTGGTGTGACTCATAGAGCTAAAGCACTCTGGTATGGTTGCAAACAGGGTTGTGATACATTTGAAAAAAAATTGGTCATGTCACCATCTGATTTTTTTTACTTTTCCTTATTTGACATTCTCTAGGATGTATCTTTCAAAAAATATTTTACAGGCTTATGAAAGACGAAATCTGATCTGATGTGACAATGACGTCATCAAGTAACAAGTGACATGATTTCAAAAGTGCATCCTTTAAAGCCCTATCTCTCCTGAAGTACAGGCCCAATTGGGATGAAACTTGGCGCATAAATAGAAAGGGGGGGCGTTATAAACGAAAATGGATATCAAGGGATGATAAGACTTTCAGGTGATAAGTCCCATTGACAGTAAAGGTGCACATGCCAAAGAACTACATGGTTATCTCATGAACTATACCCAACGATTGTGTCGCAACTCTGTAAATAGCTAGGAAAGAAATTGTCATAGACAATCATTTATATCGTGAGGATGATGTCACCACCTGACAAGTCATGTGACATTACAGGTACCTCCCTTCAAAGCACTCTCCTGAAGTACTGGCCTGAATGAATTGAAAGTTTGCAGAAAGCTAAAATGAGAAGTACTTGCATTATTCAAGATATTTAATATGAAGTCCCCTGACATACTATGCGTCACGATGACACAGATTGTACAGTTTTAACGGATTGATTTCCATTTCTTTCATTAATTAAACAGCTCCCAAACAGCTCTGCGTTCAAAGCAGTAATTTTAAATTACAGCAAATGAACATGAATATTCACTTTCGAAGGGTCGCGGTAAGAGACATATTTGTTGTAACTGACAACGAATATATCAATCCGGAATCCCAGTCACGTATCTGTAACCTATGAAACGTAATGCACATTCATTTATTTGAAGGATGCAAAACGAAGTCGAATGCTCGTTTTTGCGAAAATGAAACCAGGTTTGAAGTCGTTTTCAAAATTTACACCAAAGTGAATTTTTATTTAACAAATTAGATCGGGCATTTTCCGAAATTGGCTGGGAAACCTATATTAACTGGTATTAAGAATGTTGCAAAATGTCAAAAGCAAACAAAGTTTGACTTACCCTTTGCGAACTCTTTGCATGCTTGTGTAGCTAAGAGCGCCTCTCCGAGGGTGGAGAAAGTTTCCGCCACAACGTAGTCAGCCGCCGCTTCCCTAATCCATTCCAATTGCTCCTATAGCGTCAAATTCATAAACCCAAATATTTAAAGTGTGGGGTCATTTTCCAACTTTTAGCAGTTTTGAGTGTACCCTTCGACTTCAAAGGGTGAACTGTTTGGAGAAAGTAGCTCATTTTGAATTGGCAGGAGATTTTGGTGACCAAAAATTGGAAATAAAAATACGTTCCCAATGTACGTGAAGTACGTCTTAGTCATAAAATCCCGGTGACTTTCTGTCTAACGCCATTAATCAGTGAAATGCTAAGAACATGGATTGAAGAAATAATTATTTAAATAGCAGAGGTGAATGGTTCATTCGATTGCATGAATTATTTCTACACTTTTTACTGCTTTTATTGCAAAAATGTTTTCAAACTTATCTAATAAATGTCGATATGCATGCCAGATTGCTTCTTGTTGAAGTTCCATAACTTACTTTAAATATCTGCCAAATTTTCTCACGGTAGTTTGGCACAGTTTCCATGAAAAGATTTGTGTTACTGATGTTACCAGCCATCAGTGTACCAGTTTGATCAGCAACTTCACGTGCCATGCGCAGAGCACTCTTGTTGATTCGCTCAAAATCGTCCTCTCGGCCAACAAGCGCCATCTTTTCACGGTTTGCATAATACTTAAATGTGAAAAGAGGAAATAAAAATATGAAAGAATTTAATATGTAAAAGACAAAAACTCTTCCTCTGATGGGATTCGAGACAAAGGCTTCAAGGGCCGATATTTATAAAAGCCTTCTGAGCCTAGTTGGCTGCTGTTCCCGAAAGTCATTTGACCCATCCAAAACATTACCATATCCTATTGACATGCATACACACGTTGTTTGGTTGTTGGGTTTAAAGAACTGCCCAACAAACATTTTCACTAATAAATTAATAATATTATTGTGCATGCATGCATCCACTGTACAAAAGGCCTTAGCAGCAAGGGCCATTGAAAATGTATAGGGGTGCAATTTTGATCATTTTCTCTCAGGTTTTCTGGGGTTTTTTTTAAAAAAAGCCGGATTTTTTAGTGGTATTTTGATCTTGGACTGCCTTGCTTGTGGTTTTGGTCTCAGGCTTCACCTGTCGGTATTGGCCCTGGACTAGGACTGCCTGGTCTGTGGTCTCGGTCTTGAACTGTCGGTATTGGTCTTGGCCTTAGGCTGGTTAGCTTGTGGTCTTGGGTTGCACCTGTCGGTATTGGTCTGTGTCTAGGAATGTGATCTTACACTTGGAATGTCAGTTTTAGTCCCAACTGCCAAGTCTGTGGTCTTGAACTTTGTCTTAGATTGTCGATTATTGGTCCTCCTGAGGTCTGCCTGGTCTGTGGTCTTCATTCGTTCTTGGTGTCGTGGCTGTCGGTATTTGTCCTCGTCTTTATGGAAACCACCATGTTATTATTATCTCAATTATCAGTGTATAGACCCTTACAGTGAATGCTAGTACTACGTCACTTCCGGCGTGGATAAATTCCTCGTGTTGTAGCCTGACTAGCTCGGGATGTTCCAGAACAACTTCGGGCACATAGGATCCCGCTGTCAGGTAGCCCCGACGTTCAAAGACGAAAAGATACCCCTCCGCGCAGATAACCGTTTCACCATCGCGAATACGATCCAGTAAACCTAGTAACAAAACAGTGCGTAGCTCAGTTTTGTCTGAAAACGAAGCAACATTTTTGCCGTCAGTCAAACCCTACGAGGGGCAAAATGACGTGATATGGAATTATAATTCTATTGTCGTTGAAAATTTTGTGCTGCATAATGTTCCACTCACCTTTGGGTCTCTGTGGCGCATCCATATTTGTGCATGACCTTTAAGGCAGAGTGCAGAGTTTACATGAACGTGGGCATGTACTGAAGTGAAGCATAAATGTTTTGTACCGTGCTTGTGCGACCCGAACACATTGAATGGGCCATGTGACCTTAGGTTCAGGCTTTAGTAATGGAGGATCGGCAGCGCATTATGTAGTGAAGGGAATGGATTGGATCATACACTCGTAATGTATCCTATCCCCCTATCCTACCCCCACAGATTTTTTCGAAAAGAGGGGTCTGTTTGGGCCAAGAAATAGTGGGATTTTGTCAGTATGGCCCGCCCGGGATCATCTCTGTAGATTCAGGGGCACTCATCCGGGGGCAAAGCAGACAAAAATGTGATAGAAAATTTGTCAGAAGAACTCCAGGAAGGTGAGGAATGTCATTTGAAAAATGGCCGCTGAGAAGACTTGGGAACATTTACTTTTGGGGGGATGAGTTTGTTTTGGGCGGATAATTAAAAAATTCATTGGGTAACCTACTAAAAATTTAAAATCAAATGAAATCTGAAGGACCAAACAACACATTGTTTTTGTTTTTTTGTTTGAGAGGCCTCTGGGCTTCAGTTGCCTGCCATGTTGCTCCAAACTTGCTTGATTTTACACTAGTTTCAATGGAGCTTGAATTGGTTCAGTGCACCAATAATGCAGTAGACCGATCTTGAAGAACACCCTCTTCTGTCAGTACATTTTGCTTTCATTTCGGCCTGCACAGGTTGAGGGTAAAAGTGTTTTTTAATTCTACAAGAGTTTGTGCAATGTATGGCACTACACAGAGGGTTAGTGGATATGTTTTATATTTTATAACTGGAATTGTATGAAGACTTTACTGCAGTTTAGTTTCAACATATTTCCCATGGCAAGGCTCCAGTGTGTACAATGAATGTATGGGTTATTCGGTTCTGTTGGATAGACTTTTCTGAATGGCCTTTCTAGGGATCAAACTAGCATATAATTTTAGTGTGCTCTCTCAGTTTGTAATGATATTGAGAGAAAGAAATTTGCATTGTCACGTGTACTGAATACTTACTTGACAACAAGACGGTGAAAATGGGAACGCTTCGCGAAGCTTCTCTGACAAACTCATGGACCTAATCATTCTTAGTCCTAACGTTTAAAGGATGTGTATGTCTTAATTTGTTTTACATCGACGTTGAAAATACCCAAGTTGACAAATACACACTTAACATTGTCTCTGCGAGTTGAAAGTCCAGTCAAAGCGTCGACAGAGCTTAAAGCTGTTCATATCGGGCCTAATTATGTTCGACTCTGCACTTTAGGTATTTCTCTAATTCCTGCTAAGTCTGTAAAATAAAGAGAGATGCTGGCAAATTACATTTGACAGACAATGCCTTTTCTTTGTATTGCGAAACCTTTTCCAGTGAGTAAATGCAGGGGTCGGCGGTATAAATACCTGATGGCAATGAAGGTGCGGTGAGTAAATGTTCTTCACGATCCTCATTTTTAGGGTGGGGTGGGGGGGTTAGGAAGCATTCTCCTAATTCTCAAAATGAGGCTACATCAAACTTCTGCACTCTACACCACTCTTCTGTCTCCATACAGTATACTATTTCTAACACCTTGAATCAACTTAAGAGAGATCACTCTACACAAAGACCAATGCATGCCACGGAATTAATGTGACCATCAATGGATGGAATGTACTCCGCAATCACAACGTGCCAGATCAGAGGAGGTAAGCTGGCAAATATAGCAGTTTGGAGAGCAAATCGACTATTCCAACGTTGATAAAGGTTTAATTATACATGTGTACTCATTCTTTTTTGTACGGGTATGAGACATAGTGCAACAATGGGGTCTGTGTCCTCTATTTGCATTCAGAT
This sequence comes from Acanthaster planci, assembly GCF_001949145.1. The sequence goes on along the minus strand of NW_019091480.1, from coordinate 892,417 downwards.
GACCACTGCTTCACATTGGTGCCACTGTAACCAGTGAGATGTCAAATTGTGCAGAGGCGGGGGGGGTAGCGGTTCAATTCCACTTGATTAATTACTGTTGGAGTCTGGAAGTCAAATGCAGGATCCCACGAGGAAAGTGCTCACAAACTGAACAAGTAAGGTAACTATGCTTCTCCTTTTTGTAATCTCCTAACACATCAAGAGCCTTCCATTTGATTTCTCTTGTAGCTTGTCTAGAACTCAACTTCACGAAAACCAAGATGGGCTAGTTTTTGTACCAATATTCACATTTAGCAAGCTAAAGTGATGTGGATAACTGTATAACAGTGTGCATTTAAAATGAAATAACATGAATGAGCACATGTATTAGCTCGATCGATTGCGAATTGAAATGAGATGTATCTTTCTGATTTTTTTTATATTTTAAGTAGTACAAAACTGGTCGACGACCCACCTACAGCCTTACTGGACCAAAAGAGAGAACGCAATTTTCCTAGCAAAGGAGGTTCCTTTGGTCGGAAATGAACTTCGCTGATTCACCAACGGTTATGGATGCACCCTTAACGGTTGCATTGCTACCAACAACATGAACACTTCCGACCAATGACTCTTTCACTCAGTGAACTGCACCCAAA
>NW_019091480.1:877052-889429 GCF_001949145.1 Acanthaster planci | reverse complement strand
TAATTACCAGGGTGCACCCTGAAGGCAATACGTTCATGCACGCGGGGTCACCGTTACAAACGCACACAGCATTATGGATTGCGGCCGCGCGACCGGCTGACTTCGCTTGTCACCCGGCGCCCCAGCTGACCAGCCTGGTGTAAACAAAATGGCGACATGGGAAAAATTTCGAATGAAATGTGTGTGGTGTGTGCCATCCCTGCTGGGAAAATTCGGTGTGTGCATCTGTCAGAGAGCAGAGGGCAGAGGGCGAGTAAAAAAATGCCCAGAGGTTACTGGTGATGTACAGCAAAATCCAAAGTTTTTATGGCATTTTGCCATACGTTTATTGCGAGAGGCGTTTAAAGACGCTGTCTGGGCATGTGACGACAGTTGAAAATCAGTGTCGTGCAAACATGACGGCAGAAAGGTATCCATGTGGTCTTAAATGTAACATGTATTAATTATAAACATTAGTCAAGGTTTATAAATGTTGGTATTAAAAATGAGGTTTTTTGAAATACCTGGTGGATTTTTCTTTATTCAGACGACACAGCGCCAGCTTCGATAACAGTACCCGTTCAATTGGAAGTCGGAGCTCACCTGCCATAATTTTTTTTAGGCAAGAATGTTTATAAAAGGAAGTGATGACCTTGCGGTCACAGGTCGTACAAGATTTGACCAATGAGAGCGCAGAAGGGACTAACCCAGTGTCCTGTATGTGGGCGCTGGGCAACTTGAACGAGCGAAGTCCTTAGATGTGCCCCCTCATGGCGTATTTCCTTCACTAAAATCTGTGCACGGCCATCAGCCTTTCCCAGCTGGCACTGGGCGACGAGCGAAGAGCGAAGAACGTGCGCGTGGAGAGCAAATCCAAATCAATTAGTCGACTTGGCACAAGTCTACATCACTTTAACGTGACTGTCTTATTCATGTGTTATGTGGCTTAAGCGACTCGACTGAAGACCATTGCAAACGGGCGTGCGTTTTAATTCTCGACCTTTGATCTGGGCATTCACAATCACAGCTATCGATCCATCGATCACATGAAATTAGCAAGGGCCAAGACCAAGGGTGTCTTTTCAGTAGTTTCGAGCTGTTTGAAATGCTCAGACTCCAAACCGAGGAAAGGTAAGATTTCACTTCTACGCTGACAGTTGATAGGTGTACTTAATGTACACATTTTACCGTCTCTCTTTCTGTTGCTGTAGCTGGTATGCAGCAAGATCTTTGTTAAAATTTAAATCAAAAATACACTGTGGTTTCTTTAAAACAATTTCTCTAATCCCACAATATTTGGAAATTTACTGTACATTCTCTTTTAATAGTTTTATCTTGCAAGTCTGCAAACGAATACATCATCGCCAGGAGGTTGTACTACCTAATTGACATAAGCTCATTCCCAGGGCATTTGGATAGTTGTGCCTCTAATACACATTGGGTACAAGGATGCATTGTAAACATGTTTTCTCAGCCATACAGTCAGTAGTGTCCGATCTGTAAATTTCACCGCGAAAAAGCTTTATCGATACCCAAGTTGTAATTTTAGAGTTTGATTATAATGTGATTCTCCGATCATTCCTCTGATTTATAGACCTTAAGAGAGCCCTGTATGGTGAGCTTAGTTTTATTTTAACCCTAAAAAGAAATGATGAAAAAACTGGAAAAGTTCATGAGATTAAGAGTTTAATGAAAGCTTGATTAACGTTAATTATAGTATACAGATGCACACAATATATCATGCTCATATATAGATGTACATGTACTTACCCAGGCTTAGGCCATATTTTCTCATGGTTACACTTGGGTTATAATGTAATTAGTGTATTTTCATTTATTTTGATAAATTTTCAGATTGTTATCTAACGCCTGGGACTTTGCGTTTATTGCGTAACACCTATCGTCTTAGGCCTATACATAAGTAATTCGTGAAGTTGTGTAAATGACTGAGTAGTCCGCCGAGCCCCTTTGATAGTACTCGTGCACAGTTGTTCTTAACATAGGCTTAGTTTGTGTAACCTGTGACAGGCGTTTGAATAATAATCACTGGGCACAAATGCCTTGAAGACTTGTGAATTTGTTATAAGTAGACTGAAACTCCTCTTTTATATTGATTTGCTGTATTAACTTAGTGATCCGTGGATTCGTATTAAGCTCCCATGCTCCACACACACACCCCCTACCATCCTGTTGTTGAGAATAGTTTGTCCCTAGCAGCCAAACGCTTATCTCGAGGTCACTATACACACATACCGTGCTGGGCTCTCGGTCAGTGCAGACGGGATTTTGGCAGTGTTCGTAGATTTACAATTGGCTGGGGGCTCTTTGAGTTAGTCACACTTTCATAAGGGCTGGGTGAATTTAATTTGGACCCGACGGACAAAATTGGGGCCTATCCAATCATGGAATCCTGCAGAATTAAAAGTCTCCATTGCTGAGCCATTCATGACTTGGAATTTCTCTGCATATACGAGATGAGACTGCATACAACGGACTTCGGCGAAGTGTGGCGCATGTTGGACGGCAAGCGAGTTGATTTTTTTGCATGGTCTAGAAGACATGCTCAACTCTCTCTCAGTTTTTCAAGACCACATCCAATGGAGGGTCGGATTTTCCAATCTTACGTTTTCTGCCAAAGATAATCCATCCCCCCCCCAAAAAAATGTGAAAAAAAAGTACTCACGAAGCCCCCTCAACAACTCGAAAGATGCGGAATTGGGCACACGGTTGCTCAAAATACAGGCTCCCAGTCCTCTAACCGCCGCGCTTTTGTGACCTCGAAACGTGTGCCTGATGATGCACGGGATGAACCTCTGAACGTGTTGAAACTGATAAACGATATCAAACAATGGACCATAATCGTAGAGCGTCTGAGTGATAACCGCCGACGGATAATTGAATTAAACAAAAAGGTTGAACTGGTAACGTATTATTTATCAACAGACGACGTAACAACAGATAAAAATCGATCTATAATAGGTCATGACGAGGATGAGAATGTTACAGATTGATTAAAGTCGGTTTAGTGCCTTCATTTGAATGATCAGAAGCAACGATGTTGCAGCTCAACTTGGAAAATGCTTAACTAGAAATTAACAAAGATTCTAGAGTTGATATATATGTTCATCACAAGTTTGTTTAAAGTTAACCCGATATGATCCAAATAAAATAAGTTTGTTATTTTCTTGGCGAATTGGAATATTACGGAAATGAAGAAAGACAACGAAGTTCAAAGTCTCCACGCGTGGAGTTGGTACGCTAGTGAAAAGTGATGGGGCCTGGGCCCACGGACGTATATTAAAAACCTGGACTTGCAACGCCTTTGTATGAAATAGAAGCCAACCAGCGGCCATTTTACCGAACCGAATACAAATGTGCGGGTTGGCTCGCTTCTATTGACGCCAGGGAGACCAAAGGCGGGCATTGCCCGGCAAGCTTTGTATTCGGCTCGGTAAAATGGCCGCCAGTGGATTCAGTGATCTCTATAAGCTGATTAAGCGCATTGCCAGTTCAGATTTTTTTGTATACTTCCGTGCCTGGACCTGGAAACAAATGGTACAGTCCTGCAGGCACCCCTTCCCGGAATTTGGACAAGTCCAGCCAACCACCACCTTGTTACGTATATATGCTTTTGTTGTACTCCGGCCCCTGGTGACCTCGAGACTTCTGTGTATAGGAATGTTAAATTTAAATGGTCCTTTTGTGTATGCTCTGGGCGGTCCTGTGATTCAGCCTAGTTTAACAGCACCAGTGCCTGGAAATTCAAGCTCAGTCAGTGGTTGAATGTGGGGAGAGAACATCTATTGTGGAGGCGTGCTCCATACCTCTGACGATTTAAGGAGGACGTGAAACATTATTCAAGTGTGCTATTGTTCATTTGCCACCGCAAAAGTAAGTGATTGCCTTTAGTCTTTTACTCATGGTTAGCCTCTGTTTTGGGTACTTTTTCAGTCAGTGGGCCCTGTCCTTCCATTTTTCTGGCTGATTTGCCCTAGTCTCAGCATGGAGGTAGGTACATGTACGTCCATGGTCTCAGCAACTATAAAAATTTAATTATTTTTAGAGTAATTTCTTAGGCATGTAAACCGTCATCTGTGGTTGAAGTTATTTGCCTGGCTCCGCTGTGCTATAGTATTCATATTACGGAGATATAGTTATCACGTTAAAAATGCAAATCGTTCTCACATTTTGGTTCCACCATGTTACATATTGGTGCCGCACGTTTCGGATAAAACTTAGAGGATGTCTGGGCTTCACGAAGCATGGAATAGCAACCGTTGGTCAGTACGTTGGTCAACTATACTGACCATTTCGTGAACAAACATACCTTGCCTACAAGTATTGCATACGTGCATTTACTTCAGTCCACATTTTTATAAAACTGAAAAAATCCTGCCCCAGGTCACAGCATTTGAGAAACGGCCCTCTTTTGGGATTTTTTCACGGAAACAGCTGCTATACCAACTACCAACCATTGGCTAACCTTTGACCTTAGTTTTGTGAAGTGACAGTCAAGCGCTCTCAAGAGGGCTGGCAAACGGACACTTTTATCTAAAATGGGGAAACAGTCATTTTGTCCAATTTTCAGAAGCCGAACACATATGCTGACCACTGTAAGTGCACGCCCTTTGTCCCTAGGTGGTCTGCAGACCGTGTTCATCGGAAACTTGCAAGAGGCCCATCATTGACCAATATTGCTGAAATCGATGCGGGCAGGGGATGAAAACACAAAGCCATTCTATCCGTTTTCCAGAAAACGACCTTTAGTACTGGCCAATCCGTGACTGTTGGTCAAAATCTGCAAGAAGTCCACATGCAACTTGCAAGAGGCCGATAAGCGACAAAGTTTGACTGAAATCCATGGAAAACGTGAGGGGAAAAGTGCCACTTTGTCCATTTTCCAGAAAGTGACCGTGACAATTGACTGAAATGTAAAGCACGCCTTGAATTAATGCAAAGCGATACAGATGGCCTCGGCCCCAATCTTAAAACGGCCCCAATCTTAAAACAGTGCACTCGAAACCTGAAATAGCCCATTAACGACCAACTTGGTGAGGACAATTGGCATTTACTTGTTTTGCGGAAAAAAACACGTAATTCTGATCACTGAGTGACCTTCGACCCAATCTGCTATGACCACATATAAATATAAGACATGGCAGTAAAGCATTTGACAATTAAGTAGACCTATAGCTAAAATTGGCGGGAGAAAGTGGCAGAGGTATAGCCTCTTTTTTATATGAATTGGTAGGCCTATAGTGACAACAAGTTAGCCTTTGGCCAAATAGTGCAGGCACCATTGTGAGGCTCAGTGGGAAAGCAACTGTCCCAGTGTGGCCTCAACTCAGATGAAGACCGGAATAGAAGCATTTTGTAATCATCAATAAAATTGAACTGATGACCATTACGTAGCCTTCGACCCCGGTCAGATGGCATCACAATATGATTAAGCTTCAAGTGGGTCATCAGTTGGCCATAAGGTGTTGGCCAAGTTAGGCACCTCAAACGACTAGGGGCGCAAGCGGGCGTTATTTGAAAAGAGTGGCCGAGGCCAGTGGGTACAATGGTTTGGACTTAAGAGATTCGGGAGTTACCCTGAGACATGACAACTTGGGCCTGTTTGTTTGACAGGGATCTTATCTCTCGATCAGTGATGCCAACGCTTGTTCGTGCCATCCATTAGGCAGGTTGTGGTGTTAATGAGCCACAGATTACTGATCGAGCTCCAGATCTCTATGAAGTATAAATAGACCCTCAGGAACATGTTCTTGATGATGCTGTTTCAAATCGGACAGTTAAACTATCACTATCGAATATTACGTGTGTAGTAAAAAGATAGTACCTGTTAGTAACAGTTTAAAAATGTTTTGCCAACCATGCTTGAATAATATAGGCCTATACCCAAAGGCACTCATTTGAGAATGAGGTTTTTCGGCTGTATCAGTTGCATTCTGGGATGTGACCGTTAAGAGAATCCATATTACCATTAACATCCACGTGAACCAGAAGAAAAATCCTGGCAAAGCGAACAGACTTTTTTGTTTAATTTAGTTAATTATCCCCTACTGACTTCAAGGTGTTTGCCCTTGCGTTTCATGTGTGGAATCGTCAAAAACAAAACAGATCGATTGCTACATTGACTTGGCATTTTCTCGGGAAAAAACAACTTATGAGATCTTCAATGAGGCATCAAGTGAATAAAAAGTTGGCCCAAGATAAATAATCCATTCATTAATTTCAATGAGTACACGTCATACCGGAGCAATCCGCCTAGAGCAGAAGCACCCCCTCAGGTGTACCCAGAAAAGTACAGGTTTGAGTTTGATTGAACCCGTATGCATGTCTTCGTCCAGAAGTTCAGTGCCAAGTACCCATCCCTTCCCACCGGTTGACTTTGAACCACGCGAGACAAAGAGGGCATGCAAAAGGACCCAAACAATTCGTCATCTGACACAAAGAATTTTTATGTACTTTTTCCCCAAACTGATCTGGTCAGTTTTCGAAGCGTTGTGGTTGATACGTTATCTGAGGTGATACTTTACTAGTGAGATGGGTTTGTATACTTTATACGCTATCCGTCGATAGGTGATATTGCCTACTGTGCGTTATCGGTTCTAAATTCCACTGAGCTATTGGTCAATTTTTGATACATTATCAGGTGGTTGGCATTAATTCCGAAAGGCATTCTGGAAGGCATGGTGTCCACCGCATGACAGCAAATATAGCTTTATCAAGAGCATGTAGGCTTTACCTACATGTAGGGCCTACAGCAAATTTGGTCAGATGTACTGAGCTAGCATTGTTTTACACTACCACAGACCACAATCGAGAGATGTCAAGGTGCAAAAGATCTATCCTTTTTATACTGTACACAGTGCAGGCTGTCCGACACGTATGAGGCTATGCACTGAGTCAGATGACAGCAAAATACAGTGTCGCACTTGATAGAAACTCCACGGATGTGCTCATAGAGAGTTAATTTTACATGCATGACAAATTTTGGGAAGATCAGGAGTGGGACAGTTCAGTTTAGGGGAAGGTACACTCTAAAAACTTCCGGGTCAGATTGACCCAGAATTGGGTCCCATTTGGTATAACCCTTTTCCGGGTCAAATTATGACCCAGAAAGTTTCAAATATGACCCGAAAGGGGGTCATATTTTAACCCAGAAAAGGGTCATACCGAATGCATTCGGTATGACCCTTTTCTGGGTCAATCTGACCCGGAAGTTTTTAGAGTGTATAAGGGCGATTCACAATGGCGTGCACCACCAAGTTGCCACGGAGTGCAACTTCTTATTACATGACTGTGAGATGGCTCTTCAGCATCCATTGAAAGACCTATATCACGTCCCCACTAACATGACACGTGCGTGCACGTTAGGACAAGGGCACATCCTCTTTTAGTTTCTTTCGGCAGGTACATAACGCCAACCAGATCCCACACATTGCCACTCAGATATACTGGCCTTAAAACAATTCCCGATGTGGAACACATTATTGTTGAAAAGGTGCAAACAACCGCGATGTCATACACGATTTTTCCAAATTGTGAGGAAAAATGAGATGTCCTGCTCAAGAGCTTAAGCGTCATAATTGTCTTTCGTAGCGACCGGATAGTTTGATGTGCCACTGAATCACCAGGCTTCTATTCTTCCTCACAATTCATTCTTTGTAATTGCAGGTCTTTATTTAGAAGACAATCTTAAGTCTCAACATGGAACCGAGGAAAAAGTGCAAAGGTAAGTCAGGCCTATACGCCAGTTAAACATCATGCCTCTGCCTTGTCGAACTCAAATAATGAGAAATTTTCAATTAAGCAAGAGAGAATCTCGACGTTTTGGCGCAAACACGGTGTGTCAAGAATGAATAAAGGCTGTGCTACTCGGCAGTTGCACGGTGCAACGTGTACACGCTGTGCTATCATTCAATTTTTGCTTCGGCATCAACGTCTTTGCTACATGCCAAGTGCATTGAGTTCGACATTGAGGAACTTAACCTTTCACTCAGGCCTGGATCTGCTGTCGGTTGAGTCATTAAAAACGACCCCAAAACTGTAATTTTAGGTCTAATGGAACGTCTTCGTGATGGTGAGACGGTCATTTGCGCGGAGGGATATCTCTTCGTGTTTGAGCGACGCGGTTACTTGACAGCTGGGTCGTATGTACCCGAAGTCGTTCTGGAACATCCTGAGTTAGTCCGACAACAATACGAGGAATTTGTCCACGCCGGAAGTGACGTTGTACTGGCATTTACTGTAAGTACTTCCATGTAAGAGGAACCTGTGTAATTCAACAATGATTACTGAAAATAAAGAAATAAATACTGAATACGTAACTGACCTTAACAAATTATGACAAAATGAAAAATGACACGAATAATACAATTATCTATTCCCGGATTTCAGGCAAAACATTGTCAATGAAAATTTTTTTTAACTCTTTGTTGACGAGTTCTTTGTCACCACGGATATTTTTGTAGTATTACGCACACCGTGAAAAGATGGCGCTGATTGGTCGAGAGGACGATCTAGAACGAATCAACAAGCGTGCGCTGCGCATAGCACGTGAAGTAGCTGATGCAACTGGTACCCTGATGGCCGGTAACATCAGCAACACCAACATCTTTGTGGACACCGTACCCAATTATCAAGAGAAAGTCTGGCAAATCTTTAAAGTATGTAAAGTTTGTTTTTGAAATGACAACCTTTCAGGCACCATTAATTTATAGGATTTTTGAGCTTACTTGTCAGATGTTCCATATAGGCTAGTTGAGGGCGGTACGTGACATTGTATTCTGAATCTCACGCTTTATTCTCAAAGTATCAAGTAGGATCAATTACTGTCATTAATTTCAAACAGTAGTACTCCTAAACTTACAAGTACAAAGAGTTTGGCTAAAAATGAAAATTCGCAGCACTCGCATCAACAACAATTAGAAGTCAATTTAGAAGTTTGAATTATTATACTTAGCGTTGATCTTTAACTTTGAAAGAGGTGTGATAGTTTCCTGGGCTTTCTTAGCATTATGAAGATGAGAGAATAAGACCCAAGTTGACAATATGCCTGCATATACTCTGTGCATGGTTTTTAAGCAAAACTGGTTTGTCACACACAGGAGCAGATAGAGTGGGCTGTGGATGCTGGGGCTGATTTCATAGTAGGAGAAACTTATGACAAGTTTGGCGAAGCGTTACTGGCTGTGCAGGCATGCAAAGAATTTGCAAAAGGTTGGTTTTTCTCAGCGGAGTATTCAGCTTTGGGGGGGTCTAATTCAAAAGCGATTGCGGCTGCAGACTCATTCAATATGAATATATTTTCAAAATATCAAAAGCCTTGCAGTCCCGACATCCTATTTCATAGTGTTGTTTTCTTAGGGTTTTGGTGCAAATGTTTGATGAATAAATGTACCGATTACTTGCTTAACTATGCAGCATTCTTTGTAAAATGAACTCCGTCAGCAGGGAAAGTTGTACCCCCCAAGCTGGATACGCCACTGTTTTTCCTGTTTCTTTTATTAGTGGTTATTTCTTTTTGTATATCTTTCTCTTTGATTTGGTTGATGTCGGAAATGGTTTGGAGAAGGGAACGATATTCTTTTAGACGCAGCCACAATCCATTGTAAGAATGCTCTGGTAACACGATGCCATGCAGCAGAAGTACGGAATTGGGGGAAATGAATGGTCATTGCAATTGTTATACTCTTTCTTATGGATTTCACTCTTGATCGTTAAACACATCATGTTTGCACCCCTTTCTGATGAATGGAAAGTGATACCAGACCATCTTTGCGAAACCTTTTCCCTGAATACAGTTTCGTTTCATTTGGACGTTGAACGTGTATACATACGCAGATATTCCATGCGTGGTGACCCTTGCTGCCCAACAGGGTCAGGTGGGCGGGAAGCCAGCCACTCTGGACGGCGTGGAGTACAGTGAGGCATTGAGCCGACTAGTGGACGCCGGGGCTGACGTGGTGGGGCTGAACTGCGCACGGGGACCAGCCACCATGCTGCCCATTCTGGAGGAAGCTGTCAAAGTTTGCAAGGTGAAGCCTCGAGTTTGAGTTCTATTCTTTTGTTCAAAAATAGTTGTTGAAAGAGATGTGCCATGGCACACAAGCCTAATCCTTTGCTGAACGGGAGAATGAAAAGCAGGCTTTGAAAATGTGCGTTTTGTTTTGTCGTGAATGATCCCCAGGCGCCTCTTGCTGCTGTGCCTGTGATGTTTCGTACGACCAAAGAGGAGCCAAACTTTATGTCGTCCAAGGATCCACTGACAGGTAAAATAAGTGCCCTAAATAGATGAATACATGACAATAAGTAGACTACCCTTGACAAGAGAGACGGATTAAACGTCCTTTAAACAGGAAAATGATAGTCCCCGACAAATTCGTGTGTATCAACAACTTACATTATGGAAAGTTCATATTTTTGTGTCTTTATTTAACAACAAAACAGGCACATGTTCTAATATAATACATGGTGTTTGCTTGCCGAAGGTGAACTATTGTTCCCCGTGAATCTGGACTGTATCCAGTGCAATCGTAAGGACATGCACGACTTTGGTAAGCGAGTCCAGGAAGTGGGCATCAAGTACGTGGGTCTGTGTTGCGGCAACTCGGCTCACCTCACCCGAAGCCTGGCCGAGAGTCTGGGCCGCAAGCCGCCTGCCTCCCGCTACACGCCAGATCTCAACAAGCACTGGCTCTTGGGAAAAGACGATAAACTACCCTTACTGGGCCAAGACTCAAAGAAAAAATATGCCCAAACCTTAAGTAAAGTTAATTAAACATCAAGTCAATACTTTCAGTTTTATCTACAAACGTTGGGACGCATATGCACAAAAAGTAAAAAAAAAATGATCCAAAATGATTATGATAACTCTGAGGAAACTACAGAAATGTTTGCTCCTTACAAAACATGACATAATTATTTTATTTCATATTAAAGTATAAGAGAAGGAAACTTTACCGAAGTGTAATGCCATCCTTTCTGCCTAAACCTTGATGCCAACATGAAATAAACACGACAAAATGTTGACCCTCTCATTGAGATATTTCGTAAATTCAACGGCTGTTTGTTGCCAAGACCCATACAGTTAGTATCTCAAGTATTACATTTACAGCATTAATTAATGTGATTCACAAATTTCAAAAAAACAATTGAAAAAAGTTTAAAAGTAAGAGATTTGTCGGAGATGTGGATGGATTTTCTTGACTATTATGCTGCTATACTTTTTATCTTTTCAACATAGAGAAGTCAAAACATGCTGCAAGCGAGATCAAAACAGCAGAGAGAGAAAGGGACAGAAAGCCGTTGAGCAAATTTTAGTTTTCCTATACGAATTTAAATGCCTTATAATTTAAAAATGTCGTGAAAGAAATTTATCGTTTCATTAGAAGGCCCGGCCTCTATGTAACCTTGGTACCTACCCTCAATTAGGTCCCATTCCTCATGAACTTTTTCCGGGTCAAATTATGAACCAGAAAAGGTGAAATATGATCCGAAAAGGGGTCATATTTTGGGTCATAATTCTGGGTCAATCTGACGCTGGAGTTTTTTAGAGTGAATGCCTTTCCAACTTTATTGATATACACTAAAACCGACTCCACCACAACCCAATACACTTCTACAGGAAACCGTTGGGAGTCATGGGCAAACTGGAAGCGTAAAGCATCCCAGCTTTCATGGCAGAACCTTTATTTTTCACTCTCTAGCTCGCTCACCTGGTAACATCTTCAGGGACTAAATCAGGAATTCGACTCGATGACAGCGGCTGCCAAATGAGCAAAAACGCGGCAGGTCTTGTATCATCAGGACCCTCCGTCCAAAACGCATTTCAAAGGCTATAACCGCGCCATAAATGATCACTTCGGACATTCTAGAAAAATTCATTTGCTAAGATTCAGGCAAAAATTCAGACCAGGTTCTTGCATCACAGTTGCCAGAGCACACAAACCCGGCTGCTCCGTATCTACCACTGAAGTTACCTCAAAGCATAGAAGATCCCATAGATTAAGAATTACACCTGATTATTCGGGCGCTTAACCCTTTCAGCCCCAGAAGTGCCAGCTTGGCTGAAAGTGGCATGCAGGTTCTTTACCAACGAGCCATGCACACGATTTCAGTGTCACTTCGTTACCAACGTTCCTCATTGGCACATAGATTAAAATGCCAACAACGGAAATGTAAATAGCGCCCTCACCCCTTTGACGTTGTCTCGAGCGCTCTGATTGGACGAGATGGCTTGGAGACGCGCAATTGGCGCGTCCTTACAAAACCACAAGAGGCGAAATGGTAGCGGCCTCGGACATCATCGACGAAATTTTCGCAGATAGTGGCTCCGAAATATCCTTCGATGAAACTTCCTCCTCGTCCTCATCAGAAGAAAGTGATGA
>NW_019091480.1:861838-876786 GCF_001949145.1 Acanthaster planci | reverse complement strand
CTTCCCGATGTCCCTAATGTGTCACGGATCCTAATTGCTAATCAAGGGAAAGGAAGGATTCCAATCTTTATTCTTTATACCCTGAAATGTACTGTGCCGTCTCAATGCGGAGTAACCTGTCATGGTTTTCCAGGAGAAATTAAACATCTTTTAAAAGATCACCCTCAATGGGAAAAGAGAACACGCTTTCTTTGGCAGAATGCCACTTCAAGATTTAGTTTGCAGGCAGTGCGTGTGAATAGGCCTTTCAGTCCATCCCTAATCAGGGAAACCCCATCTATCACCACTTCAGTGAACAGCTGAATAAGACCCACCTACCTAACTCCTAGTTTTTTTTCATGTACAGTGCTGTGATGTTTGGTGTAAACACTTTGTAAATATTGTTCTTATTATTAGTCCTAATATTTTTTCTCCAATAATGCAGGACTGGATGGCAACCAACCTCCACTTACCCAAAGCCACAACCTGTGAACTTCATGGCACCGCCAGAATTTGTCACTTCTACAGATATTTCAACTCTTTTTCTGTGGAGCAGTTTGGCAATTGCCATGAGGGAGGCCAACCGATATGCAAATCAGACACTATCTGCAGAATCCGCTAACTCTCTGTGAGTGTAATGGGATTCCAACGGATGTTCCTGAAATGATATGGTCTTTGTCGCACTGCTGCTGTCGATGGACATCAACAAAAGGCCTAGCTACGCAATGTACTGGTCCAGGTGCGAAGTTCCTTGAAGTCCTTTGTATCTGTCGACAAAGTCTGGCAACCGATTTATGGCACTCCTTCGATTTCTCCACCTTGCCAACAACACAGCAGACGATTCTCCCCGTGACAAACTGTCTAACGTTCGTGCGCTACTGGACATTGTGGTTCCGTTGTTTCGTAGCATCTATAAGCCCGAACGAAACCTCTCACCGGATGAGACTGTGATAAAGTTTAGTGGTCGACTCGGTTTTAAACAGTGCATACCACGCAAGTCGGCCAAATATGACTTGAAAACGAAACCGTGTTGTTTGTAGCACAAGAACCCAACGTAAGCAGCAGACTCGTATGATTTGTAAGAATTGCCAAAACCAATGTGTCTAATGCCATGCTTTAAAACATTTCACAGTGTGCGTTAACATAGACTCGGATAGTTTAGCTTGTGGGCCCCCCTTTGACCACCCCATCTCCCCCCCCCCCATTCCATTGTTGCAGTGGTTCGTCCTGGCTGCACGCCAGCCTTTAATGCAACATTGGATTGGGGGCGGGGTATCAATTGGTTCCCAGAAATCAGTTAGAGGCCAGGAAAGCCCATTTTAGCAGCCACAGAGTACAGTCGACTCTCGTTGTAACAAAGTTGCAGGGACCAGACATATTGATTTGTAATAACCAGGACTTTGTTATAAAAGGAGTGTACAAACACAGAAACACGTAACAATTCAAGAAATTGGGATTCGTGAAATCTGTTCTTTAAAACAGTAGTTTGTTGTAATATACATGTAACCGTATTCTTTATAATGAGAGTCAACTGTATAAGATTTTTCACCTGAGAATGTAATATTTCTGACCAGTCTCAGAGGGTTTGTACACGGGGTGTACATGTAAAGTGAACTTCATGTATGGAACTCTTTCCCCCGATTTTTTCCAAAAATAACTTAAGTAAAATTCTCCTTATTAGATATCATTACTAGTAGTCAATGAGGTGGCATTGCAAGAGTGGCCTTTCATGATCTCGACTGGTGAGGGCGTTATACACTAAAAGTGGCTTGATTGTGCCTGGTAAACAGAGGGAACTTGCATTTAAGATAGTGTGGGAAACAACCTATGAATGACCAAAGAGGTCCTGGGGCTGGTAGGGTTAATTACCTCATGAGAAGACGGTCTCATTCCTACCTAACACTGCCTCATCAATTATATCAGAACTCAAAAAATACTTTGGGATGACCTCAAATGGTCTGACATTTCGAATTACGGTCTTCACTGTCTGCGGTCTGACAGTTCTTCTGCGTTCGATGCCCAGGTGCTTCCCGAGTTAATATCAAGACAGGCAGGTGGAGGACAGGCAACGTCCGCAATGCTTACATAAGACATGATCACAAATTAATCATTTCTTTCAAAATCTTTCGGCATATAAGCTTCATCTAAGATGCTAAGATGGGACGAGATATTTCACTTTTGAACTGTTGTATATTGAATATTTAGGTATTAATGATGATCTTGTGTATGAGTGGTGCATGTCTGGAGGCTTGGGCATAAATCAGTCTAGTTTTCCTTCCTTTACAAATTACATGATTGCATATACTGGGTATGTTTCTCTTTGTCATTGTATAATGGTATAAATAATGACAAGATGTCCAGCGTGCGGGCTACAAACGTGAAAAAATAAAAAATAAGCAAGTTTCAGTTGCTCCACCTTTCCAACAATTCACCAAAATGTTTGTCATTTTCATTTTTTTCGGACTAAGAATTCTTTCAATTTTTTAGTAATTTTTTTCGTGGTAACGTAGTGTGAAAATGCGAGTCAGTGCCTAAGATTCCATGGTCTTACACTGAAACAATTTCAGAACAACATCATTCGTACAAGTGTTGGATACGAAAAACCCTATGACCTTTTGATCATAATCCGTTTGAGCACGAGTATAATCTTCATCTGCAGGTGCAAAATCTTGTTCACGTGGTGTTGGATGGACGTCTATTCAGCCTATATCCCATCTCTCCTTGCCAATGCGTCGCTGCAGATAAATTATAGACGTAACTCCCGGGGGATGGGGTATATATCCCCCGCTTTTTGAGGTGGGGATATGGGCTACTAAAATCATCCCCTTCCCATGCTTTTTGTGCTTACCAAAAAAATTAAAGCGTGATGTGAGGAGTTTACAAGATCTCCTAACGACTAACATCGACTAACGACTAAGGTCACCAAAGGACAAAGGTAGTCGTTTGGGTTCGTCTCACTTGAGGTGGGCGGGCTCACAGTCCTTTGCACTTTGAGTCTGATCGACAGCTTGCATCAGCAAGTGGTGTCTAAAGACCTGACTGTAAAGTAAAATCGTACGTCGTTTATTGAGGTAAGCTATTTGAAGTTTATCCATGTGAAATTCGTAGAACTTAGGGTTCTTTGTAACGCTTGCCTGGTGTTCCATGCGAAGTTGTGTTGACTTTGTGTTCTCAGGCTGGTTTTCAACTCAAATCTGTTAAATATTCCAGCCTGAATGGCGGGGTACATTGAGATATACATGTACAGGTGTCCACATAACAAAGTACACAGAGATAAAAATTACTGTAATGGAAAATCTATGATGAGATAGAGAAACATGTCACTATAGAAAGGGCAGAGTGTTGTCTCTTTGCAATGGTGTACAACTTGTGATGTTATTGACAGTGTAATTGTGCTTCCTGGATGCAGCAAAAGTATTGCATGTGTTGCAGGCAAAGATTTCCCCCACTTAGTTTATGCATTAGCCTTAGCTATAAGTAGTGTTCCCTGATATAAACACTGCCCAGGTACATATGGGTTGGCAGCTGAGCCCCAGGGCATTGCAGAGCCATCGGTTGAAACAAAGAGGGTCTTATTAGTTTTCCCACAGCCTTTGTGAGAAATTCCTCATTCAGGAGACAGGCATGGATCGGTGCAGACTGCACTGACTTTCTCTCTCCACACTTATATACTAGCCCAGAAAGTTTGTCTGCCCCGCGATATTGGATGTTAGTCAGATTGCGCACCGAGTAATCCTCTTTTGGTCATTTTTCTACACCCTTTGGAATCGAAATAAAAATTTAGTTCGCGATTTGTCTTTGAACCCGGTTCGTTTGCTTCTTTTTCTGTTGACTCTCACTTGTGCCAAAATTCCAGGTTACATTTTTTTTAGTTATTATTGGTGGAGAATCCGGGTAAAGACTTTCGTTTTTCTTTGAAGAAACGCAGCCAACTATTTTTTTTCGATTGTCCCAGCTCCTTCTCTTTTCACATTCGGAAAGAACCACTAATTTCTTTTTTGTGTGCGATCCCTTGTAGTTTTCGTAGCGTCAATCGGTCAATAGGAATTTTTTTTTCCAAACAAACCCAACACAGTGCGAGAAGTTGGAAAGCTTAGTTGTGTAGGATGGCTATTCCAAGCGGACCACTTGGACACCCCAATGTGGGGCATCTCACTTCGCTGCGCAACAATTGCCGCAGCCAGCACCACTTTTGACACCCCAGAAGCTCCACTTTGGGATGGAACCGCAACCACTGCTGACAGGTTGCAGCCCTGAGAGTCAACCAGTGGTGACCCCCGTTGTGACGAGCGCCAGTAACCCCCAGTATACATTGCTTCCCATTGTTCAGCCAGCTGCAAGTACCCCTCTACAGTTGGCAGGCTTCGATCCCATCCCCGGGCCTCGAGTGTGCACCCCATTCACATACACCAGTCATCAGCTGAAGAATGTCGCCACCTTCTCCGGAAGCCGGTCCGAAAAACATGCTCTTAAAGTTGAGGACTGGGTACGCGACATGAAGTACCTCCTGGAAGTAAAAGGGCCCCAGCCGGAGCAAGTGGGCTTCCATGAGCTAGTGCGGCACACTAGTGGATGAGCCTGAGACGTCATCTTGAACCTGGAGCGCCATTCCCCAACACCCCCTACTGTTGCGNTGGGTTCGCAGCTGAGCCCCAGGGCATTGCAGACCCATCGGTTGAAACAAAGAGGGTCTTATTAGTTTTCCCACAGCCTTTGTGAGAAATTCCTCATTCAGGAGACAGGCAATGGATCGGTGCAGACTGCACTGACTTTCTCTCTCCACACTTATATACTAGCCCAGAAAGTTTGTCTGCCCCGCGATATTGGATGTTAGTCAGATTGCGCACAGAGTAATCCTCTTTGGGTGCTGTGTTGGGTTTTTTTTTTGTTGTTGTTTTTTTTAGTTTTTCGTTTTGGTTTTTTTTTTGGTGATTTCGATTTGTTTGCATATTCTGCATTTCTTTTTTGATCCTCCAGTTGATCCATTTTGGAAAAAGGAAACAAATAGTTTTAACGTTTTCGTTGATGAATTTCAATTAGCAATCTTCAGTTTGGCAAATCATCTAAAAGTTTTCCAGAATTATAATCCAAGTTTCTATCCTTTGTCGTGTCATTTTTCTACACCCTTTGGAATCGAAATAAAAATTTAGTTCGCGATTTGTCTTTTAACCCGGTTCGTTTGCTTCTTTTTCTGTTAACTCTCACTTGTGCCAAAATTCCAGGTTACACATGCTGTAGGAAACTTTCACTTTATCGGCAAACATGGTCCATAAGAGTTGAGCAGAGGGCTTTTGTTGTCCAGACGGACCTCGAAACAAAATGTTATATTGCTCGAAACTCAAGATGCCTTCAGGATTTCCTGACAGAGAACCGCCAACAAAACGGACAAACTGGAGAAATATAAAAACGTATGACACAACTTTAAAGCGTCACACAGGTCGATCTGGACGTCCATGAACTGGAAGGGCCCAGGAAAACATCAATTTGGTAAGAGAAGCAGTTGAAAGAAGTTGAAAGAAACCCGAGGATTAGCAGCAGGAAATGGTATATTGGTATACCACATTAAACGTTCAACAACGTGGCAAGAATGGAATCGCACCAATCACACCTTCATCCCTATCACATCCATGTTCAGCATTAACTCCTGCCTTTAGCAATGGTCTAGTTTGTTCACTCATCTGTGTCAATAACATCACAAGCTGTATACCATTTTCAAAGAGGACACTTTGCCCCTTCCAGTGACATATTTGTCTTTCCCACCATAGATTTGCCATCACAGTAATTTTTATCTCTATGTATATTTTATGTGGACACCTGTACATGTATAGCTCTAAGAACGGACTCCGCCATTCAGGCTTGAGTATTTAACAGATTTCAGTTCAAAACTCTTTCCTATCTATAAATTAATTTTGTCGCCACAGTAATTTTTTTCTCGGTATACTTCTTTTGGGACATCCTGTGTAGGCGTTCAGTAGGAGTGTGAGCCACCCAGTTCTCCTTTCAAGGTAGCTTACTTGCGATACAGACGAAATTTAAAGGAACCAGGAAATCGAAATATTTTTATACAGTTTACTAAAAACCCTTAAAATTGCATCTTTGGGTTTCAATTAACCTTATTTTAAATTTTTGTTTTGCAACTTTAACTCGTATTTTGATGATTTTTTTGTTTTATGCTAATTCATATTTGCATAATGAGCAAAACTATGCTGTCATATCATCCAAGGCACTGAATCTGAATGTTGCACTGATTTGGGCACCGAAAATTTCTAGATTTTTTAACCACTGATATGGCAAATATTATTTTCTTTGGCAATTTATTACTGTGTAAGTATATGGGAATAATTCAGCAAATATCCTTTTCACGGAAATGTTCCCAGATAGCAAATTTGGGGTTCACAATTTGAACATGAAAACATGCAACCTGAACCATGTCTTCCTGGATTTACATCAGAGCAAAAAGCCGTCACTTGTACAGAAATGCTTGGTCAATTTTTAATGTTTGAAAAAGTACACTGTTCAGTTCACGAAACTCAACAAAGATGTCATACAGTCTTGATACATGGAAGAAGAGTACAGAGATTCACAAAAGGTGATTCTAAAAAAATTCATTTCCTGGTTCCTTTAACTTCGTACGTTTGTTAGTGACAAGTAGAGCAGACACCATGTAAATTGAAATCGAAAGAATCCCTCCCCCGCAGAGGTCTGTCCCAGCTCCTTGGGCCGCAATTTAAGGCAAAACATGAACAAGATTCCCGCCAGCCCCACAAGTTTTTCATCATTTACACCAATGATTACGTGGCTGCTGACCATCGTCTAAATTGTTTCTAGTCCCAACAATGGTGTAACTAGGGCTAAATCTCCGAGGACGGTTTTCAAGGAAGCACCATAAGAAAGTAATCTGCAGCTGCACTTCAACGGAGATTATTCATAGATTTCAAATGGGGTGCACCTGTGGGCACGTGCCTTCCCCTCCCTTCCCCTGTACTTACGCCACTGAGTCCCAAGTTTGGACACTCAAGTAATTTTCGGGAATACTCAGGTTAAATTTCCGATTTTGGTGTATTAGATATTTCTGTTTTATTCACATGAAAACAAACTCAGTTCGTTGCGAGTGACAGTACCTCTACCTAATTTATGATGCAAATGAAATCCCCCTACTGTCTGTCCTTTCTCAGTGGGGATATTACTTTAGAAACTTAACCCAGTCCTCAACATAATTGCTCAGATATAACGGCATTAACAAGCGTCTTGTAAGACAAATTGGTCTTGTGAGACATATAGGCCTAAAGAAAAAAACGTGAAAATAGTCGCAACTATGAAATAATAATAATAATATGTAATGAAATATACCCAATTGTGAAAAGTCGTGATGTTAAATCCAAGAAAAGCAGCCTCATTATTCTTGATGGTGATCAGTTTAGCTCGATTTGCCACTGAACAACTCAGCAAGGAAATGTACTTCCATGTTTCCTTTTAATTCCATTCTTTTCTTTTAATGGCATGTCTTTATCTAGAGGACCACCGTTAAGTTACAACATGGAATCGAAGAAAAAGTGTAAAGGTAAGCTTAGCCCCGTCAAGTAAACGTCATTCTTCTGCTACTTCGAATACACAAATCGAGCAAATCTAATTGAAAAACAATTTTAAGAAGCACGATATTTCACGTAGTATTTTAATTCAGGTCACCACTCTGCCGCACGTACGACCGTCTCTGCCGTACTGCACGACAGTTGAACGGTGGGTGCCAAGTGTCGGCTATCATCATGTGGGATCAAATCCTTCGTCAGTCCTTCATCGGTACTGGCGTGTATATCCACTGAGTTCGACACGGCATTAAGTACGACGTTTGACATAATTCTAGATCTGAACATTGGCTACATCTGTAGACAATGTCAGAAGGGTTACGAAATGCAAGGGTGGATTCAGAATGAAAATTTCGGGGTTTAAATTCGTGGGGAACTTCGGGGGGGGGTTTAAAAATCTGGACTTTCTTTCATTAGCCTTTTTCTTTTTTCTTGAGTCCTTTTCAAGGGGATAAGACTAAATTTGGAGGATTTTTAACACTTTGGGGAGGGAAGGAAGAGAATTTGTCCGATAAGTCGCCTTGTTTCTGCTTATTTTTCACACAGTTGTTTGAAATGTTCGAAATTATTTTGCTTCCCCAAAACAGCCAGTGCCAAAAATGTACGTTTTCCCCATTGGCATGATGAAACCAAACGTTGGATTTAACTGATATACAGTACATGTAATTACACGGAATTACGTTCAATGTTTCCCTAAAGCCTCGTTAGCCCTTTAGCTACTATAACGAATAAAATGATTGCATATGGGCCTAGTATACCGGTAATTGATCTTGCATGTGCCGTAACATGCAAGTTGAATGCCCATAAAGAGAAGAAAGTTTCCAAATCAACTGGACAAAACAGAGTAACCAAGAATCAGAGTAATCGACACTTAAAGATATTCGTCTGTTGAGTCATTGAAAGCAGCCCCAAAACTCTAATAGGTTTAATGGAGCGTCTTCGTGATGGCGAGACGGTCATTTGCGCGGAGGGATATCTGTTCCTGTTTGAGCATTGCGGTTACTTGACTGCCGGGTCGTATGTTCCCGAAGTCGTTCTGGAACATCCAGAGTTAGTCCGACAACAGTACGAGGAATTTGTCCACGCTGGAAGTGACGTTGTACTGGCATTCACTGTAAGTACTTGCATTTAATGAAATTATAGTATCAATATAACCCCCCAAAAGACAAAAAAGTGGCATCACGACGAGGACACCTAAATAGTCTTTTCGTGTTCATGTTTTAGTCCTTTCTCCGGGTGTAATCAGGCAAAATGTTAAGAATATTGTGATGCAGTGTACGGATGTTTGTTCACAATCTCTTTATCACGACGAATATTTTAGTATTTTGCACACCGTGAAAAGATGGCGCTGATTGGTCGAGAGGACGATCTGGAACGAATCAACAAGCGTGCACTGCGCATGGCACGTGAAGTGGCAGACGCTACTGGTACCCTGATGGCTGGTAATATCAGCAACACCAACATCTTTGTGGACACCGTTCCCAATCATCGAGAGAAAATCTGGCAGATCTTTAAAGTATGTATAAGTTGTTTTCAAGAATTTCCTTTCAGCAATCAACAATCAAAAATCGAAATGATCCCCTTACAGATACCAGTAACTGAGACCTTTTTGTTATCCTTACTTTCCTGTAGACCCCCATCAAGCCTCAGCCATCTTGCTTTATTACCATTCAAAGCAATATAACCCAACTGAGGCTTGAAGGGAAAATAGTATGTTCCCTTTTACCAATATGTGAAGTTGTATTACTATTGCCAAAGAGTGTACAGGGAACAAGTCAAACGTGGCAGCGTTATTGATACGGTCAGTGGACCGTGGGCTCCCACCTGCTCCAAAGGAAAGTGTACGAGTGAACAACGTCATGGCTTCTCCTGTGGTTTCCAATTAAGGGTATTGTGGGTTTATTCTCGTCAGAAAAAGTCTCTCTCAAATCAGTGGAAAAAATGAGAGTTGCAACTTGAAACTCCTATTTAAGGCTCAAGACGTCATAACGGGCTCGACTTGAAACAAAAAGTTGCATCGGAAATAATTAGTTAATAATTAATTTAATATTCGAAATAGTTGCCTAGCATTTCTTATTTTAGACTGGTATCGTAGTCAGTTTCATAAGTATGCCCATATGTAAAGTAGCGATAGAAGAAAAGAAAGGCTTGAACATTTTGTACACAATCTGTAATTTTTTGGTTAAAACAAAACTGGTTTGTCACACATAGGAGCAGATAGAGTGGGCTGTGGATGCCGGGGCTGATTTCATAGTGGCAGAAACTTATGACAAGTTTGGCGAAGCGCTTCTGGCTGTGCAGGCCTGCAAGGAATTTGCAAAAGGTATGTTTTATACGGTTTTTCCGTATGTTGTTGTCCATGGCTTGATGACATTTTTTGTTTTCTGCTATTCGTTGGCGCTGTTGAAAGTGGAAGAGGGGATCGGCAAGAAGTGGGGGATATTGCTTTATTCGACGAAGCAACAACATTATGAATTTACTTGAACAAAACAATAAAACACTACAGATAAAAATGTTACTAAAGGTGGTTTTTGTTCGAAAAAATACAGAACGGGATAAAGCAGCCCCATAGCTCGACTGCACGGGGGTTCCAGAAGCTCACCACGTGACCTTAACGAACAGGCTCTATAATTTTTTGAAAATGGATTCTATTCTCTCTGATGTAAAATGAAGTTTATGTCACACAACATGTGCAGCTAATATTCATATACTCTGCGGATTTCTCCAGAATATTCCAATCGCAACATTTAATTTAGTCATCCTACATGTGTCTGTGTAAATGTACGCAGATATTCCGTGTGTGGTGACCCTTGCTGCCCAACAGGGTCAGGTGGACGGGAAGCCAGCTACTGTGGACGGCGTGGAGTACAGTGAGGCATTCAACCGACTAGCGGACGCTGGGGCTGACGTGGTGGGGCTGAACTGCGCACGGGGACCAGCCACCATGCTGCCCATTCTGGAGGAAGCTGTCGACGCTTGCAAGGTGAAGCCTCATATTGAGTTCTATTCTTTTATATAAACGAAAGCAGTTGCAGTTTTTGTACACAGATTCCTATGTTCATCGTAAGGTTGGAAGCTTCTACAGACCTTCACAATGTGCACTTTGTTTTGTCGCTGTATGTTATCCCCCAGGCGCCTCTTGCTGCTGTGCCTGTGATGTACCGCACAACGAAAGAGGAGCCAAACTTCATCTCATCCAGGGATCCACTGACGGGTAAAATGCGTTCTCTAAATAATGGAATTAAGACACAACAATATGCAGCACACTTCTCAGTGCAGAGGTCGTACTTTTATACATATATTTCACCGCTGTGCGGCAGATTTGGCCGCCAAAACTCAGCTGCCACATGCCCGATCGTTTTGACACTAAGCATGAACGTACGGTCTTTCGTTTGCAGTACACATATAGAGTTTCAATCCAGTGTTACATAGGGTTTTTGATGTTATGGTCATTTTGAGATTCACAAGCTCAAACGTGTCCGTCCGCATGCCTGGAACACGCTTCTGGAAAAGTGTGCATTTTTGGCTAAACTGTCCGGGAAAAATGTGCTTTGCCCGAGAACGACACGTAAGATTTCTCACAATTTTATTTAACTTTACGGCGTGTGAACAACAATGCACTAAAACATTATTGGAGAAAAATTGGGGTAGATTCTGCAACAGGTTCTTTAAGGCTTGAAAAAGAAGGATGAAATTGTCCAATATCACTCATCTCAAGTGGTATTCATTCGTGCGTATCTTCATATACCTCGCGACAAAAAGACAAAGGCAACGCGCAGTTGCCATAGAGACCTGGTTCGTATAACTTGGTAATTTATTTATTTTCTTTTCGGGGCTTACTGAAGGTGAGTCATTGTTCCCCGTGAATCTGGACTGTATCCAGTGTAACCGTAAGGACATCCACGACTTTGGTAAGCGAGTCCAGGAACTGGGCATCAAGTACGTGGGTCTGTGTTGCGGCAACTCGGCTCACCTCACCCGAAGCCTGGCCGAGAGTCTGGGCCGCAAGCCGCCGGCCTCCCGCTACACGCCAGATCTCAACAAGCACTGGCTCTTGGGAAAAGACGATAAATTACCCTCACTTGGCCAAGAATCCAAGATGAAATATGCCAAAATCATACCCAAAGTGGAGTGATTGCCACTGAAATAATTTCAGTCATGATCCGTGGTGAACCATGTTGAAATAAGACAAGTTGTTTGGGGTGTATTTCCTCAGACAAACGTCTTCTGGAAATTGTTCACTTTCATTAGTACCGGAGATTATATTACCTTCACCCGGCCAAGAATCCAAGATAAACTTTGCCCGAACCTTAACTAAAATAAATTAATCAGGAATCGAATCAATACTCTTAGCATTAGTCTTGTCCACAAATGTCGGGACGTACATAATGGACGAAATATGAACGATCCAACATAATAACTTTAATTAAGGGCAATACGGAAATGTTTGCTCCTGACAAAAAAATGACATATTTTATTTCATATTGATGTTTTGGCACAAGAGAGGAAAACTTTTCGAAACAGCAATGTCATCTTTAATGTCTTACGTCGAAGGTGACATGAAATAAACACAACAAAATATTGACCTCTCCTTCAGATATTTCGTACATTGCACGACTGTTTGTTGCCAAGACCCACAAGCTACAGTTCATATCTCAAGTACACAAGTATATGTATAACAGAAGCGTCAATCAAAACTTTAAAAATAAAAACTTGAAGGAATTCTAAAGGTGGCAGCTTCTTCCAAGATGGTGGATGGATGGATTTTTTCTTTACTTTTTTGCTGATATGCCTTTCATCTATTTTAAGAAAGAGAAGTCAAAATATGCTACAAATTGAAAAACTAACAAAATCTAACAGAGGAAAGGATAGAAGGTTACTCAATTTACCTGTAGATTATTTTGTTATTTATTTTTAAATTGAAAAACTAACAAAATCTAACAGAGGAAAGGATAGAAGGTTACTCAATTTACCTGTAGATTATTTTGTGAATATTTAACAGAATAATGAAAGAAATCTTCAGCTTTATTAGAAGGCCTGGCCTCTACGTAACCTTGCTGCTAATTCCTTTCCAACTTTATTGATATCCACTTAAGCCGACTCTACCACCACCAAGTACTTTTCTACAGAAAACCGTCGGGAGTCCTGGTCAAACTCGAAGCGTATAGTGTCCAAGCCTTCGTGCCAGAACCCCTCGTGTTCATTCTGTACCTCATCCTTGCTTTACCATTACTTGTTTGTAATATGCAGGGCCCCAATGGAAATCAGTTTTTAACTGTTTGGGCGTACACTGGGTAAAGAAATGCAATAATTAAAGAAATCCAGCAAACACCCTCATTGACTAAATCGGGAGCCAACTCACTAGCAGCTGCTCACTTGTTAAGTGGTCCTTAACCTATATTATAGTTCTGTGACCTAAACAGAACTGATATCAACACAAATGGACTTCAAACTTTCCCGTCAGACTAAAAATGCTCTAAAATCAACTCTCAAATCTTTGAGTATGGATTACAAGAGTCAACTTGGTGACAAATGAATGGTGTAATGTCTCCTTCCAGTGTTTGAACAACGCGGCTACTTTTGTCCCCATAAAATTATGTTTACACTCTGTAGGATTAATTTGTTCTTTACCAGTATAAGGCATTCTCTATGACAATCACCCGCAATATAGTACGTGGTGTAAAATGGCAAAATCGGGACGGCAAATGCAGTTTAAATATGAAATCGGAACGGGGAAAACGGATGGCTAAAAACCCGGTTCGAAAAGTATACAAACTGACGATTGTCGCACTACTGTCTGGTGGTATCCACCAAGGACGAACTGAATTCGGATAAAAGGGCCTGGTGCGCATTTCATACGGTTGTAATTTAATGGGATATAAAAGGGTTCCCGTTAGACACGTCAGAGTAACAGAATTTAGGCATGAACATCTATTTATTTAAGCATGAACATACAAAAGTGACAAAGTGACGAGGAATCCACAAATAGACCCTTCCAGATGAAGTTTTTTCTTTTAAATTCCATCCAATACGTAAATTTTAAACTGTTAGTGTTCTTTCGAAATGATAACCTTTCTGATGTGCTGAGACCTACTTTTGCGCCATTAGTGCCACACTTTGTGCGTGTGCTTACGTATGGTGCGTGCTCAGTGGACCGCGGACCCGACTCGTTCCCTAGGCAGCCTCTCAGATAGAAAACTGCACATGTGACGTTGTCAGCACTCGGGTCTATTCGTTCCTTTTACAAGTGGCGTTGGTAATTTTGCTGATCTATTACTAAAAACTGAAGTATTGCCACAACAAAAGAAGAGCCAAACTTCATCTCGTCCAAGGCTCTACTAACAGGTAGAATTATATCCTTTAAATAAATACACTGCAATGACCAAAATATTTTTTTAATGCAGGGGTCGTGCTCAATAAGCCTTTTGCGAGTTCAATTTGAATGCAATGTGGAACACTGATGAGTTATTGCACATAAACATGAATTCCCCGGACTGAAGACACTTTTGCTATACCTCGTAATTTGGGGCAAGCTTTTACTTTTGAGTGTATTGTGCCAGGCGTTTTTATGCAACTGCGCCGAAACTTGCCCCGAATCAATAGGTAAAGCAACAGCGTCTTTAGCACCGAGAATTCAAAATAAATGTTATGTTGCACGTGAATTCAAAGAACTGGGCATCAATTACGTGGGTCTGTGTTGCGGCAACTCGGCTCACCTCACCCGGAACCCCAACCCCAATATGCCCCAACCTTTGTTGAAGTTCATTTAAGAAGGAAATCATTACTCTAAGCATCAACTTTGTCAATAAACGTTGGGGCACAAGATTTATGAACAATCTGTTATGATAATGTTGAGGAAATTATATACTGTTATGACTGCTTCTGAAAAAAGTGGCATATTTTATTCCATGCAACTCTTAAAGTATAAGAAGAGAAACATTACCGAATAATAATGACATCTTTCTATTCAAGCCTATATAGGATGCAGACCTGTAATGAAAACAACGAATCAGTTCTCTTTCAAGATTTATAGTCAATTCTACGTCTTTAGTGTTTGTAGCCAAGACCAATTTAGTTATAGTTATTTCAAGTATTACAGCAGTAATGTAATTTGACATTTAAAACTTACTCAAATAGTTATTCAATGGTTTAGATCTTTGTTTGCTGGTACCTTCGTGTCTTCATCATACATTTATAATCAAACGACGCAAATTATGCTGCAAATTATTAACAAAATGCGAAAAAAGGCAGAGAAAAGGGGAACTGGGTGGGAAAGAGAGACCACTGTTGGCAGTCATTTTGTTCGTCGCACTGGAAACAACTTACGAGTATTTTCAAGATGTATTTTTGCGTTGGGGAGATGATAGTTATATATTTAAAGGTTTT